>JANJGK010000038.1:8090652-8094156 GCA_039081455.1 Macrobrachium rosenbergii
GTTAGGTACTAAGAACGAAGCGCTCCTACACAAGAATACTATCGTTAATTACGCCTTGTCCTATGTTTTACATAAAGAAACCAATTGAACAGTATGTGATAACCTAGTAGTAGTAGTAGTAGTAGTAGTAGTAGTAGTAGTAGTAGTAGTAGTAGTAGTAAAAATGTTTTTAAATATATCTTTATACTGAAGAATGAAATGGAAACCTCAACATCATCACGAGGAAAAACTGACAAAACTACCCGCAAAGAAACTAGAGATCCTGTTCCTTGTCAAACAAGTTGAATAGGATAAAAATCAGTTTGATCAAAAGTACAGAATTTAAAGATTTTAGTCCAGCCCCCAAAGGAGAGGCCGGATGCTCCTGAACGCGCACAGAAGAGTCTCAACAGCCTTGAAAAAGTGAAAAAGAATAAACAGAAAGAATACAACACAGGACAAAAGCTCGGTACGACTGAGAACCCGAGTTGGGGACTACAAAAGGATACTCGAAAACGGAACTTAAACTAGCTGGTGACGTCAACATCTCCCTTTACACGAGCCACTTGATGCGATGGTAAACCAATGCCTCGGGGAGGAAGAATGTAAGAGCTCCTAAAACAAAATCATTAGGAGCTTTCGAGGGGAAAGACAAATGGGGCGGAACATTCAATCAATAGACAGGGTCGGGGTGTTGAGAGAAAAACTAACATGGGAAACTTTATTATTATGAAAAATGCACTCGGCTAAAGTACTTACTCATATATATATATATATATATATATATATATATATATATATATATATATATATATAAGCATTAAGCTACAAACGTCCTTTAATATCCATTTCGCTCTACCTCAGGACGACGAACTTCTTTATCAACTAAAAAACTCCCCTTCGGTAACATATATGAAAATATATTATTTCCGAGGTAGAGCGAATTGGATATTAAAGGACGCTTGTAGCTTAATGCTTGTATATGAATCACGGTGATGTGATAAAAAGTCATATATATATATATATATATATATATATATATATATATATATATTATATATATATATATATATATATATATATATATATATATATATATATATATATATTTCTATGCATTTGGAAATGATATAAGTTGCAACACTGCCGCTGACAGATGTAAAGTAAATAAACCTTATGTAATTCGTATCCCGTTAAGTTTTTCGTTAACAGTTCTCTTCGCGCAGCGTACTAACTTTTGAAAGGGTTTCAAAAAGCTTCCCTGCTGGGAACTCGCTCTTGTTGATCTCCCATCAGGGGTAACGAAGAGGCTCTTCTTATAATACCGATGTAAAGTCAACCAATAAGTCGGCTGGAAATATATGGCTGCTGTTTCTCTTAAGCGATTTGCTGAAAAACTCGTGTACGCCCGGTCAAGCTTCATTTATGAAAAAGTAACCGGAAAAGCCTAAAAAATAAATCCTGTTAACGAATAAACACGTCCGTCACTATGTACAAACAAAAATGTGTACTGCATAGCGAACATTGTTCGTAAACATGATTTTCTCTCTGACGACAATAATAGAAAAATCCTACCGACAAACAGAAACAAGTTTTCCAAAGTCAGAAAAATGGGACCAGGAAGGAGGAACGGGCGCTATCCAATTACTGTACAAGGAGGAAGAGGATGAAATCCGGAAACGAAACATGAAACCAAAAGAACGACTTTCATAATCAGGTATCAGAACAGATCTGATTTTATAGAAGATTCATGTGTGGGATGAATGAAGCGCGATGGCTGGATGGTAAAGGAAAGCAATAAAGGAAATCCAAGAAGGCAGGTAAAGGGGAGAAATAATTAATAATTTAAATATCCGACACGACAGAATTATTGCGAGCTGAAACCAACGAAATGAAACAAGTTGAGCGCAAACATTCCATACACAAATGAGACACCCATATACCTGACACAGTGGAAAGGAACACGATTTAAGTCTTATTTTCCGTTATTACTTTATCATCTTTTATTTTGCTGACAACTAACTCTAGAGACGCTCAAATTATATGTATATATATATATATATAATATATATATATATATATATAATATATATTATATATATATATATATATATATATATATATATAATGTGTGTGCGCGCATATACTGTGTGTGTGTGTTTGTGTAATACGATGGATGACGCAGATATGTTTGCATACAGAATGCTATATACCGTAGGCCATGCAGATGCAAAAGTCATCTTTTCATTACATCTCAGGACAAATTGTAGTCTAAAAATGAGTTCTAATTACCCTACTTTAACCATCCAGAGTTCGCGGAATTCCAGGCGAGGAAAAAAGAACACTCAGAAAGAAAAAAGAAAAATAAACAGGTTTTTTCAAAGCTACAGCAAAAATGGAGCTAATCTTCAGTTTATTTTGAATAGCTCCTAGCGATTACATCCATCACGTGAAAGAGCTGATTAATTCAAAAATAATTTTCACGCGCTTCAAGATATTACTTTACACTATGGACCGCAATATCAGTTTTCAGGGACTCAGATTTCCGTCACTGTTATGATAAATTTTAATGGAATTTTAATTCATGACCACACCACAGTAAGCTGAAATTATTGCCTTCTATTCTAAGACAAAAACAGCAGTAAGGATGACACTCAAAACAGGTCCTACATTTCCAAGGGAGTAAATCCACCAGAGGGCATCTAAATCATGAGGCATGAAGACAATGTTCGCTAATCCTATAAAACGCTTAAGTCGATTAGCAACATCAATTGACAGTGTGGCTGCCCCAAAATTATTCAGTCCCAATTTAGGAGGCAAATGACGTTCCGCTTCCTATATCTCCAGTGCCCACAACGTTATCAGGCAGTCCTTGCGGCCACGTTCTGTATATTAATATTTTTTCTTTCTTTATAACCAGTTGGCCTCAAGAAATATCCACAGATTTATGAAGAAAGCTATTCGAAGTACTTAAAACGTCAAGAAGCAATCGATATGTTTTATTAGGAATGATGGGCCCATTTATGTAAGTTATTTCAAGACTATGTAATGAGGCAAAAAGAAACAAAAGTCAGCTGAGTATTGCTGCCTAATATCCTTATGACTCGTAAATCACTTGATCTGGTTCCCAAGAACATCACAGTTGCAAATATTCCGTCTTATTTAGGACATTCCATTTGCTGTCTGTCAGAAAAACTGAGTATTATGGGTTTCTAACCAATCTTCATCGCCATTCATGACAATTTATCTGTGTGCAAGATTTAACATTTTATTTTTATTTTTGCGAGGAGAAATTTACGAGGTTAATATATTTCGAGGCAATCATTCCAGGACGTCACTAAGCAACAGACTCCAACCCCTGTTCTGTTCTACGTCACTTCCATTCTGCCACAATTTTCATCACAAGACCGATATTCGCAATCCTAAGTGCTCATGAGAGAGAGAGAGAGAGAGAGAGAGAGAGAGAGAGAGAGAGAGAGAGAGAGAGAGAGAGAGAGAGAGAGAGAAAATGCAATAACGTTTTTC
>JANJGK010000038.1:8096756-8131756 GCA_039081455.1 Macrobrachium rosenbergii
TTACGAGGGCGAACAGCAGTAATATTTATAAAAATATATATTTATTTATATATATACACACATATATATACACGTATATATTTGTGTGTGTATGTATGTAATAACAGTTTACCTATTCATCTACCGCAGTTTACTAATTTCTTAAGTCACAGTACCTGAAATATTTGATTAGAATAAACTTTTCTCTTCTATTATTTTCCTCATGCTAATTAATTCACCTAAATAACCTTCATCCTGAGCGTACCCAAAATTAGGTCTTTAGAATTTTTCAGAAGTACTGGCTTAATCCCGAAGCTCTGTAAATAACCACACTGTTATGAAATATGTCCTAAAAGACCAGTAAGGCGTTAAAATGGGGAGTTTTTTGTTTTAATGAATGATACATTTACATTACACTGAGCCAATTAATCTAGTTGAAATATATTTATAAAGTGAAAGGTAGAACTAAAGTCTTATGTTCTACATTTTATCGAAACCTTTTTTCATTACTGTGGTGAGGTCAGTGATACATAGAATATCATTGCTTTTCAACAACAATAGATCTGTGCTTTACTAATCCTAAAAGTTAACAATGAAATATGCAGAATGAATTTCGTTTTGGTTCCTGAGCAAATTTCACACAAAGACTATTTTACTCTCATCTTGGTTGGAACAGGGCATCGATCTCTTTCTAAACCCAGAACCTTCATAATGATCTTGCATTACTTGCAAGACACTCTTCGTGATTTTTAACTATTCTGTCAACCTAACTACTGTAGTATGTTAAGGCAGTGTCAAATATTAACAACAAAAAGCGTTTTTACTTCTCGAAAACTTCACTATTCCTAACGTTTACAAGCCAGTAATTAAAACACGCAATGGGATAAAAGGGACTGCAAACCACACACACACACACACACACATACAGAGAGAGAGAGAGAGAGAGAGTGAATTCTCACAGGTGCTGTGTAGGAATATCTAACAGGAGAGAAACAAATCTTTTAAGCTATCTGAAGCAATTAACCCGGTACCTGTCGCCCCCCAAACTGTAAGCCCTAAACAACTTTTTTTCTCAAGATGATCGAGTTTGACTTAGGCATATTTGCTCAACGCGTCTGGTCACCTGTGAACAAACACGATTGAAGTTCACCGCCGTTAACATTCAATAGCTTCAATTTCAGAAATTTGGTAAGACTGAGTTAATAACAAGAGGGCAAATTACCCATTTATTATTTCTACTCATTGTCGATTGACATGCGTGACTGCAATGCATTTTGCGGGGTATACTTAAATCCAGAGACATCCACTGAACTATGATTGCCAGACTCTTACGTAGTGGTAAAAAAAAATTGTCCTTTAAAACAATTTTCACCCAGTCTTGATTATTTTAGTCATGCTTCATATTCCACAAAAGACAATAAATTTCATACACATCAAAACACAGACTAAACTTTCATTCCCTGAAGCCTTTTATCTGATATATTGCAACGCCATGTGGACGGCAAATTAAAGTATCTCACGTGTTTTTAAATCGTAAAAAATTTTTACATTTCCTGAACTTTCATCCGATATGATAAGGTCCAGCGAGTAGCGTGACTTCTGAGACTGTAGAGGACAATAAACATAAAAAAGGAATTACGCTGATAAAAATGTGAACAATATCCAGATATCTAAAAATCAAATATAATGAAAAAACGTATGATCCTCTTGCATATTACGGAAGCCATAAAAACAAGGTCCCAATATTACAGCAACTGTGCAATAAAAGTTTTAGCTCTTGAAAAATTTCATTGCCGAGTCTTTGATCTACAGTTCAGCAATGATATCAATGTTTTATTTCTATTAGGAATAAAAATAATATGTATAACTTAGCGAACTCTATTTTCTACGTCAAAATATAAAACTAACGTCATTCGAAATACCTAGTATGAAAAATGACTTCTTCGGAGAGTTCAGAACATTGTTAAAACCTTAAAAGCACTGCATAAAAGACCACAAAAGTATTACCATTGGAGGAATGGATCTGGAGAACCTTTTAAAGCGTACTCCAGCCAAGGCATTGTAAATCTCTTGACGGAAAGACTTCAGTACCTTGCAGAAAAGGCACGACTCACTGTTATAGTCTAACTCTGCTGCCTGAGATAAAAGAAAACTCTACGAATGATCAGTTCCTTTTTCTACCTCAGAAGTTTTATCTTTCGCAATTTTTTTGAGGAAGGCGTTGCTAACTAACCCCGAATCTCAAGAAATCAACTTGAGAGAGAGAGAGAGAGAGAGAGAGAGAGAGAGAGAGAGAGAGAGAGAGAGAGAGAGAGAGAGAGGAAAAATTAGCGCCAAAGAAGCATCAACTTCAGAAGTTCCTAAATGGGCCACGGAAAGATTTTTAGACGTCACTCCTCCCTCTTGACGAAGAGGGAGAGAGGCAAGAGGACCAAGTTTGTGAAGTGGAGGGGCCACAACATTTAAACTTGGAACTTATCAAGTTGCTCCAGGTAACAAGTGACGCTTTCTCAGAATCGCTGTTGTGTTTTTTGCCAATTTCATTATCACCTCGTTTCTTGCTTACTGGTTCATTTACATATTTTTTCCTTTGCAAAAATCCTGATAATATAGAGTCCACTGCTAGTATTCAACAACCTGTTGGTGGCGTAATAACTAAGCAGTAACCTCTACCTTCTAAATATCAAGGATTCGTATCCCGCCTCGGAAGGAGGACATCTTCAATCACTTCCTTTCTGATTACGAGTGTTGCAACGCAAAGCGTTACCATAATTAGGAAATCCATCAATTAAGGGGGTTATTGTGGAATTTTCGATGCTACACTGAATAACTAGCTTCCGAGCATTAAGAAGTATACCATATCTGTTCTAGAATGATAACTGCTTAGTTCGTCCAGATCCCAGAAACCATAATTATTATCTAGTGGCGCTAATACTGTACTGTTACACTTATCTAAGGCCTTGGCGCTTATATTGGCAACGTTAGCATTTAAAATTAAAACGAGCTTTCCTTTTATAAGCACTGCCATCTCTGTAAAACAAACTGGTTGAAAGCGTGGCGCGTTCCCATTCTGCCTTAGGTCTCCCATTGAAGAGCCTAAAGTAAGCCTTCTACTTTCAAAGGAGAGAAATTTTAAACTGAAACGCAGCTAAAACAACACGCGTGCCCTCAAGGCAAATGTTGCTATAATGCAAAGGAATCTTTACTCAAAATTTAAAGGCACGCTCAGAACAAGACAAACACCTAAGTGTTTACCCACGTAATGCCGAGATACCTTAACAATGCCGAAGAAGGCGCGCTAAGAACAATTAACCTAGTTTACTATGACAGTAAGGAGAACCATAGGGAAACAAACATCATATTCCAGATACCTAGATAATATAATGGCTCTCTTGCGACGAGGAGGCTTCTCTAGACCAAAATAATGATTTACAAACAAGAGCAGTGACCTCATTTGATACACTCTGGTCGGGGTTTTGACTCACAAAGCACGTCACTGACACACGCACACACACACACACAAGAGAGAGAGAGAGAGAGAGAGAGAGAGAGAGAGAGAGAGAGAGAGAGAGAGAGAGAGAGAGAGAGAGCTGGCCAATCCTTTTCCTACAACTGCCAAGCTTTGGAATTTTCTTCCTGCTTCCGTTTTTCTTAACTTGCATAGCCCCAAGAGGCAATTCTATCGCTTCCTTTTTTCCAACCTTCTTCCTACCTTTGGGCATCAAAAGGTAGGTGCATGTCGATCGTTAATCTGTGCCTCGTATAACTAAAAGTTATGGCCAAAAAGTTAAATCCCTATTTGACCTTTGGCATCGGTCTGTGCATCAGCTTCGCAAGTGGAGTGTGCATGACAAAAATGAAGTCTGGACTTCGAAAGTTTACATTGCTATTTTTCTAAGAGGGCAATCAATTCTTGCCAGCCACGAGGCCTGTCTTTACTAAATTGTAAAAATCCGCAACTTTCTATGTATTCCTGTTAACAAAAAGACAAACAGACGAGGAAAAACCTGTCCAAAAATATAACCGCTTGCCGGAGGAAATTATAGAATTAGTTATAACGATACGAGCAGTAATACTAACAACAGAGCTATCACAGCATGAATAATTATGATACAGTAACAATATCAAACAATGCTTCTATTTTCAAGCCGTTTGGACAGATTGTTTTATCCTGGTTGCAGAACAACAGGTATTCCCGCCACCTCTCTTTCTCTTTGTCTCTGTCTCTCCAAATACACAAAAATAGCTGCTTCAAAACTTAATGCGTACAGACAAACAAATTACTGGAAAATTTTCCAAGAACATTATTATTTCACCAAAACATTCACATGTGGAAAGATACAATGACGTATGGGTACAGGTTTAAGCATTCCTCTGAGCTTCAGTCCAACTCTTAACTCTCCTTTCCTTTTTCTTTAATTTCATTCCGTCCCAGTATAGAATAGGCTTTCGATTTACTTTCTTCTTTGTCTTTATAAAACAACATCAACTATTATAGGAATGTCATTAACACGGAGACGCAAAACCAGTCAAGAAGGGAATTCATATAAAAGAATCAGAGAGACAAAGTGTGCGTTTGCGTGTGTGTTCATCCTTGCTGAGAATCTACAGGCTTAAGTGACTTTCCTTTTTCCCTTCCGGAAGCCAACATGGCTGGTTGGTCTTGAGAGCTGCTCTGAGTTTTACTTATGCCACGGTTATGTGCGACATGAATGAGAATAAGTGGGAAATTTCATCTTTAAATTGAATTATTTTTTAATCTTACTTAAAACGAGTTTTACAGGGAAAACGGTAAATAGTTAAATGTTCATAAAATAAACTTGAAAAAAGTTTTTTTTCTATTCCCGATACGTCCACAACAGGAACGACTGCTTGATGCCTTATTGAGGGAGCCGTGTCAAAGCGTCAAATCCAGAGTATCACATAACGAAATCCAATTAGAAAGAGGGGACAAAGAAACACTGACAAACCCTATGTACGACTTACAAGCCTTGATCAATATCCCCCATAAAACTCGTAACAACACCTTATGGAAATCGATTTCATTTTGATTCAACGAATACTTCTGTAAAAGCTGAACAATATTCATCAATCATCACTTTATCCAACACCAACTTATCCATGCACTAGAATGGGCAATTACTATCACCACAAGAGAAGAAATAAGAATCCTCTAGTCTGCACAAACAACACAAGGATACCAAATCCTTTTACTTTACCACTGCTCCCACTTACCTTCCCACACTGCTTGCATTTTCCTTTTTGGTTACGGCGATGCACCCAGTGATGGTGGGTGGCGGTCTGCTCCCTGTATTGCCGGGGGCCCACATCACGGAACGTGGGTTTACAAGGGAACTTGACGCGCTCCACAAGAGCTGCGATGCAGCCCGTGTGCGCTATGATCTTACAAGCAGAGCATTTCATACGAGGGCCAGATTTCTGAAAGGGAAGAGAAAGAAACGTCATTATTAAACTACAATTATGATTAACATGTCGCTAGAATAACTTGAAGTATCTCGAAGATTTGGCAAAAAATGCTGCCGTCGAAATTTACAATTCATAAATGTAAATTTTACCATACAAGGAAACCGGGGGGGGGGGGGTTGGAACAAGTAAAAGTAAAAAAGAAAAAATTGAAGTTTACTTTTGTGCACTTTTTAACACACTGTTCATACTAATGTAGCCTCGCTAAAGCTACCAAAACACAGTAATAATATTTATCCGATCTTTTAAATACTGTAATTGTCAGGCAACTGTTTCGATTCAAAACAGAAATACCACGGGTAAAACTGAAAACTTTTCAAGTTATTGAACTTTGAAGAAAAAATATTTCTGCCTCCCAATGCAACTTACATCTGTAATGTGAACGGAGCTTTACCAAAAACAACTAGCAGGGTATTAGAATCAAGAAAAGAAAAGGAATATGGAATTATGAGGAGTTTTTAGGATGGCCGTAAGCGGTGCGTGTGACTAGAATATAATTACACTAATTGTTGAGACATTTTTTCCAGTTGGGCTCCTTTCTTAATATATACATTTTAAAAAATATTCCTCTTTTCAACATAAAATAACAGAATGTTTCTATCCTACTCTCTTTAGTTCTTGTTGATAATGACCTCATCTCTCTACACTTTCCTTTCACACTTGTTTTGTCTCATAAGTCACAACTTAAAAAAGAACTGTTACTTATGACCTTACACGAAACCATCTGATCACTAGCTTTCCAAAGCACAGATTTTCCCACAATCACTAAAGTACCCATGCAAGTACTCTTGGGAGCTACACATAACAAACAATACATCAATCATGATATTTCTACTTAGACAAAATGGTACTGTATATTGTATATGGAGCCCGTGGTCCAATAACTATAAACCTAGCATCACTAGCGAGACCCCGAGAGTCATTTCTATTGTGGGATATGAATTATTCAAAGCTTTCGCTGACTTGTGTACCAGGTAGTCATTCAAGTGCTGCGTCGCACAGAGGGTTGAGGAAGGCATGGTTTGATAGACCGGAACATTAACATACTCTGTAGCAACCCCTTTCTATATATACATATATGATGTATTCATGGATATCCATATATATATATATATATATATATATATATATATATGTATATATATATATATGTGTATATATATATATATATATATGTATATATATATATATATATATATATATATATATATATATATATAAAATTGTATAATTGTGTGGCTATATGACATTTACATCCTGGTTCATAAATTCATAACATTTAATAAGAGGTCAAGCATCTGCCTCGCAAATAATAGTACATCACACAACTGTACATGTGTCATCACAAAACAAGGCTGCATAGGAATCCATCTTTGTTCCGATCTGCAGTTCTGGTTCGTTACAACTCACGCGGATTAATCATGTTTCCCTGACTAAGAAGCATACATTTAAAAAAGGTTTTGAACAAGCAGATTCACGTCCATAATTTCGTGACCATCCGCATCTTTCACCCAAAATCAGTGTGAGCAGACGCGTAATTAAGGCATGGAGGTCACTTTCATGTATTTACATATATATGAAGGGGCAAGTTAATCTCGTAAATGGTTGGCATAAAGAGGAAACGTAGACGAGGGTAGGGGGAATGCCACGGGGAATGGAGGACGGATATTCAAATGGCAGAACCGTGCCACCAGCTTCAAAGGGACAAGACATGATACTCACTCTCAAGGAGAAGGGGACGAAGATTATGGTGCTACTTTTCATAAACGAGATAATGCTACACTTTTATGCATCTGTTCTGCAACTACAATTAAACACTAGGCAATAATAATAGTAACAATATCATGAATAATGCAATTGAGTGAGAAATTTACAATACTTTTCAGTCTGAGTATATTACATAGGTTATAGCACATTACTCCTAATCATATTTTGGGAAAAAATCAACAACAACGAGAAACGACAACGGTGGCACAGATACTATCTAAAGTTTGAATCGCCAACTGTATTACTAAAAACAGTCATTTTCGTTGCAGGTTCCATTGTAACGATTGTAATATTGCATCAACACACATCTCGGTCATTACTCGGCCTCATTCTCCTCGCGTTATTTGCTGATATCCAGTCGCTAGCAAAGTGCATAGTTTGACCGAGCAATCAAAACCCATTGCAATACTTTTGTTTATCGAATATATTTGTTAGTGGAGAGTGAGTGTCTGGGAAGGTGGGGGTGACGGCCAGCGAATGGATAATTTCCCGAAGTAGTATGAACAGGTGACAATAGCTTTATGGTGTCCCAGCGATTACACACACACACACACACACACACACACACACACACACACACACACACACACACACTCTCTCTCTCTCTCTCTCTCTCTCTCTCTCTCTCTCTCGTAATTCTTCACGAGTCTAGTAAATGAAGGAATGATGTCAAACGATGTCAGGGACAATCGGAGAGCGACTGATGGCTGCACGAAAAGTTTCATGGATTCAGTACAGATCTGATTACATCTGAATACATCCCTTTCTTTCTTCAGTTTGACGTGTTATCAGGACAAGAGGTGCCAAATGCCAATTAAAACAAAATATATCTAGTATGATTTTAAATATTTAAATATATATATATATATATATATATATATATATATATATATATATATATATATATATATATATATATATATATATATATATATAGAGAGAGAGAGAGAGAGAGAGAGAGAGAGAGAGAGAGAGAGAGAGAGAGACTTGACATTCAAAAAACATTTCCTCTTTCAAAACCCGCTGAAATTTCAAATACGAATTATTCTCATAGGATTTTCCTTAATCATATTAACTAATCATAACTTGGAACTTGGAATACGCCTAATCCGTTCAACATTTCGCAACCATGATGAAGTATCAAAGATTCATGTTAACTTAAAAGCAGCGATTTTATGCTGAATGGTAGCTGTTGAAAAGAATGATCCGGATAAAAATCCGTTCGTATCTCCTTCAAGCAAAAAATTCAATACGGATTTTCCAAATACCCTTCTAAGATGCCACGTTATGATGTAAACTTAGAAGTTTTCGATGTAATCTCCAGAATGAAGAAGGAAACATGTCAGGTAACTACAAGCTAATGATGTGATATGGTCAAGCCTTCCTATGAAATGTTATGCCATTGGTTACCAGCAAAGGAGTCTTGATCGTGATAATGGGAACTCGGCCCATTTCAGTTCAGGAGCAATGAAGCAGGTAAATTTCCCGCACAAATTGGATGGTCCTAGAAGTGTGAACAGCTTATTATGAAAGATAACTAAGCACAAAGATCAGTTGTCAGGAAGCAGAAACACCAACAGGGGTCTGCATTAAAACCGCCTATCAACATATCCAGAGGAATTCTGTTTGAAATATTTGATATATGAAACAAAAACAGAAGGAATAAATGCAAGAACAAAATAGAACGCGTTCAGATAATGATTACTGGGGAAACTTAAACTGTGGGATTAGCTGAACCTAAACAAGATCAACTGCACTCAACTCTCATCACAAAATTTTTAAAGTAAGTGATGATTTCTGCAATGGAAGGCGTTTTTATCTAATCTGACGGAATGCAGAATGAAGGATTGCAGGAATAACACAAAACTTCAGGTTCTTGACATTTCAGCCATCATACCTACATTCAACCTAGTGGCTTACAAATCTGATACCGGTAGAGGAACATCCAAAAACAATGTTCCAAAGAGGATTCGACAGGACTGCAGACTTGCAAAGAACGCCAATCATTATACGATGACATGCACTTGTATATATATAAAAAAAACATAACCAGTACATATATATCTACCTATCCATCTAAATGTACAAAACAAATACATACATACATACTACACGCACATGAGCAAGCCCACACACACACACACACACACACAAACAAGGATGTCCTGACAACCGGAAGGAATATCAAGTGTGTCATCTGCATAAGTGAATTTTTCTTACATAGGCTATTCTGCGCTTTAAGTGGTCTGAGTGCAGTCCATATATATTTTATATATACATACATACATACATACATACATACATATATATATATATATATATATATATATATATATATATATATATACGAGATATATACATATATATATATATACATATATATATATATACATATATATATATATATATATATATATATATATATATATATAAATATATAAAACTATTCGCTTTTAACCGTTATTTAAAGGAAGTGGCTCCAAAGGCTTTATCTTCCTAGTTCTCGGCAAGTTTTCTACGATGAGGTGCTACCACATCTTTTTCCTCCGCCCTTGATGTAACTAAACAAGTCTAGTGACTTCCAGGTTCCCTGATCACTGTTTAGAACAACAGAGGCAGAGCTGGATATAACAGGACGAGCTTAGCAACTTCTCGTTGATATCATGAGCGTCCTAAGCATTAGGCTTCGAGGATACCATACGCCTTTTCCCCATATAGGAATGGCTCCCAAGAAGGAGTTAAAGTCTACCGGTTCTCATTATAGATACATGCATATATATTATATTATATATATATATATACAGTATGTGTATATATATATATATATATATATATATATATATATATATATATATATACATATACATACATATGTTATATTCTCCTCGCTAGCAAAGTGCACAGTTTGACCGAGCAATCAAAACCCATTGCAATACAGAAGACACATGCGCACAAACACATGTATATATTATATATACTGTATATATTATGTATATTATATATATATAACATATATATATATATATATATATATATATATATATATATATATATATATATATGTGTGTGTGTGTGTGTGTGTGTATGGGCATGTGTGTCTGTATAAATATTTCCAGAGAATATACCCACACTTAAAAAACTTTGAGAAATAAATAAGAGAACTGCAAACAAAAAAGCAAATACGGCGTTGAGCCCAAATGGGAGACATCAGGTACACATCTTTTTTATGCCATGCGACAAAATCTCTTTTACGATCCGGAGCATTATTTCGTTGTAGCGGTGCTTTCAGAGTTATCACTGGCAAAACGAACAGTCGCACAGATGCGCTACAGGCTAATGGACGTTGTAAGAAGATTTCTTAATACATTAAGCATTAAAAAAAAAAGTATACCTTAGTTTTACCAGACCACTGAGCTGACTAACAGCTTATGCTTATAACTTCCGGTATTTATTAAATTCATCTAAAGAGAAAATACGAAGGTGACTAATATATAACGTTCTAAGTCACTAGATACGTAAGCTAGAACGCGAAACAGACAACAAGATTTACTGTTAAATGACATGACAGAAATCAGAGTACAACCGTTCATATGCACATATGCAATTGCATTTTCGTTTCTGGTCACATACTCATTATGCATGATTACTGGTTTTTGGGGGTAGTTAAACATGACTTCCTACTTGCCCTTCCACTGAACAAAACTCCTATTTCTATTCAAAATGATTTCACAATTACCACGATACTTTTTTCTCAGAAGCATCGTCGTTGTCATGATTACAACGTGATGGTCAGCACTACCCGTGCAAGAGGCAGCTTAAAATGCATACTACGATGACTGATTAATGGACCCTTTTATTTTACGCTTCGCTACGCCAGACTAATACTGGCTGGATGTAGCGATGTTACAAAATAAAAAACAGAGTGTTTACCACTTCAAAATACCAAAAGCTTGACTTTTGCTTCAAAGGGTCTCAGGTCTATTTTAATCCCATGTTTATCAAGCAATCCCGACAATCTCCCATTGTACCTCAGACCAGCAATGAATTACCACACGAGAGAAGCGCCGATAAACTTTGTGATAAAAAATGCATAAAAAGGGAGTTGTTATCCGACGCTCCTCATTCAAGCAATAGCGCCTCCTGTCGGTGTCCAGTGGCATCTCATTCCCTCTAAGGTCTGTGAACTATCACAACACTACCGAAATTGACATTAAATGCTCTGAAACGTTTCATGCCGCAAGACGTATTTACCTCACACAGTTCTCTGCAAAACTTTCGCAGAATGAAAGCGAGGTATCAACATAACAGAGTCGCTGGAGTAGCATCGACTAGCCTCATGAATCATGGATCAGGTTCAACATCTCACTTTGATTTGCTACTCTGTACAAGTGTGCAAAGCACAGTCAAAATCAACAAAAAAGTGTGTTCTGATAAAAAATATAATGTTGAGTCGAAAAGCGATATTAAAGGGAAAAGCGATTGAAAGAGGTGAATGGCGCAGCATGCGTAGGGGTGTTCGACATGCTTTGGTGAGTTCTTTCAATACATGTTTCCTGCACATGGAGTTCATCCGCGATTCAGTGGCGGGATAACTGTCCTTTCTTTTACTGAGACCCACCCCTAATTGATGGAAATAGCTTAATGCAATAAAAAAATATATACACACATTTTATATATATATATATATATATATATATATATATATATATATATTAACTTTATGACTTACACAATTGTTCTGTTCATTAATACAATTACTAACAGGATCTCATTAAAACTGGATGGTAGCCAGATACCATCCATTTTTAATGAGGTGCTGTTAGTATATATATATATATATATATATATATATATATATAATATATATATATATATGTGTATACATATATATATATATATATATATATATATATATATATATATATATATATATAATACATATACATATACATACATATATATATATAGAATATATATGAAAAGAGAGACAGAGACATTGCATTTGCGTCACTAATGATGAAAATCTTCAGTATACTTATTCTCAATAGGCTGAGGAAACAAGTTGATGAAATGCTCGGAGAAAAACAAGGTGGTTTTTGAAAAGGCAGAAGTTGCGTAAATCAAGTATTCCGGTTAAACCATACCGTGCAGCAGTGTAAAGCACTTATGAAACCTTTGATGGCTTTTGCTGATAACGAGAAGGCATTTGACAGTGTCCAAATATACCAATATTGTGGAAGATAATGTGTCATTCTGTTATTTTCGTTCACTACGTAAAGGTAACTGAAATCAACCATTAACGAGGTGGATGCGAAGTTAATGATAATGGATGTGAATCTGGGTTGCTACATGTTGGCATTACGTCACCTTTGCTGATTGCCTTTCTCATGGATTTCATAATGATAAAAAGCGCTTGGAGACTGAAGTGGTTTCGATTGGCGTAAAAGTCAAAACTTATGACTTGGACTACGCAGGTGATAGCGTTTAATCAGCAAGACGCAGCGAAATTTATAATGAAGATAAATCTAAGAAAGAAAAAAACTAGCAATATGAACAGAGTATGCATAATGGGATAAAATACCTAAAGGTGGAGAAAAGGTAATGAAGTTGAATTTTTGGAATAATAATACCAATTCAGATTGTATGAAGTTAGAATTTACTGAGAGACAAACGCCTAATCAAGAAATGGGCAGGATGAACATGACTCGCAAAGCAAATAGACTGAAACTGCATAAGAAAATACGAAAATAAAATAATGCAATAGTCTGACTTGGGATGACAATGAAGCTTATCTAAAGGAGTTTGCTAATATGAAAAATAATAGTTAAGAAGAATATTATGAGCCAGGCGACAGGACAGAGTGAATGCAGATGAGATGATTTAAAGATGAAGATAAAGATGGCTTGGCGCCACCCCTGGAAGAACACTTAGTGATTACTTCACTTGAGTTCTTGTGGGAAAAAGGAGAATTGGAGGACCCTGACCTACTTGGATGAATACTGAGGCAGAGGGCTGGTGGTGAATGGAGATTTGTGGCGGATAAAGCACCGGAAAGGCCTGAGTGGCGGAAATTAACAGAGGCCCCACCCACCGCACAGGGTTGGAGGCAGTGATGATATGTATTTGAGAGTGATGAGAGACTGATGTTCAAAATCTTCACCTTCCTAGGATCGTCTCATTAAATTTCATTACGTTAATGGAAAGTATGTGTCATAAATACTTGTAACCATGACTGCAGGTTTGTTTGATAATTTTAAGTCGCTTTAACTGAGGGTGACACAAAATCTACTCTCTCGGAACCTATGTGAACAGTAATGATTCACTGAATGTACAGAGTAAAAATTAATAAAAGTAAAAAAAAAAAATGCTCGCAACTTTCTTTTAATCCTTAACGGTACACAAAAAAGTGCTACAGTTTAAAACAAAACCACAAGCTGCCAGTGCGAGTCTGACAATAGAAATATCGTCAAGTGACTAACGCAAAATTTATATAGGCGTAACGAGAGAATAGTTTGTATTGTACTTGTCTTACAGGAAAAGGGAAAAAGTTGCAGCAGACTACTTGCAACATATGAATTTTTAAAAGCGGTTGTCAATCTTTTCTAGCAACTGCGTAAATACAATAAGTCGCACGTAACACAAGAAAAGTAACACATCACCATCAAAGCAAATCTATGCATCTGACGGAAATAAAACCATCAGTCCGACATCGAACTACTTGCAAACCTTTAGATGAACAGGTCAACAGCGTCAGTATTACCATCGATCTAGAGTTTTGTTTATAAAAAAAAAAAAATAGCCGAAAGCCACGTCACTGCCTCCTCGTATAAGAAAGGAAACAGAAATAGTCGACAACACCTTGCTTGTATAACATTTATCGCAACAAAAAATAATTCAAACATTTGCTGCTTAAGCAATTATTACATCAACAGTAAATGATATTGTTAGCCTTTTAAATGAATTCCACAGCAATATATAAATAAACGAAAGAAAACAGTCAAATTCCGACAGGTCTGCAAGCATAAAAAAAGGAAAGTGAACTGATGTGCGGAATATGTCTAAAATTCGCAAGACTTATTCCAGATAATTCCTTTAAACAAATAATAATTAAAACCCATGCTAACTTCATCCTCTGCAAAAGTTATAACTTAGATTAGTGCAATGTAAGCAGCGCACCTCAACCCATCTGAATCAGAGTCAACGGCCACTTCAGCAAATAATTCCGTTAATTAGTAATATACAATTCAAACACTTCACGCTCGTTTTCGTAGGCCATTCATCTTCTTGATATCCAATTAACGTTAGAAGCAATTATACTTGCAGAATTGGGGCCCCTCTTTAAAATGACACAGAAACCAGCTCGGCAGAATCTAGCGCGCGTCACAGTAATACATATTTCCTAGCAGAGAGGGTATCGCTTGCAGTGCGCCTTGCATAGCAACGTCCCTTCGCCCGCTTTCTCCCTTTTGCTTATCATCCGGTTCCCTTGCTCTGTCTCTCCCCGCCTAACTGTCCAGCTCCTTTACCTTGCAGCAGTACTTCCTTCATGCGAGACCTTGGTAGCCTAAATATGTAGGTCGGTGGTCGCGTCAATTGTTTCATGGTAACATCATATCCACAGCTCATCATAACACAGCGAAACGTCGAGCAAGGCTGTTATGAAGAGGCTAATTCTTCCTCCCTAAAGAAAGTGCCAAAGTGAAAATTAATGTCTCATCATCTGATGATAATCCGAGTAAGTTATTACCTCAGTACGCTGTATAATCAAAGCACTTTGTCAATTTCACACCCTTATCCGTCACTGTCATTTGCATGGAGCCTTCCTAGGAATAACGGAGAATGAACTAAATTAATATTTCTCACTACCGAGTCCTTATACAAGTTTACAGACTGAAGGCGTAATGGTTATTGGTCCGAGCTTCCGGACAGTACGTCACGTCCCTTGGACCACCCACCTGACCCTATCTTATATTAGTCATTTTTGACGGTACTGGTACGCTATAACGTCATCACCACTAAATAAATAACGAGTTTCAACCAATCATGGGAAAGCAAAACTGACAAAGGTCTCTATTTCAAGCAACAGAAAAGCAGGAAAATTTTATGAAAAATTATAAATAAATAAAAGATGGCATCTCGAATACAAAACAACTACAAATTCAAAGAGTAAATTTGCCCCAAAGCTTTAAAAAGTAGAAACTTTTTCCAAGCGGACACAATCACCGATATCAATCTCTCCGGCCATAATTCTACTTTATTCTACCTCGCATTTTGGAATTCTTTACCAAACCAAAAACCACCGGTACGCCGACAGGAAAAACAAACAGGAGTTCCGAGCATTATATTCATAGGGCGTTGTCAGGTAACTGCAAAAAAAAAAAATATATATATATATACATGATCGCAGTATAGTAACAAAAAATACGGTAAAGGGAATTTCAACACAGTCGTTTCCTCTCGCTGAAAACTCGCGCGTAAAATGCAGCTGAAATTTAGTTACTTCATCAAGACGATGAAGGTATTAACAGTAACTTTACCTGGCAGTGAGGCACAAAACAGTCCGGCTGAAATCCCTTGGGTAACTTGGAAAACAATTTGAAAAGTTGGAGAGAAGAAAATGCATCATGAAGTTTTGTAATTACCTTGTACAAGAAATAATTTAACATACATACTCAAACACACAGATCATTGCATTTTATATATACGTATGTGCATGTATGTTTGTGTATAAACAAAACCTTGCAGTTTATGTGTATGCAAAGTTAAGTATCTGTCATGTCTTGGAAGTAACTCAAACATTTTACCCATATAGTGCAAATTCATAGGGAGAGCAAGAGGAAGACCGAGGCGAAGGTGGATGGATGGTTGTTGGAGAAGATCTGAGAGACAAACAATTGTCAGAGGACGATGTATTTGACCGAGTCAGGTGGAGGAGGAAAGCTGTCAGATACATCGACCCCATATAGAAGTAGTGCAAATTCAAAGTTATTTGCATATTCTCTATGGTTCAGGAAAAGTAATGTCAAAAGTCTTACCTTTTAAGTGGAGAGAGAGAGAGAGAGAATTAATTACATCCGAATCATTTGTTCATTTACACTATCTACTCCTCACCTAGCGCTGCTCTCTCTCTCTCTCTCTCTCTCTCTCTCTCTCTCTCTCTCTCTCTCTCTCTCTCTCTCTCTCTCTCTCCCGCATAGACAGAAGGAAAAATGGAATAAAAGACAGCTGTATTAAGTTTCTGAAAAACGAAAAGGGTTATTACTCTATCTTACTAGGTCACGGGATTGTGTCAAGAAACATTATTTTACCAAAAGATTACTTCTAACAAAGTCGAGATGTTGCAAAGAAAATCAAACTGTTCATCATATAACTCAAGTTCTTACAGTGCCCGCAATGCCCAACAAACCGCAATCAATTAAAAGTCTTTACTGGTAATACTTGAAATCGGGGTTACGTTAAACCTATTTCCGATTCAAATTTTGGACGGGGCTTTGGATTACCAATAAGGCAACTTGCTGAAACATAATATTAGCGATATACATCGCAGAAAACTAACAGCAACGATACAACTTGCGAAGCCCAATATCTTTAATACATCTGAAGAAGCCTACTAGTAGTCGCAACAGTAAACCTTGCAATATCAACGATGCCACTTGCAGAAACCTAACAGCAATAATAAAACCTGTAGAAACCTAATAAGAACAGTACAGCCCATGAAACTTGATAGCAACAATACAACACACAGAAACCACCTCGCAATGACATAACTTGAATAAAACGTAATAAGGATACCATAACTTCCAGGAAATTGAGTCTATTTGCTCCACAGTGCAATAAATAACATGTGAAGAAACTTCATCAGAAAAGAAACAGCACAGAATGTATAAGCAAATCACTCTTTAATGGAACTGCTGCATCTCTCAGATACAAGCAAGATAACGATGAATCTGACACGCGGTGTAACTCAAACCATGGCAGTACGTATTGGATATTATTAATGGCTGTCCATAATTTATCACCAAGGGTGTTTATTGACACGCAGACCGTTACCTTGTGGATTTACGTGACAAGTGTTACAGATTGCCAAGAACCTAAAATAAATTCTCCAGGTAGACATCAACGGTTTATCGTGTCAACGTTACGGCGTCGACGACCAAAGTCGCTGTGACGCCAGAATAAAGTAAAAGAAAAAAAAAATCATAAAACAGTGATCTGCTCACACTTCGGGATGGGATAATCAGGTTTTCTTTATAAAGACACCCACATTTTAGTGGTGCTTCGTAAATTTACTTTAAGTCATAACAAACAGTTTTACTGAAAAAGCACCGAAAAACAGCAAAAGAAATTCTTTTGGGGTAAAGCACTAGTCCCATACACTTCTTAACCCTCCCTGACTCCACCACAGTTGCCTAATTACCACGTACATTATCCACTGCTTGGGTTAGCACTCAGAAGGAAATGAACACAGCTCTGGTCGGTGGTGAGGGGAACATTCTAACCACTGAGCAACGATAGCAGTAACATGCTTCTTATACTGCAGGTTGTCTGAGCAGCGAAATTAATCAAAGTTGGGTGCGGTCAATAGATGGATGGTTGACACACCACGAAAGGTCAGCCAGAGGCAGTCGGGGCATTAAGCTCCATGGAAATTTGTATATCGAGAGGTGGACTGGGCTAATACACACACAAACAAAGCCACTCCAACATCTTCTAGAAACATAACAGACACCTCACACGTCTCGACTGTCGACCTAACCGCGCAACGACTCCTCGCTGCTGGGAGAAAGGGCGCTGGTGACTGGTACAATACATGTACATACGCTACTGGGGTCTAAGCGATGACAGGCAGGGCAGCCGATCGAGACTACAAAGTCTGCCCCAAAGCCAAATCAAAGTCCTTCAAAAGAAGGCATCGTGCTTACCCCATACAAATGGGAAAAAAGCACGTTAAAAGAAGAAGGTGGATTGGGCACACATAAAAACCATGTACAAAACCGGAAGGGTATCAATTTCTAGCGTACCCAATTCTAGAGTAAAGGCGCAGGACAGAAGAAACAAAATATTTTTAGGCCACACTTGCTTTCTAGTTTTCCAATGAAAGCTTTAAATCAAAACCGAAATAAAATAAGAATCTCCACCCCCCCCAGGTGGTATACGAGGCAAGGTGGGTTTTCGGGAATCTAATTTTTTCTACCGTAGGGGTTCTAATCCCGTCAGGGAAGGGAGTGTTTCCTCATTTATTTCCCCTTCGGGTTTAAGGCTTCAAATGGAAAGCGTATCCAAAATGTATGAGGAAATCGGTATGTTATCAGGTCAGTGTGTCATCTGAATATGGATGTTTCAGGTGAATCTGAGTAGCTGACTCTCTCTTTCAGTATATATATGTACACATACATACATACATTTATATATATATATATATATATATATATATATATATATATATATATTTGTATATGTATATATATATTATATATATATATATATATATATATATATATATTATATATATATATATATATATATATATATATATATATATATATATATATATATATATATATATATATATATATATACGTGCATACATATGTATCGATTAAATCCTAAACAAATCTTTAGATTCATTTCCCCTCACTAAGTTACGCGCAGCCTTCAAAAAGTAACGTCATCCATAACCAGATGAATGTTGATTTATTGGTTAATTATCTTAGAGGCATTAATCAGCCTGGCTGTGCCTTAACCTCATTAGGTGAAGCTAATAATTTAACTCCATTCAGGTACGATCACAGAACCCTAAATTTAGCAGCGAATTTGAGTCGAGAGCTTAATAACCTCATTGAAAATGACGCTGGGAAGGATGAAGGATGAGGCACGTGTGGCAGACACAAGAAAGTTCATTCCGACGGTGAAAACAAGAACAAATGACCCCAGCAGGGTTCGGGTTACTTGATTTTCTCCCCAATCACAAAGAAAGTTTTCTTCTCCGTGATGTTCTTCAGTTAAAACGTGAAGTTGAAGGATTCTTTTTCTTTGATAAAAAAAAAGAGGATTTCCCCCATAATGTTCTTTTGTTAAAGCAGAACTACAGTGTTCAACAATGGTCGCACTATAAGAAAGAATAAATATTTCATATGAAAACAATATATACCGGTTAACAACATCAGGAGAAGGCGATGTCAGGCGTTCAAATCATAAATTTGATTTTCCTTGCCTTACGAAGCGCATGAATCTCTGAGTGGCAGGGCGCGGGGCTAGCAACCGCCACCCATAGCACTTCCTGAAACTGGATGGGTTACACCAACCCTCGAAGAGGAAAAAGGCCTATGATGAAATATATCCGAACTCATTCTTTGGAGGAAGAGAGACAATCTCTATTCGCTGAAAATATAATTAGTCCAGTTTTCATTTTTGAATCACTTGACGGATACTGTAACAAGCTAGGGAATTATCTAGTCGCATTTGCTCTTCCTCTTGCGACAGCATTAACACCTCAAGAGAATTAACATCAGCAGCAGCTAGGATAAAACATCATTGTAGCTGAGGAGATATACACAAATTCATCTCGTAAAGATAAACGAGGCAGTAAAGTCTTTTTTTTATGGTGTCAAGGCTTATTGTTGCAAGAAAAATATAATAAAAGTTATGGGAATTTCGTTATCCTGGTATTACTCTGGGCAAATAAGGTTCTTGACTCAATAAATTCGACCAAACTTATAATGGAAGACATTTCCATAATGGGAAATTTTCTCCTATCAACAAGATCTTAACCAAATAAAAGATGATTGTGCATCTTACAACTGTTGCCAGTTCGAATAGCAATGATCACCAAAATTAACCACCACTAGTTTCTTATTTTTCTTGTATATAATCGATCATAACAACCCGGCTTAACATTACCGTCACAATGGTTACAAATTACGTAAGCTTAAAGCATTAAAATTTCTTCAATATTTATGAAAAAACAAAAGCAAGTGCTCTGCGTTATGAATTCAAGAAAAAGCTGAAGGTTGGTATGCCAAGGCGTACAAATAGGATTATGTTTTCTCTCTGAGGAGATCATTTCTCGTCCGCAAAACCAATTCACCATATCAGTACAATATTTCAATCTACAATGAAAGCTCACAATCAACCACACCAAAGATTATGGTGCTTCGTATTACGTATGTTAGTTTGAAAACAAAACATCATTGCGATTAATTTACCATGAAACAAGAATAAACATAAATCCTCACACCGTATTCTTATGCCTTAAGAGTTTTACAAGATATCTTAAAAGGATTTTAGCTTAAGATACATTATGAGCCACGTGCTAATTCTAAGTTGTAATACCCTTGTTTTTTACTATGTAGTAATGGCATGAAAAGGGATGGAATAAGGACAAGGGTGATAAGGAATAAAATACACAGAAATTATTTGGTTACCTTTATATATTAAATTATACTGAGAATGCTTTAGTGTCCTGCTCAGCTCCTCTTCTTAGCAACCACACAACAATAATCTACCACGTACATAAAGGTGGTATAACCACACACCCGGAAACATATTGGGAAACAAAAAATCAATGTACCCTGGGACTATGATGTAAGGCCTGACCGTATGTGACACAGGGTTGAAGACTAGCCCTAATTCTGGTAAAAGGAACCAGAAAGTATCTCTGATAGACGTAGCCATACCAGGGGACGCAAGAGTTAACCCAAAAGCACCAAGATCTGAAAACGGAAATAATTAGAGAATGGCGCACCGAAGTGGCAGTGGTACACATCATCCTGCGAGCACTAAGAGTAATCCTAGATGATCTCAGGAGAGGATTCAGTGCATAAAAATCCAGCCAGACTTGCTCCTGAAGAGTGTGCTGCTGGTCACAGCATAGATAATTAGGAGAGCGTTGGATTTCCAGATCAATGGGAGTCAGGTCCTCAGGAGACAGGTTGCACCCAGGATCCAGACTCGAATATACCTACTTGGAAAGGTTGTGAGACGAAAAAATAACAATAACAAACAAAATATCCGCACAAGCTTGAACTCATTGCAGTTCAATAAGAAAAGGACAACAAACTAAACTTATTTATTTGGATCTCCAGTCTCACCGTATTCATGCAATTATAAAATGACGGTAGGTTTGTTAGTGCTTTACGAATTATCATGTCGCGCAATGTAGGTACGCCACATAAAAATTATAACATGAAAAAAATTGCAGGGATGTTTGGGTTTTATAGCTACGTACGACGAACTTTACAACTAGCTAACAGGGCACGTAGGTAAATACCTGGAGAATTAAATGCAATGGCATTCGGCAAAATTTTTGTTGCCGTGTGAAATAAAAACATCCGGTATTTTCCTATGGATTTAACAGAGAGAGAGAGAGAGAGAGAGAGAGAGAGAGAGAGAGAGAGAGAGAGAGAGAGAGAGAGAGAGAGAGAGAGAGACTTATTTGTTCGTGCTTACGACTGATACTTGAAAGGCTCTGTAGATATTTATCTTTAATTACAAAGCTATTTGTAGAGAGAATCTCTACACCTATCCTTTGTTTTTCTCTCTACGAACCAAACCTTGCTAAAGGAACCTGGTTGGTTCTGTCTGCTGAACTCTCTACTGGAAATCAGTAGGTAAATGCAACAAAAACATCTCTAGAAAATACAGACAGAAAACAGAGATGTTTCAAATGCTTGAAAGGAGAAACAGGTACACCTCTGCAACTTCTCTTTCCAACGTCGTTTTGGCCATTACTAAGGGATGCGCGCTCACGTTTATCTAGAATACTGCGCCATCCATCGCGAAGGTCTTTCCTCAGTTACAGCAAAACTTGAAGCTTAAAGTGGATTATTATTATTATTATTATTATTATTATTATTATTATTATTATTATTATTATTATTCCACAAACCACCTTTCTATTATGCCATGCCTCTTCACCAATGGTTTCGCCTCAGAGAGCGTAATTATTGTAAATGTAATCAAGCGGTAAACCACTTTTCCGATTCAAATTATGTCACTTGGTACACAATAAATCTAGGACTTTCAGGATGATTCGCCTCTGGTGTGTTCGACTGTGTTCCACTCAACATTTTACTCCGCTGGTCGGGGTTTTAAGATGTTATTTATTACATTTTTTAAAGACAGTAGCTTTGAAAACTTGCTATCTTGATGTCAAAATAATGAACATAAATATAAAAAAAAACTAATTGCGGAGAAAAAACACTGCAAAGTGTTTCTTCTCTCTCTCTCTCTCTCTCTCTCTCTCTCTCTCTCTCTCTCTCTCTCTCTCTCTCTCTCTCTCTTACACACACAGACACAAACGCGCACGCGCTTTTGGTGTTTATAAAAATAAAAAATAAATAAATAAAACTAAATAAAAAATGAAAATAAATAAGTAAATAAAAGTAAATAAATAAATATATAATAGTTTGAGTGCACATCAAAGTGTCCATATTCCTGAAACATTAAATGTTATCAATTGCTGAATTGCTTGTACATCTTACAAACTCCCACAGAGAACTACCTACATACTGTATATCTTCCTACATATACGAGAGATAAATAAGGAAAAAAATCTCGTCGAAAAGAAGAGAGGTTACCTTTTTTATTCCGACTACACATCTACTCCACACAAAAGGTTTTACCTTTTTATTTTTTACTCTTTCTCCCGCGCTGCACGGAATAACTGAAGAGACATAAATGAGAGGAAACATTATTAAATATTTAAGAAAAGAGGGAGAAGCATTACCGGGAGCTGGAAGTCTCCTGAAGAGCTATTCAAAACCACCTTCATTTGCCTGCATCCCTCGGCTAATGAGGTCAGTCTATGGCGAAAAGGGAGATGGGAATGGAAGGAGAATAATCAACGATATTATTTTTCCCCTTCTTATAATGGGGGTTCAAGAAAATGAGAGGATGTCAAAACACCAAACTATATATTACACACACACACACACACACACACACACACACACACACACACACACATATATATATATATATATATATATATATATATATATATATATATATATATATATATATACATACACACACACACGTATGCGTGAAGTTTTATAATAAATATTAAGTGACAAACATTACTTCATAAAGAATTCACTTAACCTTGGGAAAAGTGGTTTTGCCTAGCCAGGTTTAGAAACGATTAACAGTTGGCTATGAACACTCAACTATTCTGGCCGGGGGAAAATTGTAATACATAAATATACAACAGTCCAATACGAGAATATCCCAAAATAATCTCATTCCTTAAAAGGGTACAGGCAGGCGGAGTGTCACCACCACGTTTAATCTGTCACTTTTCGTTTTAAATTCACTTACAACACATAAGCGTCTATATCTGGAGAGAAAGAGAGAGAGACGCCCAATACGAAATGTCCCCGTAAATCTTTTTTCCTTAAAGGATACTAACTCATAATGCCACCAATTAGTTTTAAAGTTTCAGATTTATTATATATAATATATATATATATATACGTTATATATATATATGTATATATATAATATATATATATATATATATATATATATATATATATTTATGTATATATATAATATATATATATATATATATATATATATATATATATATATATAACACACACACACACACACACACACACACATATATATATATATATATATATATATATATATATATATATATATATATATACGTACAGAGAGAGAGAGAGAGAGAGAGAGAGAGAGAGAGAGAGAGAGAGAGAGAGAGAAATTAAATTACCAGTATCCTCTGTCTTTCCAATTTCTTGCTTCCCCCATACCCATTCGACCCTTGCAGCAACGCTTCACCAGAACGAAGACCCCTCTCAGTGGAAAGCAGTAAAATTATATCTGCAGCTGTATAATGAAGCATCTCATCCTGACCTCTTCACCGTCTGAGATGAGTTCCACGCTATTAAGAGCTCTATTATCTGCCTTTAATGCAGCTAATTTCAATGTGGTTTCTTATAGCAACATCGTTTCTGGCAGGCACTTCGTTGCTCTTGCGACTTACGATAATGGCGCCGAAGGGAATTCCAGCCGCGTGCAGTCAAATGCTGAGTTGTAATCTCGTAATTATGAGCGTTGCGTTAATTGGCAATGTCTCCTCCGCCATTCTTTGGGACGGAATCATTCTGAAAATCTGCGTTTCTCTTCATCATTTCAAAAGCGTCCAGTAAAATGTGCAGATGTAAAGTTTTTACACACGCACGCACGCACACACACACACACACACACACACACACACACACACACACATATATATATATATATATATATATATATATATATATATATATATATATATATATATATATATATATTATATATATGAATTTTATTAACACCGCGTTATCCCTTTTACGTACAACACACACACACATACTGTATATATATGCATATAAATATATATATATATATATATATATATATATATATATATATATATATATATATATATATATATATATCTGAATGTCTGTGAGTGTGCGTGTGTGCGTATATATCTGTGTGCGCGTGTTTGTACATAAAAGGGATAACGCAGTGTTAATTTCTGAGTAAATGTATGAAACAACTCAAGCTACGAATACTTTCCACAGAGGGTCCTTCGTTAATTCAGCTGTCATAAGACGAACGTGCCTAGAGGCTGGTCCTTTGTTTTCCTCAGATTACCCTCCATTATGGGAAATGAACGATAGAAGAAAATGAAATTTCCTTCTTCGCCGCAGCCTTAGCCTAACATCCAATCTCCCTCTTATTTTGAATCTCTGCTATACTTGGACAGCTACATCCTTCCAACCTCGAAATACTTTTACATTTGAAAATGCTCCAATTTCTTACTGCCAGGAAAGTCTTAGAATCGGGAATGCATTTTATTTAACTAGTCTTTCGTCTGACACTCTCAGGTATTTTTTACTAACTGCTTCATTCCTCACATTTTACAAGAAATAAAACCCATTTAACGTGTTTTCACTAAGCTCGATTTGTAATAAGTACCTCGAAGAAACAGCAAAAAAAAAAAAAAAAATAAAATAAATAAATAAAAAACAAAGAAAAAAAGATGGTTATTACATCCACTGACAAAATACTGAAAACTTGATCCAATTCGCAGGAAGTGAAGTTTCACTCAGGTCCTATATGTTACAATGATATCTCGGCAAATAACATGGGGAAAAAATAATTGAACGCCTTCTGGGTTTGAAAGAATGACGAATGCAGTCGTTTTCATGGTAAATCCTAACTTGAGTGAAAATTTATCTTAAAAACCCTGTTGCCTATTATACAAACCTTTCTAACTGAAATAATTTTAAAAGACTGAATGTGATACTCATTCAGACAAACACCAGATAATAGTTTATAATAAAGGAAAATTATCCTAGGTACCTTTACGTATAAACAAGGAAAAGAGTTCTTGAAATACATCCCTTCTAAACAGTAAAATTACCGGCATTTTCTAAAAATAAATAAATAAATAAATAACACACACGCACCTGTAAAGCCCTGCACATCCAAATTAAGTCGGAAGCGAACAAAAATCAAACAAACCTGTTGGTTTACTCCACAAGAATAACACGTCAATTTCTCATCTAGGATCGTATCCTGAATCCTACGTCAGCACAGCACTAGCATTCGTGAGGCTTACGTAACCAGCTGTGGTGAGACACTTCAGAGTAATTCAGTTGTTTATTCCTTTTTCTCTGACTTGCAGATCATTTACCAATTCGTCTGGTCACAACTCATTTTTATCGATTTGGTTTCAAATAGAAGAACGGTAAAAGGCTTCGTAGTTTCCTTTTATTCGTGTCTTTATTTCGCTTGCAATTTCTAGTTAGAGGTTTAATTGACTCGCCCTTCGACTTACAATAAGAAAAACTGTAAACAAATAATTGATCATTATTCGCATAATGATGGTTATATATCTAGCATCTCTGCTTTGTCCTTCAAAAGTTTAGCACTGCTTTCTATCTTTCACTGAACTGCAAAAGACTTTTCTGATAAGAGAAATGAAACAAAACGCGCTAACAAAACGACCTCCAAAAGTGAGAAAGTTCCGAGATTCATTCAATGCAGAAAGTATGAAGCTCCGTATTTTACGGGTCTATTTTAACACAATTTCGCAAGCCTGGCAATGCCATTCAGCGGAGCCAAGCGCGCACACTGGAGAAGATCCTGTTTCCGTAAATGGGTTGTACAGACATAAGAAGCAATGAAGCATGAATGTACGAACGCTAATGGATGTTCATATACACCACCCCTCGACCAAATGAAGTAAAAATAAAATACGCTACATCTCGGCTGAAGCTTTTTTGCATCATATCACCAGAGTCTGTCACTTTGTGCTCTCTCTCTCTCTCTCTCTCTCTCTCTCTCTTTAATTCACCGACCTCTTTATGAAACCTTTTAAAGCTTATTAAACACGTCAATCTATGCCGCCCATTGTTTTCGTTGCTTTGAAACATCTATGAGCCTACTTTTGCATATGTCATAGACTGCATATATACATTGTGTAGCAACCTTACGGATTAATTTCTTTACGTCCAGTGATCCGATTCCCCAGGATTTTTAACTATACTCTCGTAGGAATTGTTCCCTACTTGCGTTACCCAAGATGAAAGGATACACTTGATTATGTAGACAAAAAAATAAACGGTAAAAAATATGAAATAAAAATGGCACCCGATAAACACTTCGAACACTATTTACTGCCCAACGGAGCGTTCATGTGCATATAAAAAAAACTCCTTGTTTATTTCTGAGTTAGAAACGGGTAATTTACTTTACACTGCAACACAGAAGAGTTTGCAAATATATAGGACACTTGACAAAGGCTGCGCACAAGTGTTTGCCTTATTCCAAAAGATAATGCAGTATTTCAGAGGCACTTTGCGTCACATAGCGTTGGAGGCGATGATATGTATGAATGTATGCATTATGTATGTATATATATATGCACACACACATATATATATTATATATATATGTGTGTGTGTGTTTGTGTTCAAGCATACATACATACATACATACATATATATGTATATAAATATAATATATATATATATGTATATATATATATATATATATATATATATATATATATATATATATATATATATATATATATATATATATATATATATAGTCGTGTTGACTACAGCCAAATACATAACGTACAAAAGCACAGTATACTACGACACTCACTGCAGTGATTTTTCCTTTAGCTCATATGTTCATACGAAGAAAATTGGCGTGGGATTAAATCCACCTGTGGCCCCACTTCAATTAACAACTGAAGGTAGTAATGAGAGAAAGGGGACTTATGCAAACAATGGCATAACAAAAGAGGATAATTACTTCTAAAGAGGACCTGGTAGTCTTTTGGGCTCCAAATGAACGGTAGATTATTTAGTCACCTTTACAACAAAGCGCTGACTGTTAGAGACTCATCAGCTTTCCTATTGTTTGGAAAATTAAGCTTGTTCTGGGTAATGTCTCCCTCCAGCTCGCGCATACATTTTCGTGTATGAATTAAAAAATAAATTCTCCCACACATTCTATTTCAGCAATGGTAAAAATACAGGTTTGAATAAATACAAAGGCAGAAAAGATCATGGATGGCGTTAGACATAACTGATTTTTAAAATATTTCACTGTGAAAAAGCACAATTGGGCATACACCTATAACAGAAAACTTCATGGCAAAAAAATAAATAAAGAAAATATGTTGATTATATGTAAAGATAGGCTGAATTGTAGGGTGAAATAATGTAAATGATGTTAAGATGAACCATGTAACAATAATGATAAGTTTCGAAGCAAAACAATTCGTTTTGATAAACAAAAACCACAAACCAGTAACCTAAATTCCTATACATCTCGAAAAATACATTTGGGATTCAGTACGCTTGACCGCATTATAGGTCCTGACAGCGTTAACAACTATGTTCTATTCTTTATCTGGAGAGGAAACTCAAATTTTACACATTCTTACTCCATTCAAACCCACAACAAAAACATTCCGAGGTAACGGAACGAAAGACGCAGCAACTCAGTGGACATGGGAAATCTTTAGACGTCAATTGCAAAGAATTATTTTCAGTTACCCAAAATATACTAGATGTTTTCAAAACAGCAAGTTTCTTCATCTGCCGACTACATAAATACGTAATTATACTTTTAAGCGTCCTGGGTACAACATAAAAAGATGGTTAGAAGTTATATAAATCATAGGGCACTGAAGTAATCAATGTCTACGTAAAGTTCTTAAGATATAAATGTCTTTTTTACGCAGTCATTTACTAGGATTCTTGAGATGTGGATTCTTGAGATGTACATATCTTTTTTAAACAGTCATTCAGCCAAGCAAATCGAGAGAAAGAAATAGCTATCCAGGAATTTGGGTATTTCGAGAAGCCGCTACGTTGCACACACACACACACACACACACAACGAGGGCCTTCTATTTATACCGTAAGAGCGTACTGAACTGCTACTCGAACGACGGGCTTCTGATAACCTGGAGGTTGAATTTAATTAATTCTGGAAACAAAATCGCGTTCATATGCATACAAGAGAGGCATGAATGTCCGTAAAACTTTCTCTGGAGCGAGAGAATTCATGCTAGGCTTGGACTGTCAGCCTCAAGACTTAGAATCTGGATTAGCAGCGGCAACAAAGGGACCCACTCAAGATGGACGTGAAAGAGCGAGAGAAGAGACGAGGATTTGGCTACGGTTACATAAAGCTGCTCTTCTTCGATTAGGACAGAGGTACGTGGAGCGAAGGGCCTCATCAATCTAGGGCTCTGAATACGATGGATGGCATTGAATGAAACCTCGGGGATGATTTCACAATCGGCTAAGATTTGGCTGGAGGATACAACACACTCTAGTACAAGTTTACTATATCGTTTAGAAGCGATAGCACGTATAAAAATTTCTTCCTTATTTAGTTATAACAATGAAGTATCTGCAATCTCAAATAACTGACATTTAAAGACGATGAAATTGTGTAACTTTGCGCGACCCCACAAACGCGCACACGCATTTTGTGTTTACCGGAAGCAGGGATTAACGCCAAAACAAAAGTTTGGACTAAAAATCTCCCAATACAAAATTTCAGTTTCGCATCGAGGACCTGAAATCCAGTCTTTCATTTCCCTACCGGGATTACCACCGGATCATCCTTAAGGACTGAATTCTACAGAGTCCCAGAGAGTGGATCTAAAGGGAATGCTTCATAAAAGAATGACATGGAAATCCAGGCTAAGCGCCTTACGCTATTAAATGAGTAAAGGTAGAAAAAATAATGGATATTCTAAATCGGTTTGATATTATCCTGACCTGCCCTGAAAGGTTTAAGTTATTTGAGGGGTGGGAGAGGCATAAAATCTCTCTCTCTCTCTCTCTCTCTCTCTCTCTCTCTCTCTCTCTCTCTCTCTCTCTCTCTATATATATATATATATATATATATATACATATATACACACTGTATATATTTATATACTGTATATATACCTTATATATAAAAGTGAATGTTTATATGTTTATCCATATGTTTGTGCGCTACAGAAATCCGAACCGCTTGACCGTTCTAGACAAAATTTGTCATGCAGCCATCATTTGACCCAACGTAGATAATAGGGTAGGTTTCAAACCCGTACCCCTTCCCCTTCTCTTGCTAATGTATGTGGTAAATACACTCTACGGCAGTGGTTCTCAATCTTTTTTTAGTGATGGCACCCTAACTAATGTAATCATTACTGTGGCACCCCTTCTTCTCCATCCCACCAAATCGCATGAATTAACTTATTTAATAAATAAAATTATTATCCATACTATATATATATATATATATATATATATATATATATATATATATATATAAATATATATATTTAATTATTTATATATATATATATATCACTGATAATAATTATATGAAGACTTCTACAAACTTTTTTTTACAAATGATTTAGCCACGACAAAATTCATGACGATCTTGCGGCACCCCTAGGCACTGTCTGTGGCACCCCAGGGTGCCACGGCACCCAGTTTGAGAATCACTGCTCTTACTTCATATGTATATAAATTCTACGGGTTTAGCATACCCTATTTCATGACCTCGATCTCATAGAAATATATTATTGAAAATGGACAGTCACCACAGTAATACCTGGATAAAATGGACAGTCACCACAATAATACCTGGATAAAATGGACAGTCACCACAGTATTACCTGGATAAAATGGACAGTCACCACAGTAATACCTGGATAAAATGGACAGTCACCACAGTAATACCTGGATAAAATGGACAGTCACCACAATAATACCTGGATAAAATGGACAGTCACCACAGTATTACCTGGATAAAATGGACAGTCACCACAGTAATACCTGGATAAAATGGACATTCACCACCTGGATAAAAGGGATAGTCAGCACAAAATAAGACAGCCACCACAGTAATACATGGATAAATAGGACAATCACCACAGTAACATCTGGATAAAATGGACAGTCACCACAGTAATACCTGGATAAAAAGGACAGTCAGCACAGTAATACCCGGATAAAAGGGACAGACAGAGCAGTAATACCTTGATAAAAGGGACAGACAGAGCAGTAATACCTGGATAAATGGGACTGTCATCACAGTATAAACTCGGGGGACAGTTACCACAGTAAAGTCTAGATGAAATGGACAGTCACCACAGTAATACCTCGGTAAAAGGGACAGTCAGCACAGTAATACGTAGATAAAAGGGACAGACAATACAGTAATATTTGGATAAATGGGACAGTCACCAAAGTAATACCTGAATAAAAGGGACAGTCATCACAGTAATGTCTGGATAATAGGGACGGTCAGCACAGTAATACCAGGAAGAATGGGACAGTTAGTACAGTAATACATGGATAAATGGGACAATCATCACAGTAATACCTGGATAAAAGGGATAGCCAGCACAGCAATACTTGGATAAATAGGAAAATCAGTACCACAGTAATATATGGATAAATGGGACAGTCATTACAGTAATACTTGGGTAAAAGGGACAGTCAGTACAGTAATACCTGGATAAATGGGACAGTCAGCACAGTCATACCTGGATGAAACAGACAGTCACCAAAGTAATCCCTGGATAAATGGGACAGTCACCACAATAATATCTGGATAAATGGGACAGTCAGTATAGTAATATTTGGAGACAGCTAGTACAGTAATTCCTGGATAAAAGGGACAGTCACCGCAGTAATACCTGGATAAATGGGATAATCAGCACAGTAATATAAGGATAAAAGGGACAGTCAGCACAGTAATTTCTGGATGCAAGGGACATTAAGTACAAGGAGGTGCAAGAAAATTTTTCTGAATCCCTCAGTTTTCCTGGGCAGCGCCGGCTTGGTCACCGATTGATTAATTGCGGGTTATCTGGCGTCACAAGGTTGGTCAGCGAGTATATATATATATATATATATATATATATATATATATATATATATATATATATATATATATATATATATATATATATATATATATATTCTAAGTTGCGTCGCTAAGGTGTACAGCATGAGTTGTGGTTCGTAAATTATTTCTACAAAATAACAATGGCCTTTGGTCTTGCATTTCCGTATTAAGACTTTAAAACAAAATTATTATTATTATTATTATTATTATTATTATTATTATTATTATTATTAAAATAAACATACATTTATATGGATATAACATAAAAGGACACAGCTGCAAAACAAGCTTCCATATAACACATACTGCATTCGTTGAAAAATATGAACAATCAGAGGAAAAAATAGATATACCCAAACGTACTTATTTACAAACAAAAACAAAAACGCCACTGCTAATCAGAGCAGACCAGTGTACACATACCGCCATAAATGACGTTTATGTAAGGGAGAGTCAAGGTGGCAGGTTACCGCCCTTATAACGTTGCTTAGTGTTCCAAACTCGGACCAAGGTACCTTCATTCTGCACACGTTGGACCAGTGGTAAGGGAGGCTGGCCCCAGGATGACATCGCAGAGACTATCGATGTTTCAGCCATCAAAAATAAATATATGGAAAAAATACTGAATTTTCTTATTGAACGATTGAGGGTCCTCGCAAACTTCAAGAGCACGGCCTTCAATAATATTACGAAGAATACTTCACAGTTTTGCAGTAAGAGGAACGAAAGACTTTTACTCCTAGGCAATGAGACAACGTGGCACCTCAACACAATGTGGGTGATGATGCTACGTAAAGTGTGTAACGCTCTTTGTTTTCTCATGAAAAGACTTGTGAAACAAAGCGGAACTGGACATCTTTCAGAGATGGTCTAGACTCGAAACATTGATGACCTTTCTTGGAACACAAATACTTCAAACCAGTCTTCCTGACGGATAATGCTCTCAAGAAGCTAAAGACGTCCAATGAAGGGAACAGTGTCCAACGATGAAATACAAAAGACCCATAATACGTGGATTTTTACCATCCTCTAAAGACATAGCAAGGCTTTTACACAATACCTAGTATTATTCTTAAGCGCTGTTACAAAACAAACTATAACAACAGTACAGAGTGAGGTAGGACTCGATTGCAAGAAAATTTGATTCACTCTTAAAACGACTGCTGCTATTAAATAGTCAGCATGCCTTGGGAAGAAAATCCACTCTCCCACTTAAAATGTAATACAACAAAATCCCGTAATCTGATAACAACGAAGTTGCTGAGCCGTTGGGAAAAGTTCAGCTTTTAGTCATTTTAATACCGCTGGAATGTTTGTTACAAATTTGTATCAGAAAAGACACCCATAGGTAGTAGGAACCCAAATCATTCCGTGCGAAGTTTTCAACAAATCCCTTGCGGTTTTATATTCAACAGCTCGTTGCAAAATGAAATGATCATCAACGTCCAGCTGTTTTAAATGGCATTAATAACGACACTGACCAGCATAAATTGGCATGCACTATAAATTGTTTTCAGGAGTTTTTATTCATCCACAAGTACAACACTTTAGGCTTCCAGAATAACAAGAACTTTTACAGGGTTAACTCTCTGCTCTGGCCATATAAGCCCAGTTTACGATACAACATTTGTAGAGCATATAACTGAGGTTTGGCCTGGAAGTAACTGACTTCATCCAGTAATATGAAAGTTGTGATTCCCTCTCTTTAGATAAAAACAGGGTACGTGCACTTCTGCTGATAACCAGAGTGGAGGAGAAAGACTGCCTTCTAAACACTATACTACACACATTCTTTTATCTATCTTTACAAGCACCATGCCCCAGTCTCAAGAATCTTGTTGGTAGAAATAGAAAGCTTACGTTTTAATCATTATGCTTTACAAATACATATATACACACACGCACATATATAAATCTTACACAAATACATACAAACAATATATAATATATATATATATATATATATATAATATATATATATATATATATATATATATATATATATATATATATATATATATATAAAATATATACATATATATATATATATATATATATATATATATATATATATATATATATATATATATATATATATATATATATGTATACATACACACATACATATATATACAGTATATATATATTATTTATACATATATACATACATACATACATACATACATACACATATATATATAATTTATATACATATGTTATATGTATACATATATGTATATTTATGCGAGTAAAATATTAAATTCGCAACATCTCTCAACAATGGACATGGTGCAACCTCTCAAAAACGTGCCCAGGGTATGAACTAGCTTTTTATCTTTTGACGTAATGTCACTGTAATCACATAAAACTCACATGGCTCTCTAGGGAAAAACAACAATAAAGCTGAAATGTCAAACACTCCAAACGGTGCGTATCATATATATACTGAGACGACAAATATTTTTCGCAGATGTATAGATCATCAAAAAGGGGAACTCGTAGCCCTTAAGCGACCGATAATTAACGTGAAAATTCTCAAACAAGGAGGCAGGAGGAGACTTCCAAAGTCTGAAAGTTGTGAGAAATAAACTGCCTCAGGCTAACAGTCCGAGGAATGTTAGTGTCCTCAGAATAAATTGGTTAGGTGGTGAAAAAGTATATCTTAGTTTAACCAGACCACTGAGCTGATTAACAGCTCTCCTAGGGCTGGCCCGAAGGATCAGACTTATTTTACGTGGCTAAGAACCAATTGGTTACCTACCAACGGGACCTACAGCTTATCGTGGAATCCGAACCACATTATGACGAGAAATGATTTTCTATCACCAGAAATAAATTCCTCTAATCCTTCATTAGCTGGTCGGAGAGTCGAACGCTGGGCCAACAGCGTGCTAGCCGAGAGCTCTACCCACCCTTCCAATGAAGAACTACAAAGGTAAGTGGTGAACAGCAAGGATACAACAGTACAAATAAAATATAACTATTTGTATCTTTTGTTCACTTACACAACTTCTCTACTAAGAGGAGACAGAGCATCAAACGCAAATCTTTCATCATTTTTTGTAATCGACTGTAAAGGAGGGAACGCTCCCTTATCGAGACCAACGCGAGAATATGGTAGCTTTAGCAGCTGAAGGTCATAAAACCGCTCGTCAAATCTTCCCACTCTACACAGGTTCACGCTCATAATCCCAGTGAAAAAAGTACACAATAATAATACGATATACAAGGAATGCAATAACGGGTTCATGCTCCAAAATGTAGAAGCCTTCAAACGAGAGAAAGAGTCTTAT
>JANJGK010000038.1:8136756-8189256 GCA_039081455.1 Macrobrachium rosenbergii
GTGAAACAAGTATCTAGCTGTTTGTCGAATTTACTTAGTTATAGGCCAGCGTGGCGAAGACCATGGGACTAGCAATTTCATCCGCAAAAGACTTGCAAACTACCGAAAGGTTAACACTGAACAGGGCCACCCACTAACAGGAAACAAAATGGAATACAAATGCAAAAAAAAGAAAAAAAAAATTCTATACAGTATGTATATATATATATGTATATATATATATATATATATATATATATATATATATATATATATATATATATATATATAATCAGAAAGCTACAAACGTCCTTTAATATCCAATTCACTCTACCTCGGAAATAATATATTTTCATATATGTTACCGAAGGGGAATTTTTAAGTTGATAATAAGTCCACCGTCCCGTGGGATCGAACCAGCGACGGACGAGGAATCAGGACTACAGTGACGCCGATTTTTCCCGTGGGATCGAACCAGCGACGGACGAGGAATCAGGACTACAGTGACGCACTAACGAAATCGGCGTCACTGTAGTCCTGATTCCTCGTCCGTCGCTGGTTCGATCCCACGGGACGGTGGACTTATTATCAACTTAAAAATTCCCCTTCGGTAACATATATGAAAATATATTATTTCCGAGGTAGAGTGAATTGGATATTAAAGGACGTTTGTAGCTTTCTGATTGTATATGAATCACGGTGATGTGATAAATAGTCATATATATATATATATATATATATATATATATATATATATATATATATATATATATATATATATATATACACACACACACAATGCAAGTAATGGTGAATCAAAATTATGAATGGTCTTAATCATAGGTATCTACCTTGTTGGGAGCTACAGGATGGGATATACCTGAGTACTATAGGCTGATCGCTCTTCTAGTTACAAGAAACTGCACTGCAATGATTCTCATAAATAGTTGGTGCTGTACTTTAGAAAGTGCCTAAAATCCGTCAAAGAAGTACTTTGCGTTTTGCTTCTCCGTGTTAAATGTATTCACCTTTTATATGACATTTTTCCGCTTATAACTGAGATACTTTAAGTCTGCCTTAATGTACCATGGTCGATAACGTCTCAGACTGCATGTTTAACGATATACTTTTCACATATTTCTCTACAGTTATTTTACGGGCCGCCTTTATTTTGTTCAGTTTCTATTAACATTAACTGAGACTCGGGCAAGGGGTGTATGCAATGACAGTCTTTCATAATTCACTAATTTCTTACTTCAATAAACAGAAAGCAACAAAAATAAGCCAAATATTATGTCAACTGAGTAATACAGTATATATATAAATATATACATATATATACATATATAACATATACAGTATACAAATAAATATATATATATATATATATATATATATATATATATATATATAAAATATAAATATAAATTGCAAATTCATAGGCATGAAATTAGAGTTATCAATTTCTCACTTCAATAAACAGAAAGCAACAAAAATAAGCCAAACATTATGTCAACTGAGTAATACTGTGTATATATAAATATATACATATATATACATATATAATATATACAGTATAATATATGTATATATATATATATATATATATATATATATATATATAGATATACATATATATATATATATATATATATATATATATATATAATATAAATACATATTGCAAATTCATAGGCATGAAATTGAAGTTATCAAACGATTTGACATTCACATACGATACACTGAACTTTTATCAAATTTGTCCAACTTCTGAAAATGTGCGGAGTAGTGCCGTACAACAAAACAAATATCTACAGCTTCGGACGTGCTCCTTTAACTTCAGCGAGAAAAAGGGTAAAAAAACAATTGCTGTTACATTCTAATCCTTTGGTACCTGAGAGCGCAGCATTTCTCCAATTTTTAATCATGAAAGAAAACACTCCAATTTTATTTGCAAACGAAACTTGGTAGTTATCAATTAATTCTGAGTAATTCCCATGATGTACACTGGCATAGTTATTCCTATACCCATACATACACATACGCATGCCTATGCATAGACATACACATATGCATATGCATGCATATGTGTATGTTAAGTGAAGTATATCTTAGTTTAACCAGACCACTGAGCTGATTAACAGCTCTCCTAGGGCTGTCCCGAAGGATTAGATTTATTTTACGTGGCTAAGAACCAATTAGGTTACCTAGCAACGGGACCTACAGCTTACTGTGGAATCCGAACCACATTATAGCGAAAAATGAATTTCTATCACCAGAAATAAATTCCTCTTATTCTTCATTGGCCGGTCGGGGATGCGAACTCGCGGCCGTATATGTATATATATATATATATATATATATATATATATATATATATATATATATATATATATATATATATATATATATATATATATATATATATATATATATATATATATATATATAAATATACATACTGTATATTATATATATATATATAAACAGTATATATATATATATATATATATATATATATATATATATATATATATATTTATATATATATGTATATGTATATATATATATATATATATATATATATATATATATATATACAATATATATATATATATATATATATATATATATATATATATATATATAAATTTTACCACATACACAATTGTTCTGTGCATTAGTAGAATCACTATTATGGATACTTGATAATGTGGACTGTTTGTCCAAGAAAGCTTGTAACTTTTTGAATAAAAACTCCATTTGATACCATCCAGTTTGAATGAGGTCCTTTTAGTAATATATATATATATATATATATATATATATATATATATATATATATATATATATATATATATATATATATATATATATATATATATATATATATACTGGCTGCCCAACTGGCACTGCCCGGAAAAAAGCTGAATGACATTCGATAAACTATCTCTCTCTCCCGCTTTCTCCTCCCTAACACCCCCAAGTTTACCTGTCATTTCTTCTGTCAGTTCATCGAAACTGCCATTAAAACTTACGAGTAGACAACAGTTTGTGGGCAGATACAGTCCACTCACCAGAACGGATGAACTGATGGTATTAGCTAAATATCCTCTGACCAACTGACAAGTAACAGCACGTGTGGACAGGTTAGTGCCAATTTCATGACAGTTTGCTGCTGTATTTCATCTGGGAAGCATATCAGACGCTTTGAACAGACAGACACTCTGAACAGAATATGAATAAATTATGTATAGGCTTATTCATTTCACTGTCAGACCCTTCAATGCTATTTGTATGCCATTATAAGTCCAAATCATACAATAAAAATATAAAACAATATTTCCATGTGATACAGACAATTTGGTATCGGCCTAGGGAAATGATGTCTTTCTATGATATGCACTACTAAAATGAAAGTAAAGTTGACTGTCCAATTCATAATAAACTGAACCAACCCCTCAGTTCTAATTTAAACTCATTCATTAATAATGTATGAGAATATATGCCTTTTTTTTAATAAGAAATATTTAGTCTATACTTTGTTACACCTTTTTACTTCTTTACTATTATTAAGTGAATTGCTGCAAGAGTTAGCCTTCCATCCCCTCATCACATTAAAAAAAAAAAAGTGGCAAGACACTTTCCCATATGGCTAACTTCAACTCATGATACACATTTTTTATATTGGTTTTAGGGACGTTTTTAACATACCATAAATTACAACTTACTACCTTTATAATGACATTAAATTCATTAACGTAGAATTTGTGTATGCAGTTACATGTAAGGCATCTATAAACTTGGTCAATTTGTAGAATAATGTAATCATGAATCAAACAAAATCTTTCCCTTCTTGGAGGAATGTTAGGCAATCGGTATTTATTGTTTTGAATAAAAAGGTGTTGATAAAAGATAGAAATGATATATATATATCATTCTAATATATGACCATACACAACTTTATTTTCTTCCATGATGGGAATACTATTCCTTACTGTGTATGATTACATCAGCAAAAGGTATCAATTGACATGCTGTATAAGCTGTGAGCACTTCAAGTTACTCGAAGTGCAGTAGTTGCCATTTCTTAAATCCCTATTTGCATCTAATACATTTACCCTCTAAGTGCCTTTCGGAAAAGATTTCTTGATGTAATGATCTACATTCCTGTAACTTTTAATCTAGAATTTTCGGTCATTATCTTCCAGGTAATCAGTACCAAACAACGTGAAAAGAAACTTTTCTTCTGTAGGCAGTGATGTTTTTTGCCAATTTGCAACTGCTGGAGTGTCCATGGTGATATTTTGATTATTCCAGCACAGCCAACGACATGTTATTTCTACACGATGTTTCATGTAATAAATGACATAGGGTCGTGTATAGGACATTTTAACACCGTATGCAAAGAGAGAATGTGTTTATTTACTTATTATATCATATAATGTCTTTAACCATATGTATGAACAGGCAGAGCAAATGTATGGTTTCTACTGGCTGAAATTGTTGCGTTAAGCCACTACTATGCATGCGCAGACTTGGCTTCGCTTACAGTGGAAAGAAATGATCGATTTAGGTTTTCAATGTAGATTTTATCGAGGTAATAATTATATTAATTATTATCATAAATTATCAAAATTCAGGTAAATTCTGATCAAAAGTTGATGTTATAGGAGATTTATTGTTGTAGGTTAATCATACTTCTGGCAGTGCCAGAAGAAAAGGTGAAGTGTCAGGTGGAAAATGAGAATAAACCCAGAAAACTGAAGGAAAAGATGACATAAAAACGAAAATTTAATTTGTTTTGTCTGTGTTTGATGTCTGTCAAGGGGTAGGGGTGCGATCTTGAATTAAAAACCTTTCTGGAGTGACACAGAGGCTGTGTGCGAAATTTTGTCTAGGTCTATCAAGCTCAAGCTGTTTGGATTTCTATAGAAGCTAAACTTATATACAAACATTCACTTTGCATATATATACACACACACACACACACACACACACACACACACACATATATATATATATATATATATATATATATATATATATATATATATATATACTACAAATAAAGTAAACAAGAGACAAAACTAGAAGGGTTGAAAATCCAAATCAAACTAAACATGTTAAGTATGTTACAAGAGACATGCCTATTAATGCAATGAGCATTACAAAACTTGAGAGAGCGCAGAAACAGTGGTTACTAAACTAGCATTTCAGTTTTCGAGTTTCCTCAGGAATCTTTGTGAGAGTGATGCCGTTGTTGAAGTATTTGTAAAAAGGAAAAAAAATGAAATTGGTAAGAATACTTATTTTCTATGCCGATATCTACTTAGTTGTCGGAATCCCCATGAGTTACTACAAAATAATTCTTTACAGCGGTAATGATTTAATGTTTCCTAAACATAGTGCAGTCTACGGCATCAGCTTTTAAAGGTTATAGCAATAAAATTACGTTTTTGCCTCATCAGATCAGATCCTCGACGACAGTAAGGTTAATCATATGGAGGCGGTGTAAATTTCACCAAAATTCACTCAAAATTGAATATTTTATCTTCCAACTGCTGAAATAGATTTATAGAGCGAGCATGACCAGGGTTTCTCCTTGGAGGGTGATGAAATCAGAGTACTGAATTGTGCAGTAAGATCAAAGGTCGAGTGAGAATAAATTCCAGAATCAAAAACATCCCAAGCCAGTACCAGTTTAGCAGGTTATGGAAGTGAACGCTGAAGGGTTCTTCATCTTAAAAAAGCAGAGTTAAATATCAACACACTATCAATCATAGAAACCATGCAACAAGATCTACGAGTTCTGGAGAGCATTATTAGATGTAGCTAACTCTTCTCCCAGAATATTTTTTATATAAAAGTTATTACTTTTTATTATTAATTCTCACACTCAAAGTATTGTCTGAATAATTAAGCTTTCGGATGTTAAGCGTAATGGCATATACTTAGAAAAACTAACGGCTTCTACAACACTAAAAACACACACACTTCCTCGAGAGAAATTAGCGCCTCACAATAACTTGACATGGTCATTACTTGATATCATCTCGTAAATTAACACTTTGCTACAACAGGTAGAAGTTTCCTCTAAATTACATTCATCCAAAGACGTAGGCTGTGTGTAAGATTAGTGAAATAATCCCTCGAAAATTCTGTAATAAACAAAGAGAATCGAGTAGGCACTCATCCACAGTTGTTTTTCCACTTTCCTCGAGGACGCAACAACGTGCTACAGAGAACCTCGCATACGTAAATAAAAAACGCTCCTAAGAGAATCCTGCTTGGCTAAGTATATATGTGTAAACCGAACTGAGGAAATTTTTTTTTTTTTGGACTGAGAAACCAGTACAAAAATCTTGCATGAGAATTATAACCATGTTTGTTTCAAGGTTAAAGAGTGCTGCTATACAACAGCCGTCTTCCTATCTATGTAAATGAAATCTTAAAATACCCAGAAAAAATCTGTTATGGCAGAATAGGCAGAATTATCATTATACTTATTTAATGTCAGTGTATACCAGATCCGTAATAATGTTCCAGATCAAGAAATACAACGTCGTGATGAAACAATAAAGAACAAACCAAAAATAACGAAAATCAAGGTTCAAATAGAATAAAATGAAAAAGATCCCAAAGGTATAACAAACTTGTGCAGGATGTGCAGGTACAGTAAAGGCTTTATTAAATTTTCATGGTCCTATCTGACACTGGCCTTTACTTCGTTTTTACTTATTTCCTAACTGTGCTAAAACAATTCTGCGTATCGATCGATACAAAATGTACACGTACGTTTTTAACCACAAATATATATACATACACACACATATATATGTATATACATATATATATATATATATATATATATATATATATATATATATATATATATATATATATATATATGTGTTTGTGTGTATGTGTGCGCATGTGTAAGCTAGCTCACTGTATTAACTGAAAATATACCCAATGGGTTACAAAGACAAATTTAAGCTGTACTGGGGGTTGAGCGTTCATTTAACGCCACTTTCATCCCGGCTATATTTAGCAAAACGCAAAAGTGTACATATAAATACTGTACACAAACACACACACACATATATATACACACAAAAATATATACTCATATAAAGGTAAAATCCAAAATATTGCGTGTTCCGTCAATAACTTAATAAAACTGTAAGCTTTCGCTTTCTGCTGTTAAGTTTTTTAAGACAAATAATGAAAATTTTTTTAATAGAAAGTCACTTCATGGAAACGAGAAGCTAGCAATGGTTAAAAGGGTGGGTAAAGTTAAGCAAAGTATGACTGATACTCGTAGAGCGTTAACAAGTGAATCTAAACGTCGTTGCTCCTGAGCCATAACGACCTTCTTGGTGCCACGCCACTCGCAGTAAGAGCCAAGTCTTTGTCCTCCGGGGGTCGGACGTGTTGATGCCTCGGTCTCCTCACAGACGCCTGTGTCAAGTAGGCCGCTATTAGTCGCCAACACTGACACCTGTGAGGAGGAGAGGGTTGGCGGCACCACGTAATGTGGCAAAGATATCAGAAGAATCATTCTTTATGTCAGCTGCTTTACATACTACTAAATTTGTAATACGGTCCTGCCTTGTTGCACTTTTTATTAAAGAGTGTTATTCAAGGGCATCGTTGCACCGTCTTACGTATGTTACTATCTCGACCCTCTTAGACTGAGGGTGACGATTAAATCCTATTCTGTGTCCTAGCCCTGACATACGAATTTGCACCTGCATTATAATTTCTACCTTATCTACCTGATTTTCTAATTTCCTCTACTCTGACTTCCAGAATTCTGCCATTTTCTACCACATAATCGTTACTGCTGTCAATTCACGGAATGCAATAATCATCAGTATTTTAAGCTCTTCTTTCATATTATTCCTACATAATCTAACTCTTCCGATGTTACAATACTTGAAGGAAATAAATAAATCTGTTTTCACCCCGCTATTCGGCTTGCTCATCAAGATTTTCATTTTTTTTTTTTTGTGCTCAAAGCTAGGAAATAAGTAATTTTCGGTCCTGATCCCCTTGTCGTATAATTTAAACGAAATTCAAAGGTTGTCTTCTCGTGAACAGTAAAATAAGACATAAAAACGAAGTTTGTCGTCAATTTCTATTTCAACGGTGAATTTTATTGTCCGTAAGATTCTTAAGAGATTGTTAATGATTTCCATAAATTGGTCAAAACAATCTCCATCTCGCTGAGATATAACGAAAATGTCATCAACATATCTAATACAAAATATTACCTTGAAACTATATAACCCTAGATCCTTGAAACTATATAAACTTAGATCCTCAAAGCTTGTGCGCAAGTTGGCATAAGTTGGGAGAATATCCAACAGCCACCCCGAACTTTTGTAGGGAAATGACGCCTTCAAAAAGACAAATTGTTGTATCAATGCAAGCTTAAATAGTTCATAAAACTTGTTTAATGGAATGGGGGAGGGGGGAAATATGTACTAGATGACGAAGCTTCAACTAAATTATCTAAATCTAACTGAAAATGCACATTGGGAAGTAAAACTGTGACGTTAAGGTTAACACTCCTATCAGAAATTGGCCGTAAATTTCTAATCCTTTCAGTTGAATCTGAGAGGTGGAGATGATGAGAATTCGAAAACTCCTCAAGTAGAGGACTCAAAATATCTGATGGGTCTCAAAGAAATGCCTCCTTTGTGAACCAAAGGGGCTTCTTTAAAATACGAAAGGGAAGCGGTCTTGTCGAGAGTTTACCCAACACAGTATTCTTGGCTTCATTGTTAAGCAATATGGAAATTACCTTCTTTACACTTCTATTAAGGCTAGTCTAAATATTGGCAATGGTGCGTGGGTTAGTGTCAGTGTTTTTTTTATATTCCAAATAATACGTGACTTCATAAGAGCCTCTACTGGCAGCTTTCATGATTTTTATAGCTTTATTTATGGCAAGATTTTAAAAAGTCTACTAGTAGTAAGATCATTGTCTTTATTTTATATACCATAGGCCTGTAAACAAATGACTTTAAAAACATTAAGGTGATTTTCTGGGTGGTTATAATTACTGATTACGGAGAGGCTGTTAAGCTGGTGTTAAAACTTTGCCCAAAACTCAATAGTAACGTTGATCATCAGTGATATTACACTCGGTTAACACTGACACCACTGCGATTACTGAATTGCTCCCATTTTGACTGATCACAAAGCGAAAAAATAGTTTCCTTTCTATGCTATATCCGACCTTTGTCTCATAAGTGTAAAAAGCAGTTCGCCTTCTGCGTACAGCCTGGGAGTGGTGATCCTTCAAAGGATGGTCGTGATAACTGTCGATAAGTCGTCAGGGTAACATGCTTAGATGATTTTCACGAACACGACCATCCACCTGTTAACGACCTTTCAATCATTTTAGGCGTTTCCCGTCTATCTTTAACAAGTTTGACTACTGAGTCCCCGCTATATTTAGGTTTCTTTCAACATTTTATTCTGAAGAAACTTACCGGTAACAAGCGAGAGCTCAAAGTTTCATCAGGTCATCGATGGAGCGGTTATATTATATTATGATGGATTTACCTATCATATTTTTGGTACGACACTGTATAAACAAACATACATAAATGTATACACATCTACACACACACACATACCTCTTCCTCTTGTTCATCATAAACCTTCTTTTCCTTTAGGTGGGGTGGTGGCGCCAGAAGAACCTAGCCTTCCGGTTTCAAAACGTTTTTAGGAATGCGATTGCAAGCCCTGCACTTTTCTTGATCCCAGTAGGCGCTGACACTAATTTATGATTGGATAAACTGATGGGCGATACACCCTGAGGGGGTGCTGGAACTGAGGACCAACGCCGTGGAACGTAAAAATTAGGCAACTCATTCATTACAATTATTATCCACTACCCAAACAAACCTTACTATTGAGCAAAATTATTTAACATTTCATTTTTAATTAATCTCATGTCTTTGAATCCATAATAGCTTCATACAACAGTCAAAAATAACTTAAAATAATAACCAATCAAAACTACGGGTATACAAAAATAGTTATGCCAATGAAATACAGACCTACGGATTATTATAAATACTCCCGTGCCATTTACAAAAGGTAGTACGTCTCGAGGTACTGTACGTGTGTCAAAGCTCAAAAGTTATAGAGCTTCAGATAATTCAAATGTATTTCATTCACTTTAAAAGCCCATTGCATTTTTCCAATTTACAGAACACTTCGGTAACGTGTTCCAATAAGTTGTCAAGCGTTATTGTTCTCGCTCGTTCCAAAAATCCTATAAACAGAAGTTTTCTCTCTACTGAAGTCTTCGAAGAACTTTTACACCCACTGAAGGAGTTCTCTTTCTTCACTCGACGCGATAAAAGAACACAAAAATAGCAGTTTCCATTTGGTAGCGGATGCCTGAAATGACCTAAAACAACCTTAAACAACATTACGCTACAAATTATTACAAGACTATTGCATTATGTGTCCCCCATCCTCTCATATTTTCCCTTTATTAGATAACATCCCCCGAAAAATAGTCTTTTCTGTCCTCGGAACCATTTTTTCCGCCAGGGAAAACCAGCTGAGGAGAAAACGGAAACCTAACGAACCTTCAAAAAACGAAAAAAAAAAAATAGAATACTAGGCAAAGGGTAAAGGAGAGAGAGAGAGAGAGAGAGAGAGAGAGAGAGAGAGAGAGAGAGAGAGAAATTCAACATAAAAGAACACAACGGACTGTTATTTCGTAGTTTGAAGGTGACTCAGTAGTTTCAAGGTAACTCATGTATTCCATATCAACTGACAATGTGCTCGTTGGTCAAAATAGGTTTAACACTTTGACTGAATTTTCCAGACGCTTATAGTTTCAGATAAAGTAAGACATTCTACTGTTCCTGGACGATAAACAGAAAAGGAAGAAAAAATGATCTTTGACTGTTACCGAAGGACCATAAAAATGGTCGAAGGTTGAAGGTTACATAACACACCAGAAATTTTTTAACTCTGCATTTCACTTTAACTATGTATTTTGTGCGTGAGATCATACAACGTGCCTATTAAGCAAAGCTAAAGTACTTTCCTTTCCTCTTGTATAAATGAACACACTTTGAAAATACTGGAGACAGAAGCGTATACGTACTGTACTCCAGACCTGTATATTCTTACAAACTGTTAGAACTGAGAACGGGAAAATACACTATCCATTTTAACGAAGACAGTTATTATTTAGAGAACTGCTAAATGAAACACTGTACTTAATTCACTCAGTTCTGTTAAGCAGGCTTAGGAAACACTGCTAGTCAGTTTTTCTCCTAAATTATTTTCGAATCGGGAAATCTCTTACAGGAATCCGGAAACGCTTTTCATTCCTCGAACTTAAAATTTCTTTCGGCTAAACATCAACCCAAAAGATTAAAAACTGGCATTAAAATCGGGTCTAAATATAATCCCTCTCCTCATAGCACTAGTAAAGGATCAGAGCTGCTGTACTTCCCAAGTCAAAGAATTACAGACCGCATGAAAATATAACATTTATTTTTCGGAGGAGATTAAATTTCATGTATGACAACACTCAAATACAAGGAAATGGGCTTAAGGGCCGCTACCAAGATTAGAGCTACCACCCAAACTTTCGCTGTGTATGAATGTATATATATATATATATATATATATATATATATATATATATATATATATATATATATATATATATATATATATATATATGTATATATATACAGTATATATATATATATATATTATATTTATACATATATATTATATATATATATATTATATATATATATATATATATATATATATATATATATATATATATATATATATATATATATATATATATATATATATATATATATATTTGGAGAGAGAGAGAAAGAGAGAGAGAGAGAGATACGAAAACATCCCCACAACATCAAATTCATTTGAACTTGGGAATAGCTGTTACCCAAAGGGAATTATACACGATAATCACGTCTGTCTAGTTTGCTTAGGATTTGAACCTATGACTTTTGGACTGATAAATGGGTTGTTTGTGACTTAATATTATGATCTTATAAAAAAATATCACGAATGAAGTTGTATACATACATACATATTACATAGATACATACACTCATATATATATATATATATATATATATATATATATATATATATATATATATATATATATATATATATATATATATATTACATGTATGTATATATACACAAACATAGCCATTAAACCTTTTCGCCTAACGGTGACCGCTGGCACCGTACTGATGAATCCACAACACTAGCTTGGTTCATACGCCAATTCAGGAGGTTCACCAAGAGCACGTTCAACCCCCTTTGTCCGCTGAGCCATTAACTTTCATTCTACATCCTCAAAAGTACTGCAGCTTTCCGGTTTCAGAAGTAATTCGGTATGAAATAAATGTGCCCTTCTCCGCACACTGTGTGACCAATGCCGGTCGACTGACAACCAAATACATAATTCAATGCTTTGGTCAACATAAGTACAATAGAAGTTGACGGAACTTAGTCTAGAAGTACCCGGTCTTGGGCTGTTGAACTATGACTTTCTCACTGGTTAGGCGAGTTTCATAACCACCAGACTTCGAGGGTATATATATATATATATATATATATATATATATATATATATATATATATATATATATATATATATATATATAATATATATATATATATATATATATACTATATATATTATGTATACATAGTATATATATATACATATATATATATACTATGTATACATATTATTATTATTATTATTAACCAAACAAGAACTTCTTTCAGTTTTCTTCTGAAGATGGAAAGAGAAACCCACAAGATTCTTGTGTATAACTTGTTTACTGGTAAATATTTACATATTACTTTGATCTCGAGCACTTTCAGGTCCTAACTGTGACCCTTTTTCAAGAGATGAGGTAGTGAGGCTGGTTCAAGGCCCAGCAATCTTCTGGGCCTTGAACCAGCCTGACTACCTCACCTCTTGAAAAAGGGTCACAGTTAGGGCCTGAAAGTGCTCGAGATCAAAGTAATATGTAAATATTTACCAGTAAACAAGTTATACACAAGAATCTTGTGGGTTTCTCTTTCCATTATTATTATTATTATTATTATTATTATTATTATTATTATTATTATTATTATTACGTATAGCGGCCAAGAGGGGAGAGAGAAATAAAAGCTGGGAAGTAAAACAAATAAATTAAAAGACGAGGGAGCACAACCATCAAAATCAATTAACTGTTATTATTACTGATTAGTGTAGAAGATGCAATAACAATATCCCAGAGCATTTTTCCCATAAACCCCATTGAATGAATGGTCCGTTAACCGTTAAAAAAAATCAGTAATAACATTTGACGCGTAGTACACATTTTTACCCGAAGGAAGATTAGGCTAAGAGAGGGTAAAAAATTCAATTTTAAAATGGTAAATGACGTGGTTGATTTTTGATCAAGTTTTCGAAAAAGTATATACATGAGCACATCTCAATTACGACTCGCCATCAGGGATGGGGTGGGGTGGCGTGGGGAGGAAGGTGAAGAGATATTGAAGCAATTTTCCAGAAAAATCAACTGTGATATGAACCTAATAGTTAGTGGCCGGAAGTGAATAGCATTCCAGGTGGAGAAGGGCAAGGCATCATCCCCGAATTCTTGCTTAGGACACAAAGCTAGTTTTTTGAGATGGGCTTTCTGGCTCCTTGTACTTTTATACCTACTCAATCTGGCCCCATTTAGGGGAAACGTGCCCGAAGAGCATACACACCGCTAAGGTTCTGTGAAGGTCTATAAAAAAAAAAGGTCGTGTACTGTGGATCCTTTTCCTTAACACAGTCATCTTTAGCCCTGAACTCTACGAAATAGATGTACGTACCTGTGAATAATGATTTCCAACCCATCGCAAAACAATTCCTCTTTGGGGAAACTATTTCATGGCGATAAAATGATTTTCGATGATAAAAATAAGAAAGCCGTTCTGTACATCGAGGCTGACGAGAGATGTTTCTAAAAATATCACACCTACGGTCCCCACCGTCAGAAGACCACATGTAATCCAGCGTGACAAAGTATCACGGTATAAAAAACGAAACGAATAAAAATGAATCGCTCTAAAAACACAAGCTAATGCTAAGGAATAAAAACAACATAAAACCCCGAGGAGATGAAACGCATAAAAAAATATGAAATATAAAAAAGATGTAATGACGCTCAAAAGATAAGAAGAGAAAATAGGCCCTGAATAGAAGAAAACAAGAACTAAAAAGAAGACCTGGAACACCAAGATTAAAATGAGAGCTGGGAAAATCCAGGGTATGAAAACCAGAGAATTCCAGACGAACAGGAATCCATCTAAATCCAGATGAAATGAAAACCAGAATACTTCAAAGAAATCCTTAAATGCCAAGAGAATGAGAAGAAAAGATCCCCATGTTAAACAGCAATATGTATGACATTAAAAAAAGATTGCTTTTTTAATCAGCGAATTTTTCAGGTCAACTCTATATATAATTCAAGATCAACTCGCGTCACGTCATATTTTGTAATGGGTGCGAACGGTTTTACCTTTATCTAAATTTTCATTTCTACCTTTAAGAACCTTCCACCGTGACCTTATCATTTTATTTTCACGATTACGTTTCAGGATTTATTGACTGACTGATTATACAGTTATCTGATGGCACATCAACAAGTGTCCATGACGCCAAAAAGACTTTTAATGACAATCTTTTTGCCCCCATAGTTACTAGAAAAAAATTCTTATCCATAAAAACTTTCTAAAACATGAGCAAAAACTATTTGGATGCCTGAATTCTGCGTAGAGTAAATATTAACTTCACAAGTACGCAAGGCGTGTCTCGGCCTTTTAGTCATCCAGGTTCATATGAAACATCACGTCATTTGTTTACATACAAATGACGTGCTAATTAAGTTGAGTAAAATGAATAACTGTGAGCGAGGTTTTTTGAAATTCTGTGTGGTATGCAGTTAGGTAAAGAAAAAAAAATCGCTAAAAAATCCACATCGCCACTCCTTTCAAAATTACCTAAAGCAAACCTCGGTTCGAGACAATTTTGATAAAGGCAAAGTGAAATGGTCAGAATGTACTGGAATGTTGTTCACTGGAACGAACTAATCTCGTTTTCCTTTTTTCATATTTGTTTTGCAAGATGCAAAATATGGGTCTGTTACTCAAGAAATAACCACTAAAAAAGACCAGGCTTCAAAAGGCCTCCATAACAAGAAAGGGAAAAAAATAAGAATATAAAAAAAAATGTGCAAAGTTAATGCAGGCGCATGAAACTGCCCCGGGTAGTCTTAGGTATTTTATTGTTGGGCACTTTTCCGAGCAGTCCTCCAATGATATTTTCCGCTATCCTTTTTCTTTTTTTTTATTATTACCACCTGTTGCTCCAAAGAATGGCTATGGCTTTTACGACCTACCTGGAGCTATTTTTGCTCCTAGCACTGTGGCCTTCTCCGCGGACATGGAGACATTTCAGTTTTTCCCTAAAAACAATTCTACTACAATTACATTGACATCTTTTGAAATTCAATGTCACCGTTTTCAATACGAACATTTCAGGATCAAGTTAAAAAATATTTGCTTAACAAAAACCAACGATCTACCCAACAGCAATAGCTTTTCTAATGCCCTTTCTACTCCGTTGTCGGAGAAACAAGAAAAAGGTGGAAAAAACTCGTTGGTCAACTACACTGGGTTTTGTGATTTACTTATCCAATGTTAACACAAGAATATAATTATGAATATGTAAAGCTAATATAATTATTCTTTTTATATAACATTACGACGGTAGCATGTGGTGACTCCCTATGCATATATATATATATATATATATATATATATATATATATATATATATATATATATATATATATATATATATATATATATATACATATACACCTGTAGCGTTTATAAAGATTTTGGTAGAATTTTGATGTGTGTGTATATATATATATATATATATATATATATATATATATATATATATATATATATATATATATATATATATATATATATATATATATACACACACATCATAATTCTACCAGAAATCTTTAGAAACGCTACAGGTGGTAGTCTCATTTTCGGGATGTATTCTGGAGGAGATGATGTTTACTTACAGAAAATGTCAAATCTCCTGGGAAAAAAGGAAACAATCCTCTTAGTACGCTCCTGGGTAAGAAGTTGACAAAAATAGCATTCCTGTGAAGATACTCAAGTCTTCTGAAAACTTGGTAAGTTTCCTATTACTTCCAGTATTACAAATACCTCGTAGGAATTGGGATTTGAAATGCGACATAAAAAGCTACATGATAATTATTTGCTTCTTTTTCATTTTTACTTATACCAACCAACCAGGGCTCATGATTTTCTATCTGTATCGCGGGATGACGCCAACATCCGAGCAAAATGAAATTAGAAAATAAAATACCCTACATCTTCCAATATCATCCGCAGCTTTTAGGCGAGGATGAAAGGTACGACTCCAATAGAATCAATTCCGTCCTAAACAAAAATGGATAAAATGGGGCCAGGAGAAACACAGAGAGAGATGGGGGAAAAAGTCTACGGATGAATACCATAACATTTTACTATCGATGAAACTACTGTATATGCGTTCACCAGTTTGATGCTGAAGCAGCAATAACAGCGGAATTATGGCTTTCCAGAAATACCCTTGTTTTCAAGGGAGCTTCCGCTCATGCGTCCATTTACTTCAAGGATGCAAAAGTGAAATGAGAACATGTAACATTTAAGATCTTCTCGGATAAATTTGAGTTTCTTGAGGGGGGAGAAGGGGGGAATACGGTTACATCATCAACAACGAACGAGGAAAAACGTTGTAAATTGAAAATTTAGCAGGCAAAAGATATAATATTAATCAGCACTTGCATATAAAATCTGCTAATCGGTTCAGGTACAAAGGCGAATCCCGTGGAATGTGTCAGCGCTCTATCTTTGATCTATGAAGAAATTACAATGCATCAGAATACACGACAAGAAATCATGACGACATATTAGAATACAAAAAAAATAAAAAAATTATTTGAATAAATAAGTTACAAAAGTAAAGATAATTATACCTTCATATAAAGATAAAAGAAGAAACTACTTGATATAAACTAAGTCTCGAAAGTTAAAAATGGAACACCGTGACATCCAGCTGAAGAAACACCTTAGTGTAAACATCTTCAGCAAAAGAAGTAATATTTTCTAGAATAACCATTTTTATATCTCTCTCTCTCTCTCTCTCTCTCTCTCTCTCTCTCTCTCTCTCTCTCTCTCTCTCTCTCTCTCTCTCTCGTACCCAATTAATGCAAACAACTTGTTGCATCCAACCAAGAAATCCCAAGGTCTTGTCTGAAATGGACAGACATGCTCATTCTCAAAGGAGTGGACTGAGAAAGGAAAGAAGCGAATAAGAAAGAATCAAGATAAAAAAAAAATGGAAGCAGAGGAAAAATGACATCTCGGAAGGGAAGGGGTCAGGGGAGATATCACTGACGTGTCCCAAAAGAGAGAGAGAGAGAGAGAGAGAGAGAGAGAGAGAGAGAGAGAGAGAGAGAGAGAGGTCTGACAAGATTAGAAGCGTGGAACAAATGTGAAAGGAACCACAGGGTGTAACAGAAGGAAAAACAAAGAACGAAGGATGGTCCGTACAACAACACAGCCAAAATCAAGACAAAGTAAAAGACTACCTTTGAAGTGATTATCGAAAAGCAAACATGCCGAAAAGCATTATAAAACGAAGAATTATGACTTTATGGGGTTGCATTAAATCGTGTGGTTACTTCATATCACCAACCCTGTTACAGTTCCCATGAACCTGAATACTTAGCGTTGGCACAGAGCTATGAGCGTCATGTTCGTAGATTGCTTATTACTTTGCAGCTGCAGAACTTCCAGAATTACTTATGGAAACGAATGAAGATGATGAATGTAAAGAGACGATTCCTATAAGCGGAACTAAGCAGTCAAGAGCGGTTGAAAGAACAAGGGCTTATTACATTTCTCCATATTTAAATATATAACATCGATTACACAAAAAGGTGGTGAGATTGCGAACTTTGTTTCTTTACTGAATACTGCTAATCATTTTAATTCGGAGCGATATCCGAAGGTTTGCATATGGAACGTGAGAAACAAAATTTTTCAACATCCCCATCAAGGAGCAAGAAGAGATGAAAAAATTAAAGTAAACTGAAAGAGGAAAAGGAAATAATAGACCTATCTTGAGGATGATGATAAAAGAGAAATTGATGTTTCTGTTCTGAGAAACGAAAATGGAAAACATTGCCTTCAAAGTACAGAAAAAAAAATTCCAAAAGCAAAACAGTAAAGAGGAAAATACAAATATACAAGTGACAGAAGCTTTCATTTAGTCTACCTATGTTGAAGGCTTTGTCCTTCGTGCCCGTAAGCATGAGAGAGAGAGAGAGAGAGAGAGAGAGAGAGAGAGAGAGAGAGAGAGAGAGAGAGAGAGAGAGAGGTGGATGGCTGTAAAATATGAACGACAGGAGATCAGACGCCAAATAACGAGATTAAGTCGAAATTATCGCGCATCTCCACCTTCTCTCAGGTATGCTGACGTCAGCATCGCCAGAGGCAACATGGACGTCAAGGTATGCCGAGTGGAAAAACCGGATTTCCATGGAGAACCTAAGCCTTTCATATAATACTCTTCATGGGTCGCTTTTCATGGCATTTTATCTAAATTCTTTATTACAGTGAATGGGATTAAACATGGTACTATTCTTAACCTCTTTGCCGTTACACTTATAGAATATGAGATCATTCATAACTGATCCAGCTGTCTAACGACATGAGGAATTATTTAGAGAGAGCGAGCGCCCGAGCTAAAACACACTGGATGTAAATTTCAACATTAATATGAATCTTTTGTGTGTGAAATTAAGTAAGCACAGAGAGAGAGAGAGAGAGAGAGAGAGAGAGAGAGAGAGAGAGAGAGAGAGAGAGAGAGAGAGAGAGAGAGGAATAACTGTATTTAGTAAAACTGCGGTACGTATATTTCAGAAGTATAAATCATCTGTTTCTAAATACAAACAAAAGCGAAATGTCAATAATTACTTGAGGGAGATCCCATTATGAACAAGGGAACCTAACTTATTACTTCTGAACTAAAGTGAAGGTCTTATGCATGTGTATATTATATATATATATATATATATATATATATATATATATATATATATATATATATATATATATATATATATATATATATATACCACAACGGATATTCGTTGTGTTTATTCATATACAACATTTTTTGGTCTTCTCTAGAACGGAAGTTAGAACAGCTAATGATGAGAGACGGAAGATTGAGAGAGCAGCAACGCTTTTTTTTTTTTATTTTTTACTTACTGTGTTCCAGGAAATGCAGCTGTTTAGTATTCAGTTTTCACAAAGACTTGTTATGAATGCATTCTGATAATGGAAATGGTAAATTTCCTATAATGTTACTTTATTAAACCAATTTCTCTCCCTCTTGAAGGACATTTCCAAAACATCTGAATAAATATGGGAAAGCCACAAAATGCTTTCAACTAATCAACAAGAGCAATGATTTCTTTGCTGTAAAATGGTTCAAATATATTGCGCTCGTCGGCAAAGGCAATATTGATATAATAAACCTTACAATGACCAGAAATAAGATGCACAAAAGAAAATTGATATCATATATTAAAATGGGTAGACTCACATATGCACAGTATTATGCAATACCCGAGAGAGAGAGAGAGAGAGAGAGAGAGAGAGAGAGAGAGAGAGAGAGAGAGAGAGAGAGAGAGAGAGAAATTCTTATCCTTATAGATTTTACACGTCACCCCAAATACTTAAAGGTGAGGACATCTTCCGACCAAGTACTGTCAGTCAGTGTATAACTCGACCTTCGCCGGGAATGCAGCTTCTCATTTCAAGGGGAATTTTCATTTTACCCTCGGGAATTCAGTTGTAGTCTACCTTGATGAATAGAAATGCGTCTACCTGCTTGTCCCCTTCTCTCATCATTTTCTTTCTTCAACTTGATTTCGCGGGTCATCTTTGAAGTTCTGCCAAAGAACTTTAGCAACAGTTTCAGTTTACTTGGTCACTAACACCGTGCGCAAGAATAAGCGTTTTTGCTTGCATTATTGCCTGGCAAATACTTTCGCGACGCTAACTAATTTTTCTTCTTAAATTTCCTAATATTAAATTCAAATTTTAGCGCGTCACATATTCTAGGAAATATCCGTACTATATTATTCTACGCAGATAAGACCTGTTCACTGAATTTCCTCGAACCCTAATTCTGTTTTTTAAAACTAGATTCTTCTAAAACACTTCCGATGGAATAAGCAATCCTCCCCGCGATGAGGGGAAAAGCAGCAACTCAAAACTTTACAGACCGTATTCAGATTATTACTAATCAGATTACCATGAATCATTCAAAGGTATTAACAGACGGAAAACAGATTGAATCGGCTTACTGAAGTGTTTTTTTTTTCACACATACAAGCGTATAAGACAAATTAGCACACATAGCTGAAGATTTCATACAAAAAGATAGGATCCACCTGCTCGTGTTTTGAAGGAAACAAACTGGTACATCGCAAAACACTACTGCTGTACATTTATGTGTAAATCCGCAAAACAAAACTTTTGTGAAAGCAAGCGTTATGCACTCGGTAATTTATAGGTATATACTGTATACCGATACATATTATAGGAATTTCAAAGTATATTGCGCGTGCATGTGTGTGTGTGTGTGTGTGTGTGTGTGTGTGTGTGTGTGTGTGTGTGTGTGTGTGTGTGTGTGTGTGAGAGAGAGAGAGAGAGAGAGAGAGAGAGAGAGAGAGAGAGAGAGAGAGAGAGAGGTAAAATTTTAGAAAAAAAAAATCTCAAGGTTAATGATCTTTGGCGAACGTAAGTGGCACATAATTTTCTCAAAACCTACCCGAAATATATCGCTAAGTAATTTCTACGTTTTAGCTATATATCTATGGACTACAAGTCTCATATCTAATTTCATGCATACAATGACCTAAAATACAAAAAAATAAAAATAAAAAATGACCCTGCAGACAGGAAATCAAGTAATCAAACGATTCTCAGCGCACAGTTTTATGTCGGATTTCACTATCCAATGAAATAATCTGTGCCGCAGGAAGATACTGCATTAGCGTGATGAAAGTTGTCCGACCAACAGGCGAAATTAAAAATCACCGTTGCAAGTCTGACCGTTCTTAACGGTGGGAAGCAGGCCGTCAATGTGAACGAAAGGTAATCACTATTACCCGACAGCCAATCACATAACAGGGTTAAGCTTTTAAAGCAGAGCTTATGATGAATTATGGATTATTGTTGCATAAAAATGAAACTGCTTTTAAGATATGAAATAATTCCATATCACTTTCTGTCAACTATTCGGTAGGGTCAGTACTTAGAAAACTATAATTGCAAACGCTAAGTATACTATTAATTCATTTTGTTATTGATGTACAATGCTTAAATAGTAGTAACAGTTAGTACTTAAATATCAAACAATCTGAACAACAATAAACAATAAAGCTCGTTCCAAGTATATATTGGAATAAGATAATGAGAGCTAAGCAATCCATGGCTTTACATACAAAAAAGAAATGCCAAAATAGTTTTAACTTGATTCCGGTTACATGGCTTTTCCCTGCAGATTCCCAATGGGATAGGAAAGTGAGAGAAAAGTCATCCAGGCTATCAAAAGCTCAGGAAAATTTCTCCCCATCGGAGCAAATATGGCAATTTCAGCTGAGATACGCAAGACCACAAAATGGGAAAATAAGGGTCAAGATGATATGGTACGGAAGGGGAAATGGGAGGGTTAAAGCGATGTGGTTCGGAAGGGGAAATAGGAAGGTCAAGGCGATGTGGTTTGGAAGGGGAAGTGAAAGGGTCAAAGCGATACGGAACAGAATGGAAATGGGAAGGTCAAGGTGTGGTATGGCATGTAACGGGGAATTAAAGGGCCAAGTTGATATGATACACAATGGAAATGGTAGAGTCAAGGTGGTACCAAAGAATAATGTGAGGGTTAAGGCGATTCTTTAAGGGAAAAAATTGGAGTCATGATGATATGGCCTCATGTAAAAATGTGAAGCTCAAGCCGATAGGGTACCACAGGGGAGCGGGAAGGTGAGGGCAATATGGTACCAAATGGAAATGGAAGGGTCAAGTTGATATGGTACTAGAGAGAAGTGAGAGGGTCAAGGCGATATGGTACCAGAGAGAACTAGGTGGGTCAAGGTGATGTGGCACAAGCAGGATTTGGGAGGCACAAGAAGGAATTAGGAGGGTCAAGGTGATGTGGTACCAGAGGGAATTGAGGGGGTCGAAATACTGTGGTACCAGAGGGAATTGGGAGGGCGAAGGTGATGTAGTATCAGTGGGAATTGGGAGGGCCAATGTGATTTATTACTAGATGGAACTGGCAGGGTTAAAGAAATGGTACCAAAGGGAACTGGGAGGGTCAAGATGATACGGTAGCAAAGGGAACTGAGAGGGTCAAGGTGATATGGTAAGAGGGAATTGGGAGGGTCCAGGTGATATGTTAAGAAGGAATTGGGAGGGTCAGGGTGATTTGTCACTAGAGGGAATTGGCAGGGTCAAAGAAATGGTACCAAAGGGAACTGGGAGGGTAAAGATGATATAGTACCAAAGGGAACTGAGAGGGTCAAGGTGATATTGTAAGAGGGAATTGGGAGGGTCAAGGTAGTATGGTACCAGAGGGAATTGGGAGGGTCAAGATGAAAAGACACCAGAGGGAATTGGAAGGGTCAAGGTGATATGGTAAGAGGGAATTGGGAAGGTCAAGGTGATTTGTCACTAGAGGGAATTGGCAAGGTTAAAGAAATGGTACCAAAGGGAATTGGAAGGGTCAAGGTGATATGGTAAGAGGGAACTGGGAGGGTCAAGGTGATTTGTCACTAGAGGGAATTGGCAGGGTCAAAGAAATGGTACCAAAGGGAACTGAGAGGGTCAAGGTGATATGGTAAGAGGGAATTGGGATTGTCAAGGTGATTTGTCACTAGAGGGAACTGGCAGGGTCAAAGAAATAGTACCAAAGGGAACTGGGAGGGTCAAGATGATATGGTACCAGAGGGAACTGAGAGGGTCAAGGTGATATGGTAAGAGGGAATTGGGAGGGTCAATGTGGTATGGTACCAGAAGGAACTGGGAGGGTCAAGATGAAGACACCAGAGTTAACTGGAAGGGTTAAGGTGATATGGTGCCAAAGGGAATTGTGAGGGTCAAGGTGATATTGTAGCAAAAGAAATTGGGAGTGTAAAGGTGATATGGTACTAAAGGGAACTGCGACGGTCATGGTGATATGGTAAAGAATGAAATAAGAGTCAAGCTGATATGGTATCAAAGGAAATTGGGAAGGTCAAGGTGATAAGGTACTAGAGGGAACTGGGAGGGTTAAGATGATGTGGTACCAAAGGGAATTGGGAGGGTGAAGGTGATATGGTAATATAGGGAATTGGGAGGGTCAAAGGAATATGGTGCCAAAGGGAAATGGGAGGGTGAAGGTGATACGGTACCAGACAGAATTGGGAGGGTCACAATGATATGATACCAGAGGGAATTGGGAGGGTCAAGTTGACATGGTACCAAAGGGAATTGTGAGGGGTCAAGGTAATATGGAACCAAAGGTGATTGGGAGGGTCAGGGTGATATGGCACCAAAGGGAAATGGGAGGGCCAAGGTCATATGGTACCAAAGGGAATTGGGAGGGTGAAGGTGATATGGCACCAGAGGGAATTGGGAAGGTGAAGGTGGTATGGTAACAGAGGGAATTGGGAGGGTCAAAGTGGTATAGTGCCAGAGGAGATTGGGAGGGTCAACATGATATGGTACCAAAGGGAACTGGGAGGGTCAAGGTGATATGGTACCTGAGGGAATTGGGAGGGTTAAGGTCATATGGTAATATAGGGAATTTGGAGAGTCCAGGTGGTATGGTAATAGAGGGAATTGGGAGGGTCAAGGTGGTATGGAGCAAGAGCAAATTGGGAGGGTCAACATGATATGGCACCAAAGGGAACTGGGATGGTCAAGGTGATATGGTACCAGAGGGATTGGGAGACTGCAGGTGATATGGTAAGAAGGAATTGGGAGGGTTAAGGTGATAGGGTATCGAAGGGAGTATGGAGGGTCAACATGATATGGTACCAGAGAGAACTGGGATAGTCAAGGTGATATGGTACCAGAGGAAACTGGGATGGTTAAAGTGATGTGGTACCAAAGGTAACTGAGAGGGTCAAGATGAAAAGGCACCAAAGAGAGAATTGGGAGGATTAAGGTGATATGGTAAGGAATGGAAATAAGAGAGTCAAGCTGTTAAAATACCAAAGGGAATTGTAAAGGAAAGGTGATAAGGTACCAAAGGGAATTGGGAAGGTCAAAGTGATAAGGTACTAGAATTGGGAGGGTAATGGTGATATGATACCAGAGGGAATTGAGAGGGCCAAGGTGATGTAGTAACAGAGAGAATTGGGAGGGTCAAGATGATATGTGGTACTATAGGGAGTTGCATGGGTCATGGCGATATGGTACCATATGGAATTGTGTGGATCAAGGTGATGGGGTACAAGAGGGAATTGGAAAGGTCAAGTTGGTGTGGTATCAGAGGGAACTGGGAGGGCAAAGGTGATGTGGTATTACAGGGAATTGGGAGGGTCAAGGTGATTTGTTACTAGAGGGAATTGGCAGCGTCAAGATATGGTACCATAGGGACCTGTGAGGGTCAAAATGATAGGGTACCAAAGGGAACTGGGATAGTCAAGGTGATATGGTACTGAATGGAAATGGAAGGGTCAAGGTAATATGGTACTGAATCGAAATAGGAGGATCAAGATGATATGGTACCAAAGGGAACTGGGAGGGTCAAGGCAATATGGTAATACAGGGAATTGTGAGGGGTCCAGGTGATACGGTAAGAGGGAACTGGGAGGGTCAAGGTGGTATGTTACCAGAGGAAATGGGGAGGGTCAAGGTGATATGGAACCAGAGGAAATTGGAAGGGTTAAGGTGATATGGTAAAAAAGGTAATTGGGAGGGTCAAGATGAAAAGGCACCAGAGGGAATTGGGAGGATTAAGTTGATATGGTACCTAAGGGAATCGTGAAGGTCAAGGTGATATTGTATCAAAAGAAATTGGGAAGGTCAATGTGATATGGTACCAAAGGGAACTGGGAGGGTTGTGGTGATATGGTAAAGAATGGGAATAAGAGAGTCAAGCTGATATGGTACCAAAGGGAATCGGGAGTGTGAAGGTGATATGGCACTACAGAGAATTGGTAGGGTGAAGGTGATATGGTAATACAAGGTATTGGGAGGGTGAAGGTGATATGGTAATACAAGGAATTGGGAAGGTGAAGTTGATATGGTACCAAAGGGAATTGGGAAGTCAAAGTGATAAGGTACCAGAGGGAAATGGGAGGGTCACAGTAATATGATACCAGAGGAAATTGGGAGGGTCAAGTTGATATGGTACTAAAGGGAATTGTGGGGGTCAAGGTGATATGGTACCAGAGGGAATTGAGAGGGTCGAGGTGATCAGGTACCAAAGGTAAATGGGAGGGTCAAGGTGATATGGTACCAGAGGGAATTGGAAGGGTGAATGTGATATGGTAATATAGGGAATAGGGAGGGTGAAGGTGATATGGTAACAGAGGGAATTGGGAGGGTCAAAGTGGTATGGTGCCAGAGGGAATTGGGAGGGTTAAGGTCATATGGTACTACAGGGAATTGGGAGAGTCCATGTGATATGGTAAGAGGGAACTGAGAGGGTCAAGGTGGTATAGCGCAAAAGTAAATTGGTAGGCTCACGACGATATAGTACCAAAGGGAAACAGGTCAAGGTAATGCAGTACTAAAGGGAAACAAGAGTCTCCAGGTGATACAGTGTACCAATGGGAAACAGGAGTATCAAGGTGATACAGTACCAAAGGTAAACATGAAGCTCAAGACAATACAGTACCGAAGGGAAATGACTGGTATACTGAAGGGCAATCACAGGGCAGAGGGGATTTTGTACCAAAGGGAAATGGGAGGCTCAAGGCTATATGGTACCAAAGGGAAATAGGAGGCTTAAGGTGATACAGTACCAAAGGGAAACAGGAGGCTCAAGGAGATACTGTACCAAAGGTAAACAGGCAGCTCAAGGCGATACGGTACCAAAGGGAAATGGGAGGCTCAAGGCTATGCACTACCAGAGGGAAACAGTGGGCTTAAAGCAATGCAGTACATATTGGAAACAAGAGGCTCAACGCAACACGGTACCAGAAGCGGGAGACTCAAGATGATATGGTAGTGAAGGGAAATGGGAGGGCCTACTCAAGGGAAACCAAAGGGTGAAGGTGGTACGGTACTGAAGGGAAACGGAAGGCTCAAGGTGATATGGTGCTGAAGGGAAACATGAGTCTCAAGGTGATATGGCACAGACGGAAAATGGAAGGCTCACCTCCATATGGTACCAAAGGGAAACAGGAGGCTTAAGGTGATATGGTACCGAAGTGAAATGGGAGGGTCTTTTGAAGGGAAACCACAGGATGAAGGCAATACGGTACTGAAGAGAAATGGGAGGCTCAAATGCGATATCGTACCAAAGAGAAACAGGAGGCTTAAGACGACACAGTACCGAACGGAAATGGGAGGGTCTACTGAAGGGAAACCACAAGGTGGAGGTGATGCAGTACTGAACGGAAACAGAAGGTTCGAGGTGTTAAGGCACCGAAAGGTAAAAGGAGGTTGAAGGTGGTACGGTACTGAGGGTAAACGGGATGGTCAAGGTGATATAGAGCCGAAGGGAAATGCGAAGGTCAAGATGTTAAGGTACCGAAGGGAAAGAGAGGTCAAGGTGCTAAAAGTTAAGTATACCTTAATTTAACCAGACCACTGAGCTGATTAACAGCTCTCCTAGGGCTGGCCCGAAGGATTAGACTTATTTTACGTGGCTAAGAACCAACTAGTTACCTAGCAACGGGACCTACAGTTTATTGTGGAATCCGAACCACATTATACCGAGTAATGAATTTCTATCATCAGAAATAAATTCTTCTAATTCTTCATTGGCCGGCCTGAGAATCGAACGCGGGCCAAGCACAGTGCTAACCGAGAACGATATCGACCCATCCAATGAGGAACTGTCAAGGTGCTAAGGTACCAAAGGGGAACTGAAGGGTCAAGGTGATTTGGTAAGGATGAAAAAAGGAAGGATTGAGGAGATATGGCATGCAATGAAAATGAAAGTGCCCGATCATGAACACTCACTTCCCAGTCACATTAAGTGATGATTACACAAAAAAGCACAACGAAGGTACCCAATGGGAACAGAGCAAAGAAAACTGATAACAAGAACGAGCACACGGAAAAACTGTAGTAATAGGCAAGAAAACAAAGAGTTAATAAACTCTTTGTGGTTCTACTAGAAAAGGCATATCAACTGTAAGAAAATAGTACCAATTAACATAGTAAATGCCCTATGATTTTCAGAGATTACTGAAACGATGTCGAAACCCTCGAATTCAATTTTAATTTCACATAATATGAAACTTCATCCCTGGTAATGTTAGATGAGAATCAGTTGCTGCAAAATATTATGTAGCTGACTTCAGTAATGATGAGTGCTAACAAAAATGCATTTACATCTATTAGCTAAATAATACGCAATAATTACTACCAGAACGGAGTAAAGTTATGTGAATAAAACTATAAACCTTAGTAAACGACAGGAACAGTCGATGGCTTTACATATAGGGGAGAAATGTAAAACTGAATGAAACTTAATCCCAGTTATATGGCTTTTGTTTACGATATTTCAGAGGAAAGGGAAAAGTGAGAGAAAAGTCAGGAGTCATCAAGGCATTAAAACCTGGGAAAATTTCTTCCCATCAGACCTGATGATGACAGTTTCAGTTGCGATACGCAAGGGGACAAAGGGGAAAGAGTAAGGGAAAGGAGATATGGTGTGGGAAGGAAATGAAGGGCTCAGGGAAATATGGTATGGAAAGGAAACAGGTGAGGCTGTTGAGGGATCCACGACTCCAAGAAACAACAGAAGGTGAACTGAGGAGAAACATCCACGAAGAATTCAGATAAAAGGTTCTAATACGAAACTGAAGAACAAAGTACTAAAAGAGATGGGGAATTTTAAAAGATAAAGGAAGGGGATGAAAAAAGAAAAAGGGACAGATAAAGGTGAAGTACCGATGAAAATATGACGGTAATAAAGAGGTGCAAAAAGGAGTCCACAAAAAAAAAAAAAAAAAAACTGTCATATTACTGAATCCACTTACAATTTCACGAGAAGAGAAATTCCATCACAAGTATGTTAAAGGAAAAAAGGGTCTTTGGAATAACTTGCTGTTGAAATAATAACACAGAAAAGTGCCGAATGCTTCTTGTCAGATCTCCTTAATTTAATATGTTTTAATTGAAACTTTAAACTAAGGTGACTCTGCATTCTAAACAGAATTTTACAAATGTCCAGATTGATCCGCCAAAGTTAACGTTCGCGCATTTGTTCACAATTATTATGCAAAAATGAGCATTTAGTAAGCCCCAGGCCTGGGAGCGAAACAGCAACACACACGTATATATTTATATATAAATAATCAGCGACGTGAACAAATACCAGCACGTTCTCTACAACGGCGAGTAGAAAACACACCTTGATGTCCTTGTTCTCAGCAGAAATAAAGTACATCACAGTAATGGTAAACAAGTTCTCATTTTTCTAATTAAATACTTCCTACACAGCTTCCGTCCCAGGGAGAGAGTACGTTAGCTGCTCTCTCTGTCTGTCTGTCTGTCTGTCTTCCTCCTATGGTACAAAGCAACAGTAGTCTCGCGCTTTATGACAGTGACGAAAAGTCTCGCTGATGCTCACCTCTCACAGAGTAACTTGTCATTCAAAGTTACCACGTGTAAGTAAAAAACGGGAACAGGATTTTCATATCAAGTCTTAGCCAAGCCGAAGGTATGATCTTTTCAAGACGTATTTGCCACTTATTTCTAGCCTAAAAATTGATATGCGAGCCATTAAGTTCCGCCCTCTCGAACACTTCGGGAGAGCATAATTACTGGCAAGTATAGCAGGAAATTTTACGAATCTGTTCAAAGAACAACCCCCGTCCGACGAGGTGAAGTGAGAATGTGGAAGAATTCGAGTAGGGACTAAAACAGTGGAAATCTTGGAAAAGAATAAAAGATGCAGCAGACTGTAATCATGAAAACATCAGAGACCAAGACGGAAACATTAATCAAATGATTGAGAAAGCACCAACGATTTTAAGGAAAACATCAATCAAACAGAAAACTAAAAATGTCGAATTTTTTTGTACTGTCGAGAACAACGTCCGAGAGTACTTACATAATAAACCAGGCAATGACAAAATATCGGGGCAGTAAGACAGGAGATCATTAAAATGCATGTTAATGTCCAAGGATAACCGCCACTGAACAAAGGATAAGAATTGAAGAGTTGTCAGTTCCCAGAATAGTTGGAAAAGGCCGTTTCTGGGACATTTGGGAGACAAATTAATTCTACAAGGTGATTCTGATTGTAAAGCTTCGAGAACAGGATTCTCACGTTTTTCTACTAAACCAAAATAACAATATAGCACATTTAAGCTAACTTATAAACTGCAAATGGTCATCAAGAATCGAGAACACACTACTAAAAATCATGACCATTTGATTTTATGGAAGCATATATCAACAAGACCACTACACCAATTATATGAGATTTTCAAAATCTCGTGGATGTATGAGGTAAATGAGCTTAAGAGGAATATACAAAAGAAATCAACTCTTCCTGGGAGTTTATCCTGGCAACATAAGAAATCTCTGAAATAACTTGGAAATCAGTTTTTTTTATTCTGAGTGGCTCTTATTTTCAAGAATACCTCACACATTAACTGAAGTATTCTTGACACAGGTTTTCTCCATATTCCTATCATGGGCGCTCAAATGTACGTTTGCAGCTTGATAAGTATAATAAAGATTTCCTTTAAAGATAATGACAGCCATCTTCTAAAGCCATTAATATCTCTTGCACGTGCATGCTTAATTATATGGAAATCAAGTGCTTCGATTGAACACTGATTTATTCTACTTGAAATTTAGCCACGTTTGTTAATGATGACAAAAAATTCAACGACTGTATTGCAAAATGTTTTATCAAGTGCTTTCCCAGTGATAAATCCTCACCATTACTATTTACCTCTTGATCTCTATGACCAAATGACTTATTTTTTACTGTCTCATTACATAAAAATTCATGCAAAAAAAGGTGGGGGGGGGGGGAAGAATGTATCGACGTACTTTTAAGTACTACGCTTACACAGGAATAACGGATTGTATTCAAATGAGTAAGATTACCAGAGAAAGAAAACTTGAAACGCCCGATCAACAGCACATGATCTGGGAGCCGAGTAAATCATTCCAGTCGATACTGAAATGAGTAAAAGTAAACTGGAAATCGAGAGCGAAAAGCAATGAGGGCAATCATGGTATTATTCCTTCCTTTGATTTTCCCCGGTAACCATTCCCTGATATTTACTTTCCCAGAGATATTTATGCTAATGTTTCGAGTCATTTTTTTCCATTGAAAGAAGGCCAACTGCACTCACCAGGTCCCTGCCCTCAATACGACTGAAACTGTTCCCATGATCACCATAAATTTCACTCAATGTATTTAGAAAATGAAATAAATAAAAAGCCCCCTTTTCTCTTTCTGGTCCCATCACTCTCCGCCTGCTGGCTTTGTTTGGCTTTGCGCCTTTATTCTGCCTTTGTATCTTACTACCTTTACTTGCCCTTCCAAATGTTAAGGTTTCACCCTAATATTACGTTCTATTTACCTGCATTCGGATTAACTATTTAGTTTATGGTTTTCGGAATGAGTCCTACATTTACTGTACTGGAAACGAATGTATTTTTTCTTTATATAGCATACTCTACACGGTTATTTTTCAAAGGTTCTCTATTACTGACTGTTCATGATAAACAAAAACAAGAAACCAACGCCTGTAAAGTATCAAGTTGACAAATGCCTTAACGTGTGTTAATATTCTGGCTAAATTGACGAAAACATATTTACAAGGGGCGTTTCCCAAGACAGAGGAGATAGTCATTCGTTTAGCATTTTACACTCTAATATATTCACATGTCTCATCTGTAATCCATAAGAGTACGTACAGAGAAATCAGAAAAATTATACTTGAACACAGAAGGAACTTTACTGACTGAACAGTATAAATACTATAAATTTGCGTGAACTAATGATACTATGATATATAGGCTTGGGGTATCAACTTCTGTCGCTACAAGAATGGAATGTTTGGAATGACAGCGCAGAACACGCGCGAAACTGTCAATCATAGTAGGTATACCTAATTACAAGGTGCGCGCGCACGCACGCACGCACGCACGCACACACACACACACACACACACACACACACATATATATATATATATATATATATATATATATATATATATATATATATGTATATATATCTGTGTGTATGTGAGTAGAATGAATTAATCATGGAGGGGTGTTAATGTTAGGCTAAGTTAGACTGCTCTTCTTCTTTCGAGGGGGAAATGAATTGAACGGGTCTACATCAACACTACAAATAATATTTCATCGTATGATTGAATATACTGCAGACACATTCAGCCAAGTACATTGTATTGTGCTCATTCAATCATGTCTCTATCCCCATCCCAGTCCTGCTCTGCAAGATGACTGAGCCCCAAAACATTAAGGTCACCCAATTATGTACCGCTTTTCACGTGTCGTTTCACTCGGTGACCCTTCCACTGTTCCCTTCTAATTTCTATTCGTGTTTACCTACGACTGCGTCAGTTCTAAATCATGCTCCATGACTAATAATACGTTCACGATAATTAATCGCGTTTAAGCAGCCACCGACCAACCATAAAGCATAGGGTATGACACAGGGGCCCCATTTACTACAAAGACTTAACAACCAGGGAAATTAGACGATGAATATGCAGACAATTAGGACGTCTTTCAGTGAATATTCACTCTCTTCTCCAACAATAATACTCAAAACCTTAATGCCTTTGAAACCTTTATTCTTCGCTTTATCACTTCTCATCTCGGGAACCATTTGGAGTTACATTCAATTTTACCTTTCCCTTATTCGCTCAAATTAAACGGACACTTCACCTCATTTCCTGAGTGGTTCCCTTCTAAGGTTAGTACATTCGCATTTTGGTAGTTCAGAAAAAAAAAAATCCGTAAACATTAATATTTCCAAACTAAAGAGGAATACATAAAACCCTAGTAATGCAGACGTAGTGCTGAAAAAAGGGACGTGTCTGATACTCACACAGCAGTGGTCCTCGCCGACGTAGCAGAAGTCTCCTGAAGCGGAGGTGGGGCACCACAGATGGTCGCCATTGATGGCCCCTTCCATCCAGTCGCAGGTTGATCGCAAAACCCGCCTCTCGCCATTCTCACACTGGATCTCCACTTCAGAATTGATGGCCTTCCTGAAAAATGGACGCACAAACAAAATGGAAGATTAAAAGCACATCCGAAAAACGGCAAAGGCACAAAAAATGCGTTCAGTCATTTATCTTCTCCATACAGTTAGGGGTCTTTTGCTTTTTCGATTTATATATACAGATTTCGCACTCCTGAAAAGTCATGGAGTCTTTATACTTTTATCACACTAGTTGGTTGAAATTTATTACTGATAACGATAACTTTATAACAACAACATTGAGATAATAACTTTAATAAACAACATAAATTATCAAAAGAAATATTTGTGATGTAAAAGAGTGAACAAATGATGTCAGTCGCACTTACCTGTTCTGATTATGCGGCTACCACGCTTTCATCTGATGCTGACACTGACTTAAAATAAAATACCCACAATTACGAAGCCATAAAATATGGAAGTATCCAAAACTACGACATACCAAGTGTTTTACTTGACACATTAGTATTGTGAAATAAACACTGTACATACGTATATACAAAGACACCCATATATATATATATATATATATATATATATATATATATATATATATATATATATATATATATATATATATATGGGTGTGTCTTTGTATATACGTATGTACACACACACATATATATATATATATATATATATATATATATATATATATATATATATATATATATATATATATATATATAATATATATATATATATATATCTGCGTGTGCGTGTGTATGTGTGTTTACTAGTGTGTGTGATGGCAGTTGACCAAAGGTTACAATTAAAATGATTTACCTGACTGAGCCCATTTCAATTAAAATGAATATCAGTATAAAGTAGGATCATACATACCTTTACCATTTTCTTCAGACAGACTGGACAAATGAAGGGCTGTATTTAATTATATAAAATGACAAAAGATTATTGTACACATACATACACACAAACATACATACTTACATGCCCTTCTGCTGAGGAGGGCAATGTCAACTTGCCCACATGGGTAAAAATAAATTATCTATATAAAGGAAACCTACTGATGACATTCATCAGACGTATAGAAATAAGAGGGCCATATTTGGAACGCCCAACTTCATGAGGAATGACAAATGTGGAAAAGTTAAGCTAAGTATACCTTAGTTTAACCAGACCGCTGAGCTGATTAACAGCTCTCCTAGGGCTGGCCCGAAGGATTAGACTTATTTTACGTGGCTAAGAACCAACTGGTTACCTAGCAACGGGACCTACAGCTTATTGTGGAATCCGAACCACATTATGGCGAGAAATGAACTTCTATCACCAGAAATAAATTCCTCTAATTCTTCATTGGCCGGCCGGAGACTCGAACTCGGGCCTAGCAAAGCGCTAGCTGAGAACTCTACCGTGATAAATATGGAACTCCTATTCCACGCCAAGCCTCCAACCCGTGTCTCGAAGAGAATGGTGCTCAGCGCTTTAACTCTGGTATACGTAGTGATGATACTCAACACTGGTGCCCAAAAATAATCCCTAAATGTAACAGAGCTTTTTGCACTCATATGGAAACCAGATCTACAGAAACGAACTTTGCATATAAATGTTAAACATCATTTTTAAAGCCCTTGAATAACGTCAAATCGGTTGCAGCGTTGTTGCACGAGTTTAGAATTGCAAATAAGATGGCTGTTCGAATGAGGCAACCCATATACAATTGGAGTCCACCTCCCACCAACAGAATAACATCAGTTTCATTGCAACAAACAGAAAAACGCAAATGAATACCAGGTTCTATGAATTTTAAAACCCTAAAACTGAGAATATCCGAATGTCATATAAATGTGGAAAACGTTAATGAGAACATAAGAACGAAATGAACTGTAAAAATGTTTACCAGGATGGACTAAAAACCGTAATCCAGTGCTTAGGAAGTTTAAAAAGACCCGGGGGACTGCCAATAAGAAGGTACAGAAAATCTCGGGGGAAGTTTAGAAAACGTAGGCGGCATTTAATGATATCTGATTATTTCAAGGATATTTAATGTTCCATAAAAGTTTTATGAACGTATAATGTAATTCGTTAGTTTGCTTGAATAACAACGCTGTCAACAGCGGGCCTATTGACTATAGGCATGCACAAACGTACCTTCAGTGAGACACTATCCCATATCATAAGACGGAGAATTACATTACCAACAACAAACAAATTAGAGCTTAACCTTGATGAGGGCAGTTCATTTGTCCTTTATTTCGAGTAAAAACAATTCAACCAATCAAAGAACCTACCTCATCTTGATAATCAAATTCCAATTTCATAAAAAAGTAAAAATTCATCGCACGAAGCAAAAATTTATAAAACTTAACAAAGAAACGATGTTTTGTTTGATAAATATCTCTAACTGTATAAAAGTTAAGTATACCTTAGTTTTACCAGACCACTGAGCTGATTAACAGCTCTCCTAGGGCTGGCTCGAAGGATTAGACTTATTTTACGTAGCTAAGAACCAATTGGTTACTTAGCAACGGGACCTACAGTTTATTGTGGAATCCGAACCACATTATAGCGAGAAATGAACTTCTATCACCAGAAATAAATTCCTCTAACTCTTCATCAACCGGCCGGGGAATTGAATCTAACTGTATAACTTCAGACCTTATGACTATTAAGGAGAGATGCAGAAATTTTCTCTAAATAGCACACACGTTATAGAATAGGAAAGTGTACAAGAAAATACCCAAATATAACAAAATAAAAACAGACAGCCGGATCTTAATGGCAGCTTTAAAATAATGATTTTCTGTTGGTTCTCTCTCATTATATGACAGGGAGTCGGAAATAAAGACCTATTGAACGCCGCCGTCCAATTCCATTGAGGATCTTTTTCATTTCTAATCCTGCTTTTCTGTTAATCCCTTGTGCTTTTCATTTTAACAGCCTACCTCCCTTCTCTTAAACATTTTTTTTTAATTTCTAAAACGTTACTTTTTATGGGAAATATTTCTGAAGGGATTCAACAGAGACTAACCTTGCGAACGTACCCAGTACCTGAATATCTAAAATCAACACTCACTATCGGTTGAACTGTTAGTGCTACCAGTTAACATTCTTTATCTGACATTCTCCGTCAGCCTAAGCAATATTCCTTGCATTCTCTCCCTTTCCTCTTCCTCCCTCTTCTGTTGTTATAGCTTTCATCAACAATAAATCACCTCTCGTCGCTATAGATTCTATTTCTCTTTACTCCTCTTCTCTCCCTTGTCCTTTTTCTCGTCCATCTTATTATCCTCACCTCTATCACTCCAGATGCAACCTTCTTCTTCAGGTTTGCCAATTCCTCGCCTTCATCGGGATTCCTCAACCCACGCGTGCCTCAAGAGTGCCTTTTTAAACTTCACTGTCAGACTCGACTCAAAATCCGAACCGGCCCAATCAGCAGATGACTGGGAAGAAGAGCACTTCATCGAACAAATAAATAATCAAAAGTGCCTGGGTTCAGTTTTGACTGTGCTTCTCTATTAATCGAAATGCAGAAGCTCATCAGAAATGTATAAATTCATTTATACCACACGGGGACATTTTCTGAGCCGAAAGATTCACTTTAGTATTGACTTATACAGAACTATGCTGAAAACATCATCCGTAAAAATATGAATACTGATAGTAAAGATAAAAACAATCTTGCTATTCATACAATACATTGACGTGTACATAAACGTATCTCACAAAGATATACATACACACACGCACACGCACACGCACATTCACTTTTATATATATATATATTATATATATATATATATATATATATATATATATATATTATATATATATATGTATATGTATACATAGACAGTATATATATATATATATATATATATATATATATATATATATATATATATATATATATATATATACACATATACACACACACACACACACATATATATATATATATATATATATATATATATATATATATATATATATATATATATATATATATATATAAAATCTTGGTAACACGCACACACTTGCCACACTTACCTTAAAATATAAACTTCAGCCAATATCCAAACATTTTACAGGTTTACACATTTAACAATTCATATGAACAAAATTGGACCATGAAAAAAATTTCCATTAAAATATATATATACACTATTAGGCAACAAAAACTTTAATATTAACACACAAAAATCAACCCGAATGATCTTACATATACACTTACCGTTTCTTTGAGGATCAACACACATGTGACTAAACAGAAAATTGGAAACCTTGGATTAATAGCATACCTTACTTAGAGAAAAATAAGAGTAAAGCCTGACATATAGTAAGTACACAGTGAAGAAGTCACTGGCTATTTGTATGAATGTGTAAGAAATAATCATACATGAATGACCTTAGTTACAGATGACCTTGTGTATACTAAAGCAAATGCTCTGAAATACTGTATAATGGCAAAGGCTTGCTTATATAACATTTACATTTAAAGGTCTCTTACTGCGGCAGTTGTAACAATAACTTGATTTGTACACACGAATAGCCATATGTATCCAAAATCAAAATATCCAAGGAAGCCTTTATTGAATGGGGAAAAATAAACGGTTCAACAATCTCACTACCGTTACGTACTTGGCGGTTTTAGGCGAGGTAACCACCACCTTATAATTGCCATCTTCTTCTGTTGGTAATTCGATGTCGATGCTTTTCGAGCGAAGAGCTTTGGGCGGTTCAAGGGAGCAGGACCTCGTTAAACCTGTCGTGCCCGTTTTAATCATCAGCTCTTCAGGCTTTGGGAAGCTAGCGAAGGAGATGTCGAGGGAAGCTGCCCGGTCCCGCCGAGCAGGGACTTCCAAAAACACGTCTGTCACCTCAGCCCCATCCGGCCCCTCGGCTCCTTCGCCAGTCCCTGAGTCTTCGCTTGCCTTTGGCTCGACAGTTCTTGCATGCTGCTCCAGGGCTGCCTGCTCTCCACCCTGCTCACCATCCCCATACTCACTCGAAGAACCCAAATACATGAAGGACCCGTGATGGCTGTATCCGCCATCGCTTAAATCAAAACTGTTTTCCTGCGAGCTGAGCTCGGTGCTCGTGTTCATGCAAAAGACAGCCGGCTGGCGTTCCAGTTTGGGCGAGACTGTCTTGCTCCTTGGGGATGAGACTACAGAGGTGGGGATCTGTATGTCTTCGTTGGTAGGGGACGCCGACGACGGCGAATTCGGACTAAGAGTCACTTTGATGCCGCAAATGACTTCGTGCAACTCATCGCTCGAGCTGTTTTCGTCCCAGTCTTCCTCCTCCTCCTCTTCATCTTCGGCTTCTTCTCTCGAACTGTCTAAACTACTAACAAAATCAAGCGACATATTGTAAGGGATCCGCCTGCCGTCGCAACTGCATCGACGCGCGATCTCTTCTACATAGATACAATGGACGCACTGCTGGCTCGCTTTGTCAAGTGACGAAGGACGTGAGTTCTTCTTGCGGGACGATGGGTAGCTGTCGTCCACGTCGCCGCAGCCGGAGTCGAAGCTCTTGGACCTCTTGGGCCCTAGGTATGGCACCCGAAGGAGAAACGACTGCCGCTCTGCCGGCGACGAGGACGACGACGACGACTCTCGGCGGCCCGGTTTCAGCTGCATCTCGTCGAAGGACGCTGAACGGATCTGTGGCGGTACCTCCAAGCTGTTCTGCTGCTTCATCTCGGCGCCCGTAGGCGTCCGAGACCGCATCAGGGTGTGGCGCAGCTTGGCGATGTTCATGGCGAGGCGTGGGGGTTGTGCAGGGCGCGGGGCGTGGGCGCGTGTCACTTGGGTCGCCTGGGGCGATCCTCCCCTGGGGGTCCTGGACACCCCAGGGGCTCCTTACAAGGGCCACGTCACCCCGCCCCTCTCCGGCCTTCCCCTGACGCCAGCCCCTGATGGAATAATCAACATGTTATCAAGACAAGATCGGTTTGCAAATTGATAGTTTAGCAACCACTACACTTTCAGAGAGAAAGAACATTGCAAAACGGAAACAAAATGGCGGAGGGTTTAATTTAAAGAATCTGTAAGTAATAACGCACTTAGCCGTACCATCAGAAAGTACAAATTCACATCAGAGTTGGGTATTTGCATGTCACACGCAACTGTGTCGCAGCTTTTACTAAGAGTAAAACTAAGTAATGTAAGACTTCTCTATTACCGTTGTCGGGTCTGTCAACTAAAAAACGGTTAATATCAGCGCAAAAACTGAGAACAATTACAATACAGCTCCTTCCTCAACCGGCAATATTCAAATACCATAATTCAAATAATCCCCTAATGATAAAAAAAAAACGTCTGAAATGCTGAAGAGGTCCTTGCAAGACGAATATCGATTATTATAAAACTTTCAGAAGAAGAAGAAAAGTGGTCTTGCAAGACTGCCAGTTAGAATCGTACCAATGACGTCTGAAATTCATGACATCTGAGTGGCCTTAGAAAAACATGAAACAGTCTTCAATTAAATAGAAAGTATTATATACAGAATATGCTTATAAATATTCACAATTCATTCAGGGGTAATTTTAGATACAAAACATGTCCACAATAAGTTCTAGGACTTCTTTATGCACTGGAAAACATTTGTTAATCAATTAATCCGAATGCTATGACCTTACAGTTTGTCCGCGATGCTCTTCATATATGACCAAGAAATTTGCACACCTTTCTTTTCAGCACTAATGATGATGATGTTGATGATGATAAACAAAAAGTAAAACAAAAATTAAATAAAGTGATGAAGTTCGAAAAGATACTTTCTTTAAAAGACATTTATAACCTTCCCAATCATCATTCAGAGCAGAATAATTTTTCTTTTTAGAACAAAAAACTTCATCAAATTTCAATCACTAGTTTCTGACACTTCGACAACCAACGCCTTCTAACAGATGATATTTTTTAATTCCTTCGCGATCCTACCCAAGAAATTAGTATAATTGGCAGGTCATCTGCCAACCATGGCCTGTGAACAGGTAAAGCAACCAATTTTACAAGACGAGGAGACACGTGACCAAATTCAATTTAGTACACGGGATGAAAAACGTCATCACCACCACATATACAGGGTTTCCATATTTTTAATTTTAGATAGTTAACATATAATCCCTCCTACATGGCCTTGAATTCGATTAGCAAAATTTAACTAAACGTTTGACACTTTTTCCTCCTTCATCAAATCAAAAAGCTAGTAAACGAGCAAAATCTTTGGTCACCTTCTTCGTGAGGAATTTCATATAAATCAACTTAGGTATTGTGGCGTCTATGATATATATGTATGCGTATATATATAAATACATTATATATATATATATATATATATATATATTATATATATATATATATATATATATATATATATATATATATATATATATATATATATATATATATATATATATATATATATATATATATATCATACATGCCACAATATTTATGTGAACTTATTTGACTGAAGGGACGTTTATGTAATTCTGATAGGTGTCTGTCTGTCTGTAATGTATACATACATACACACACACACACTATACACGCGGTGTCAATAACCTACATGTTGTGATGCCAGTTTTAATAACCATAAATTATATATATATATATATATATATATATATATTATATATATATACACATTATATATAGATATATATGCATATATACACACATATATATATATATATATATATATATATATATATATATATATATATGTATGTATGTATTATAGACAGACAGACACCTATCAGAATTACATAAACGTTCCTTCAGTCAAATAAGTTCACATCCTCAAGTTCTGAAGCCAAGTGCTTCACAGCACACCTTCCCTACAGCTCGACCGACGAAACTTCACGTCAGTTTAAGGTAAACTTTTCCCTCCACTCGGGGTTAATTTTCGCGAGGGACGGTTATCAAAGGCCAAGTAAGGGTCTAGAAACGGTCACCCAACTTCTGTAAAGGCATTTAATTCCGGTAATAATGGCTGAGGTCACGTGAGAGAGGGCGAAGCACGTTCTAGGCGAGTAGACTACTTCCCCAAACGCAACTTGACTTCTGAATTGGATCCTGCGATAATGGTATTTGTTTTGATGGACAAACCTTAATCCTTGGTTAATCCAATTTCGCGCGATGACGAGGCAATTGGATTACTTGACTCCATCATGGCTCCCGGATCTTCAAGTTAAGGGGGAGACGGACTCTCTTGGAAATACAGATTACCATATACATATACCAACTGCAGACTTCGCAAACGTAAAGGCGGGGAATCATTTTTCATTTTCTTTACTTAAGAGCTTAATGGAGGCAATATCTGGAATTTTAAACAAAAATTTGCTTTGACGACCACATTACGCCAACTGAATTGCAAATGGAATTGGCTGAGAACGGGGTTTTATTGCATACGGCTATATTGACTAAAAAAGAACACCACCATCCACGCTTTTTCATACTCTCCCCAAGGTTTTTCTTATTCCATTAAAGGAAATCTTCTTACGCCCTTACCGAAGCTCTACCGGGTCTTATGCTACAATCGAAGCTTTTCAGATGCTTCAGCCAAAGATCTCGTTATGCTGCATCAAAAGTACATTTTATATTCCGTCGAATCTTTTGTTAGCCTCACATCAAAGCTCTACTTGCGGTTCTGTCGATATGATTTCTGACAAAACTCTTTTAATGCTCTGTGTAACGTCAGTAGGTGCTCCCATATAAGGTCTTTTTATGGGGCAACCTGCGACTGCCCATAATTTGATGGAGAATTAACGATAAACCGAAACGGAAGAAAAGCCACACCCAGGAGTCATTCTTCTCATTAATAAACCAAGTTTATGCACTGGACGTTGGCTAGTGGTTAAACGTTGTAGCTTCTATATTTTCAGGCCTTACATTCATACATAAGGTTATATACGTTAATAAGTAAAAATAGAAGGAACTGAAACCACTGTCATTTTTTAAATTTATTCATTAAAGCAATAATTATGTTAATGTCCTTTAAAACATGAAAACAGAATAATCCAGAGAGAGAGAGAGAGAGAGAGAGAGAGAGAGAGAGAGAGAGAGAGAGAATGCTTTGACTGAAATGGGAATTAAGAGAATAAGTTGATAAAAGCTACAATTGGTTAGCAGGCATAACTGTTACTAAAAAAATCTGAAGCACTATCTGAATCAATGACGTTTAAACTTGAAATAAGTTCTCAAGTTATCTAAAGCAATTAAAGCACAAGTACGAACAAAACGCAACGTTGCCATATTCAAATTTCAAGCATTTCTGAGTTAATTAAAAGGTTTAAAAATATACAGCGTAACTAGAAAATTAACAGTCTTTGACAACCAAGTAAAACATATAAAATGAAATTTACCCGATCATATATATGACATAAAATAACCACCACTACTCTACCTTATATTTCTGCAAAAAAGGAAACAATGAAAGCAGAAACTTATCAATTCTCTTGATGCCTGAAAAAACAAACATCTCAGTAATCTAATGAAGGTGTCTGGACCCAAGAAGGAAAATCTATCATTAATTAAACTAATCATTAAGTGACGCTAATGACTCCCATAGACGCCATCATTAATACTAGGCTTCATCTCATTAGCAATGTGTATATATATACAAATATATATATATATATATATATATATATATATATATATATATATATATATATGTATGTATAATGTGTTTGTATGTATATACGAATGTATATGTATACACATATATATATACATATATGTATATATATATATATATATATATATATATATATATATATATAGAGAGAGAGAGAGAGAGAGAGAGAGAGAGAGAGAGAGAGAGAGAGAGAGAGAGAGAGAGAGAGAGAGAGAGAGATGGATCAATATGAAAATAAAAAATCCAAACCGAGCAAAAAATCTACAAGATAGAATCTGCGAGTAAAAAAATGTCGTAGCCTTTTGGAGTAAGCACCGTGCACTTTGACTACACAAATTATACACCCTGTCTCTTTCCTCTCCTATACAAGAGGGCCAAAACAGGACTGAATGGGGGAAGCTCCCATAAATATTTAAATTGGGCACGTACATACTCTCTGACCGTAAGTCTGCTTCTGTTTGTTGATTCTTTGTTTAGGAACCCTCTGAAATACAGGGCTGAAGCAGGGCACCTGAAAAGTGACAGTTCTGACCCCAATAAAATTTTACATAACTGCCCTAACAAGAGCAATCTCCAAACGGCTGCGAGCGACCGTTTATCTTCTATGCAAGTTGCGCTGACCTCTTATCGTTCAAGTTGCATTCTAAGGAACAGCATTCATCCTAATAAAACACACTGACTGGACAAAGTGATGAAAAATATTAACAAAGTGGTATAAAAGTAGGGTTAAAAAAGGTAAGCCAAGACATACGGGCAATGAATATTCATCGCTTACACAACTTGGCTACAACCCTTCATTAGGGACGCCGACCTCTAGATGATTTCGTATTTTGAACAAATATACAAAAAATAAAATGTTGTCTGTGAACGAAGACAAAATTCTCTTTGGCCTCGAAGATATGAAGCATATATGGAAGACATATGACAGATACACAGAAGAGAGAATTCGTCAATGACCATAATGGGAAAATATAGTGTGTATATCGACAAAAATGAGGTCTGCCATAAACAAGCATATGGTGTGGAGAGAGAGAGAGAGAGAGAGAGAGAGAGAGAGAGAGAGAGAGAGAGAGAGAGAGAGAGAGAGAGAGAGAGAGAGTCCAAACAAGACTGGCATAAATTATTGAGGTTCATTTAGGGCCAATATGAAAACGTGGATGTATTTGATGTATTTTAAGTATGAACTCTCATTAGCCATATATATTAAGCATTTGAAATAAAATAAGCATATTTCAAGTGTCTGTCTCAAAGTGAATTTTCAATCTGAAGAAATGAACGCTGGTATGTTGCTCACAGTATATTTCTTTCACAGGAACGTAAATCAAAGACATCTAAGGATAGCCTCAGCAAAATTATCATTTAAAATTCATTCACAAATCGATCACCTTAATGAGAGGATTCCAACACGACTTATATAATATTTGACAAAAGATATGGCACATTAACGTGGTCTTGGAAAACATCCATCCTACACACAAACAAACAAACACACACACACACACACACAACTCTCATGCAGTTCTTAAATGTCGGATGTCTACGACATTAGAACGTAAGTAGTCTTTATAATTGAGCTCTTCTATTCAACTCAAAATTAAACCTTATTTTTTAAAAATTCCCAACTTTAATACTACAGAGAGAGAGAGAGAGAGAGAGAGAGAGAGAGAGAGAGAGAGAGAGAGAGAGAGAGAGAGAGAGAGAGAGAGTGGTTGTGAAAGAAATGTTAAAGAAAAAGTAAAGGTATATCAGCTTTATTTAAACTTAAATGGCAATATTCTGCAACGCTGTTCGCAAAGCGGCCATAAAATAAGAAATATGTGACACCTCCTGAGGAAAATTGAATTAGAAGATGAAACCACAAATAAGAGTTCGCAATAAACTCTGCAAAATGACGGAAAAGAGAAATGACGCCAACAATCTATGCAATATGATACACCTATTACCAGAAGCAACCTGATATAACAGTCAACCTTGACACATCATCGAATATAAGCGAATATTGTTCGAGATTTCATAAATCAAAGTCTAAATACTTGGAAGCCGCAGCAAAACAAAATGACTTTCGACTATTCAAGATATGACATTTCAGTAACGCCCTTTTGTAACGATTAAAACGGAAAGGTTTTCTCTTTCATCGTCTTACTGCCCTGTAGCCATTAATATTATTTCAACGCTATAAAGCTCTCTCTCTCTCTCTCTCTCTCTCTCTTACAGAAAGTCAAAGGCTACTGATAAGTGGTGCCGAGAGCGATCTTATTGTTTTACTTACTTGGTCTTACATAATTTCAAGTCCTGCAACGTTTCCTAGGGATGCAGGAGAAACAAATTTATAGGAAATACAAAAGCAAACTGGCTAAAACATGTCCAACTGGCATAAAAATAATAAGCCCTAACGTCTAAAATTGCGTTAGATGCTCAATAAAGTAGCCCATTGCTACTGCGAATCTGTTTTCTTCATCTGATGTTTAAGTCAAGATTTATTACCTATATTATACCTATTCAGAATCTTACGCAGCTTTACTCATGTGTTGACTGAAAAATGGTCACGTAGTGATTCCTCAAAATTTCCAGTATGTATTTACCCTATGAGGTCCAATATGAAACAGAAAGTCCCCAAGATACATCCCTGGATGAATATAATTCCACAACTAATACTGCAAAAATTAGGAGGGCAAAATATAAAGCTGGCGGAAAATATAAATTAACAGTATAAAGTAATGTTCTTTTCATATGTCGCAGAAACGTCAGGAGTTTTAATCACTTCAGACAGCCTCGTCGTTTACAAAAACGCCGTGTACTGTACGGATTACGAAACAATCATCTTTACCCAGATTAAGACACAGTACAATTGTTTCAACGTAACTAACTGCAGTTGAGTATTTTGTAGTCTGCATATCTCGACATAAAATAATCGTAATAATTTTCTTTCGTTTACGTGGGTAAAACTGGAACCATACATAAATACCTGAAGTACCAGAACAAAGCAAATCAAAATAACTAATTTCATACAGTGCACACAAATTTTCTATTATTCTATTATTAATATTTCAGGATTACACTCTATTTCTATCCAGTGTTTTTTTCACGTTAACTTAACATTACGCATTTTCGCATTTTCCTTCTTTCAGATAGTAAATATCCTTAACCAGAACTAAATGTTGCTTTTAAATTACTAATTTACGATAACTGTGAGCTCGCCATTCCTGAAAGTATGTTTTCGAGATCATTTATTATGATCTACTTGGCAAGTAAACAAATCAGTCTGATCTACTTTGAAAGTAGAAAAAAAAAACAGCGAAGTGAGATAGTTTAATAATGTAACTGACAATAAACACAAAAAATAACACGAGTTCTGTAAAAAAAAAAAAAAAAAAAAAAAATAAAAGTTCAAATTGCCAAATGACTCCAAATGAACTTTCATTTCTTCGCTAATTAATTAACCAACCAACCTTACGCAACGACGGGGTGTGGCTCTGAAATAAGAGAGAGCAGGTTTACCGTGATAAACACCTCAAGGATTATAGATCAACAATGATTTTTCCATTTAACTGAGCACGTGTTCTCAAATTACATGCTCAAGCATATGTGGAAATCCTCTAATGTTCTAGAAATAATGAAATTTTACTACTACAATGGGTCCATCGAGCATCACCGCTCTTGATTTTACCAACACCACTTACTTTATTCAATCCAGATTACCCAGATTATTAAGTCGCACTCTGCACAGTACTGAGTCTACAGTACACTCAAACGAAATCGTCATAAAGTATAAATTTTGCGTAAACAAAATCGAACTAGCATGTTTAACTTGGGAGCCTATTCATTTCTGGGTCGCATATGCTTAATGAAATTTCTTCTGAAGGAAACATGTTTCCCACCACGTCACACAACGAGCATAACTCGCAGTCTCCAATGCCTGACAAACAATTACACGCATTCCTCTTGTCGACAAAGAACATTTACAAGATGCCTCAGCACGCTTCCGTGCGGCGACAGACTAAGAAATATCGCTGGGCTCTATGAAAAAGCACGGCAAAGGAATTTTATGATGAGATATTAAAGATTTAAGAGAGGAAAACTGTCGAGAAAATTACTGAGAGAGAGAGAGAGAGAGAGAGAGAGAGAGAGAGAGAGAGAGAGAGAGGCAGGCCACACCTTATCAATGTTACATCGCGATACAAAGCTCAGAACGTCGATAACGTCGAAAACAACAGCGAAGGCTCTCGTCTGTCCAGCTCAAGTGGACATCTTGCTACGCCAGCAGATACGGATGAGAGAACCTACTCGGAAATATAGAAGAAAGAAGGAAAAGAAATCGCGGTACAATAAAAATGGGTTATGTAAGGATTCTGTTCAATGTTCGTCCTTGATATCGACACAATGTTGTCCTACAAAATATTGTAATTATGAAACTGCGACATTGGATAAAATATTCTTCCTGGTTACTTTATCCTATCATTATTTGTCTATATATTAATGCCAGAAATTTTCTATCTTTCGCTTCCCACCAATCTAGAGCTAACTAGGCATTCCCCCTCCCCCCAACCTTTCTCTCTCTCTCTCTCTCTCTGTGTTCATCATCCATATCATACTTACTGCCCTAACTTTTCCCAACTTCTGTTAACACACGTCTATGCTTTTTCAATATATTTCGATTAGTATTTCACACATTCTTTGAGTCTTCAATACCAAACAATCACAGTAATTTTTTCAACGTCTCTGCATGTTTTACGTGTAAACGCGTGTGTATTTAGAATCCTTAATAATTTTTTCTTCAACTATTTAATTCTCATGTAATTCCCACTGATATCCTATTCATATTAACCGAGTGGTATTTAAATCATCTCAGGCAACGAGGCCCCTTTCTTGTTTGGCTCCTTTTGGGCGACCAGTTATACAGTATAGTGTAAAGAGAATTCATGCCGTTTTTTGGTGGCAACAGATCCATATCGGGTGACAAATTCAATCTTTCTTCGTGCCTGGTCAGAAATCTTTCTCTGTTCTTGGGCTTTACGAGTGAGCGTAGATGTGTTTAAGAATAAGCTCGACAAATATCTAAGATGCATCCCAGACCATCCAAGATTGGAAGATGCAAAATATACCGGAAGTTGCATCAGCAATTCTCTGGTAGACATCAGAGGTGCCCCACACTGAGGGACCTGGGGCAACCCGAACGAACTGTAAGGTCTGTAAGGTAAGGACCATACTTGTATACAGTCTAGGACTTGCGTTCCCTTGACTGAAAGTGCTTATCTTTTACGTTCATTACTTTTATTCAGTTTTAGCATCTAATTATTAGTGATTAATTATACAAACTCGATTTTATTCCTGTCTCTTTTTTTCTTCTATTCTTTCATATTTTCAAGAAAACTCCACTTTATAAAATTTCCGGAAGCTCGCTTAACAACATCAAGGCCATTTTGAATTTGTTACTGCCATATGAGCATATACTAATTTGAGCAAAACAATCATTCGGCAATTGCCAGCTGGCCAAAATGGTATAAGTCTGAGACTGAACCAATGATGATGAAATCACATTTGATCTCCCTCCAAATACCTTATCAATTAAATTTCAGATTGGAGCATTCGTAAGGTACAAATAAACAGCACAATTCACGTCTAATAAAGGACTAGTTAAGATATAATGGCCAAAGCTTATGCAATTCTGTTACACAGATAATTAGTGTGACATGAAATGTTAGTTGAATAGTAGTTAAAATGAAGAAGGAAGATACATTTCAATTGTCAACATCATGACAATACATAAAAGTAAAAGGTAAGGGCATTTAAATTTTATAGAAAATAGCTCATGTGATTCCTCGAAATTCTATAATTGTACGGACATAAACGAACGCTACATTGATTGTTCTAGCTTTAACATTTGCTGGAATATCGTAAGGCGGCGTAATTCCAAGAAACAGAACATTTGTTCAGTGTTCACTCCGACTAATAGCTCTGGGAAGGCGGCGATACAGAGAAAATTTTTCTTGTGTAAATTACTGAGAGTCTCACGCGGCAACATAGCTGAGAGAGAGAGAGAGAGAGAGAGAGAGAGAGAGAGAGAGAGAGAGAGAGAGAGAGAGAAACGGTAATTGTATTATGCTTCGTTGTCTTTCATGGTATGTGTCAGTAGGGAATGCAAAGGTTGCTTGATTACAGCCAGAAGTTCCCCACAGAAAGTTAACAAATCAAGATTCAATACTCTACTTCGGGAACTAATTAAAAGTATTCCAGTTTGAAAAGAATAAAACAAACACAAAACAGTTGGGAGAAATGTTTAATTTACATCTTTTAAATTCTATTGTATACGTTTATGAAGTTTTGCCGCAGGTATACAGACTATACACTTAAAGGGTGCATATATATATATATATATATATATATATATATATATATATATATATATATATATATATATATATATATATATATATATACACACACACACATATATATATCGTCAACAATGTAGTGAAAGACCATTGCCTATTCTCCGTTTATCTGGAACTATAAGCAATCGATATTTTTATCTCTCTTTTGTCGTGCATAAACCGACACATTTCGTCTCCATTTTACAGAACTTCATCTCAAGCTTCTACCAATACCGTCAGTAAATCGCTTAATTTCCGTTCAAATCTAAAGATGGAAGATTCGTTATCATTAATTAGCATTCTTAAAATGCAACTCCAAACATAGGTTTTTAAAAGCGAAACTGACATTTAGAGACTTATTAACTCCTATCAAATTTCGGACTATCTAACGTAAGCTCCAGCTACGTAAAAGTTTGCCAGTCATTATATATCAGATCAATTCACCGCTGTTTGTGAATTGTGAAAGAAATGTTACAAAAATTTCCCCTTGTATGCTAACGAATGTTTGTGCTTCCACACGAACAACGATATATAAATTGATCTCAGTCATTATGTGCAAGAGAGAAGGGAAAGTGTACAGATACAGTAGGGTGGATAAGGTGGTCACGTGCTAGAGGAAAGTGGCACGTCATAAAAGAATTGGGAAAAGACAAGAGACTATTTTAGGGTGAATATAAATTTGTTCTACATGGAATTAAATTCAGAAGTTTAATGTGCAGGACTTAATCTAAGATTAGAACATGCAGATAAAGGGACGCCGCCTGAAGTGAATGTAGTCCTGGGCATTTCTTGAATGTGGGAAAATAGAAAGTAGGCAGAGCTATCTGATGCAAGAATGAAAGTTGTTAATGCATTCTTGAAATGCTTATGGAGTAACTGTTGAGAATGTAAGTGAGGCTATTAAGAGGTTGATTAATGAAAAAACATCATCAGTTGATCGATTACAGGCGAGATGCTGTGGTGCAGTACTGAAACTGCAATTGATAGGCTGACCAGTTTGTGCAAGGTCTATGTATAGAGGTTTGGGAGAGAGGAATGATTGCTTCTTTGTTTTAGGGTAAATGAGAAAGAGGAGGGTGTAGGGGCATAGTTTAACTTAGTACAGCAAGGAAGGGGTGAGGGAAGGCGACGGATGGACTGATACTGAAAAACAGTTGCAGATTTGGATGAGGATCGAGTGCTTGTTATGAAAAGCTATGTGAAAAGTTTATATGTGAAGGGAAAAAATGTATGTGGCATACAGGTACTCAGAACAAGCCGATGATGGAATTCGATATGGGCAACGTAGAATCTTTTAAGGATGTATGGTATAGAGGACATGCGCTTAGAGCTCAAAAAATGTTCAAGACAGAAGCTTATCAAGTTAGGGTTGGTAGACGGGAGAATGACTGGTTTGCTATAAAAACGAGACAAGGTTTCATTAAGCCTCCTTAGTTTTTTCTATCTTCACGGATGGGCTGATTCGAGAGAAAGTTAAGTATATCTTAGTTTAATCAGACCACTGAGCTGATTAACAGCTCCCCTAGGGCTGGCCCGAAGGATTAGATTTATTTTACGTGGCTAAGAACCAACCAGTTACCTAGCAACGGGACCTACAGCTTATTGTGGAATCCGAACCACATTATGACGAGAAATGAATTTGCATCACCAGAAATAAATTCCTTTAATTCTTCATTGGCCGTTCGGAGATTCGAACGCTGGGCCAACAGCGTACTAGCCGAGAGCTCTACCCACCCTTCCAATGAAGAACTAGGTAGGATGTGTAGTTGCACAACTGCATGATAAGAAAATGGGTCCTGAATACTGACACAAAATTGAAGTGTTTACAGAAGTTATGTACCGACTGGGGATAGTGAAATAAAAATCTACAAAAACAGGCGAAATATTCTAAACGGGTTTGGAAGAGGAGGTTGAAGTAGTATGTGATTAAGAATACGATTACGAAGCGAGGCACAAAACGCGAGAAGACGATAGGTGTCTGAGAGTGAGCCGAATACCCGGAAGAAACTTGTATTATTAATGGAAGGGAAGGCTGGAATGTACAGATGGATTGTAAGGTCAACTCTCTCAGGGAAGTAAAGTGTGGATTTTGGATAGAAATGAAAGAGACTGGAGCACCAAATCTGTGGAATAGATATTGGAAAGGAAGGGCCTCAGTATCCAAACAAGATGATCATGTGCGCCAGATAGAGCAGAATGGGGCATTCTATGAATGGGGTTTGCTGGCAAAGCGGCAAACCCCATCATCACTCCTTATAAAAAAAAGCCAGCTTAATAAAACACACACATATATATACATACAAATATACATATGCTCTATCACCTCCACTATCTTATCTACATACGAAACTTCGTTATTTCCCTTATCGTCTCATTCTTTACTATACCCTGACATTTAACCCGTAATATTCGTCTATTAGTTTTATTTTAAAATCGAAAGAATCTTTGAATATACATACGTATACTTACATATATACAAACATATATACATACATACATACATAAATATATATATGTGTGCGTGTGTGTGAGCAAAACCTATCATCAAAGAATGAGGTAAAATCACATTCTCCTGCAACTCGAATTACTTTTAAACACCTTGGAAATCATAACTTCGCAATCAATCAAACTCGCCGAATCCGGCTGGAGGAATATCTCAATAAACAGTGCAACAGTGAAAAAAGGACAATAAATGAAAGAAACATCGAAGGATCTCTCACAAACCCAAGGGCATAAACGTCTGTCTCGAGTTCTGTGGAGACATCTTTGAAGAATCCATCCACCGTAGTTGATTGTTCCTTTAAAGTTGAAGCCGTCGGGAATTTTGAGCCTCACGATGTTGCTCGCGCTTGCAAGGGACAAGGCTTCAGTTTCATTTGCTCACAACTTTCTCTCTCTGGCTGTCTGTCTCTTTGAACCCCTAAGCTAAATGCTAATAAAAGGAAAATACGACTGAAACATGATTTTGAAGCAACAGTGACAATGGAAGTAACCATTATAAAAAGAAAAGTATGTGGATACAGTTAATCTCTGTACTGCCAATTCAACCAGAAACGTAGGAATGAATTTCATACTACTCTAGGAAATAAGTTAAGTATACCTTAGTTTAACCAGACCACTGAGCTGATTAACAGCTCTCCTAGGGCTGGCCCGAAGGATTAGACTTATTTTACGTGGCTAAGAAGCAATTGGTTACCTAGCAACGGGACCTACAGCATATTGTGGAATCCGAACCACATTATAGCGAGATATGAATTTCTATTTCCTCTAATTCTTCATTGGCCGGCCGTAGAGTCGAACGCGGGCCCAGCAGAGTGCTAGCCGAGTACGATATCGACCCGTCCAATGAGGAACTACTCTAGGAAATAAGGAGGAAACAAAGAATTATGTAAGCATGAGCCAGTGAAAACACAGCACCAAACAATTACAATGAATTGTAATCACGGCCGAGTGGTCTAGGACTATTCTGTTGTTTTAATTTTTCTATCTTTGAGGAAATTACGAACAATATAACTCAACGACGTACGACGCTTTACGTACGTAACAAGAATTCCACCATTACCACCACGTAAACCCCTTACTGTTAGAAAATCACCACTTCCAACAGTAATAACAACAAGGCAGCAGTCCCCGTCAAAGCAGCGTAAAAGAAAGCGTGCATCTTTAAAAGAATATCTAATTAACTCCCGACATAACACGTAAAAAGAGGGTTTGCTTCGGGGTTTCCCAGTGGTTCGAATGGGGTCAGGAAGAGGTATTCAGAAGTCAGTGGGAAAGGGAAAAATAAACTTCTCTTGGGAAACGAAACTTTTATTATTATCCAAGGGAAAGTAAGGCTTGGCTTGGCTGCCAGAAAGAAGTGGAGTAAAATAATTGCAATTTATCTCCTTA
>JANJGK010000038.1:8191756-8206756 GCA_039081455.1 Macrobrachium rosenbergii
AAGCAATGTCGCAACGTGCCTGTAGCCTCCATTTCAATTATTCAGCACGACCAGAAGAGGAGGATCGACCATCATATAAAAAAGTTAGTCAGGGAACTTTTCAGGTCCGGTATATATTCTCAACATACCGACAGAGATCCTGAATGCTTAACCAGTCTCCTCTCGACGGAGAAAATGGATGTTCAGTGTGCTTGTCACAGGCGGCTTTTCACGGAACTGTCTGGCAATGCCAACACCTCTTCCATATTCTGATCGAATAAACAAGAATACGACAACGACTACAACCTAGAGAGCAAAATGTAGCACTGACGGAGAACATAAAAACCCACTTAAAAATGAACCTCGCTCCAGTGGACGAGAAGCAATATCAAAACAGAATAACAAATCAAGAGGCCAATATTGAAGCACTATTGCCCTAGTTTATCTCATAAACAACCTATATGAGCATCACATGGTGCGTCTAGTAGCCTACTGTACAAAGAACACAGTTTAGGAATTCGCCATAAATGATTAAAACGGAATGTAAAAGCCAATATCGCTCTCTCTGTCCCACTCTCCCTTTGTCCACTACGTGGCTTCATTTCCGAGGGTAGGAGGCGTATCTCCATTAGATAATAACCACCGGAGTTGATACAATTACGGGAAGGTGTTCACCAACAAAGAACAGGCATCTAAAACAGAGCCACGACGGACGCCAGAACAAATGCACAAAAGGCCATTTACTGTACTTTGTTAGAGGATCTTGGAGCTTAGTGCCGTACAGTGGACAATCAAGGGCCAGGTGAGAGGGCTTCTCAAGACACCAGCCAGCTGGTTATTGATAAGTAAATGTTATCGACCATCACTACACAATACGGGAACTGAATTTCATTTCCCAGTCCTGCTTTAAGACGACATATTTTATGTTTGGTTATCAAGAGATTACAATTTCAGTCATGCTCCGTTCACATTCACGGAATACGTAATTCATTCTTAATCAGCTAAACGAAGGCCATGCTAAAGACTTGCACTTGAAAATATACAGAAACAATGATGAGACAAAGTCTCCTCTCTTTTGTAGATTTTTTTAAAAGTATATTGCTATAAAGTTACATAATGCTTTAGCTTTCGACAGCTACTGGCCCCTTCTACTGGAAGGTATATAGGTGAAGATTGCTTTTGACACTTGATACATGCAGCTCTTACAGATCTCACCAGGCGTCTATCTTCGTTGACACTTGAGATACTGCCATAAAAATGGTAAAAAACAAGAGAGCTATCAATTTTAGCTTCTCTACCCTCACTCAAAAGGGGCTTTCCAGTAAGACATAATCCATACTTATCCTTTCTAAGCTACTAAAGGATCTGTTTTTGACTGCTGAACACATAGTTAATACCCTTTTTACATCCGTGCGTGTGTTTGTTTTAATTACTGCTTTGAGCATGACTCTTCGAAGAATTTTGCCGTTTCATTTGCCAGGCTATCGAGCATATTCACAGGTTTGGTTCCAAAAGCTCACAATAACCATTTTAAGGGGTCAAAGGGTTGCCTAAAAGGATGAAGATTGTTTAAACGCAACGGTCAGCTTTGATGTCGGCTCTCTTTTCAACAATATCCCCTAAGTAAAGTCTTCGATTTTATCCAGACCAAAGGTGAGAAACAATTATTTATTTTCCCATTCCAGATTGGAAAAACTATATGAATTGGAAAAATTAATGTGAGCTTGTTAAATTACGTGACTGACGACTTTTTTTTTTAGTTCCTATGGAAAGCCACAAACATACATTCGGTGTCGCTGTTTGTTTCTCTTTTTCTCCTGCCCTCGCCTCTCTCTATTTGTATGGTTTAAAAACTCTTTAGCTTCCGTCAGTCAATACTGCAGGGCTTCGTTTAATCATGTGGACGAGACGCAAAGATGACGTGTTCACCAGATGACAAGTAGATTCTGAAGAGACCAGAGGAATTTTATATATACTCGGCGCTCAGGAACCTTCCATAAAATTCATAACAGAAAGCCTTCTACACCAACTTCTCTCGTTCACTGATGTTTACATAAGAAAACTGTCCGAAGGTCTGAAAATTAGAGTTTACCACATGGGGATATTATTATACGAATTTATATATGCATTATTTTTCTTTTCATAACAATGCAGTTAGGAAGTGTTCTATCTTTACGAACTTTCAGGATAAGCGACCCTAAACATTTGGATTTCGTAATGAGTTACATAAACTGTTTGGTAGTTAGCTTATCCATAGTGGCTCTTAAATGATGCGTTACATAAACATCGGGAAATCTATAGAGAGAGAGAGAGAGAGAGAGAGAGAGAGAGAGAGAGAGAGAGAGAGAGACTGCATAGAACTCAGAAACGGGAAACATTATAAAACTACCTTTTCATAAGTTTCAGAAAAAATTACAGAATAAAATTTATGAATTCGCGTTCCATTACAACACTACTATTAAGAATAAGGTATGTAAAATTGGGCCGTAGTTAAAGATGAAAACCAAAACACAGGAATATGGCTTGAAAAGTGTGGGAATGGGAAGCTTTTTTTATACTGGAGGAACGGGTGGGAGTCTGGTCAAAAGCCTCCAACCATATAAAAGCTATAAGAACTAATAACAGGAACAAAGGTTTAGCAATACATTGTTGGAATGAAAGCCACAGAATAAACTTTGTAAAAAAAACAACGGTGAGGAAGAAACATTAAGGAAAAATCTAAACCTACTTGTTTAATGGAAATGGCCTTTTGGGTGTTCTCAGAGAAGCTAGTATAGACATCTTTTCTGTGTATGGCCAATATAACGTAACTAGCAATCCGAATCTCGGCCCAGGAAAAACGTTTATGGTCATATCTTGAGCGTCAACGAAAACGACAGCCTGGTGGAAGGAGTTTCAGGAACAATTTTCACTTGAATAATCTTATGAAGAATGGGACAAAAACTCTCGAAAGCCAAAGAAGTCTGTACCTTCATAGCAATATACTTCAAAACTATGCATTGTTATGTTGCTGTTCTTGCATGCTAATAACAATAAAAATGATGGCTACTGATGGTGAAAAATGCTAAACCAAATGGGTCTGCATGCAAATAAAATGATCCCAAACTAACAATGGCAACTGAAGAAGGAAAGCAGCCTCACAACATCTGAGGAAAGGAAGACTGTCTGTTCTCAAGTGATCGAGATTGGAATGTGCTGCCCCAAATGTCCTAACGGAACGGTCACAGTATCAGATGTAATAGATTCTATAAATGAGTAAGCACATCCATAAATTAAAGCCAGAAACAACTGAAAGTGGGGATCTAACTAAACAACCTTAGGCTCCCACCTGTCTCCAAAAAAAAAGAAGAAAAAAAATTACCGTACAAAATGAAACTACGAAGGCCAACCAGAAGCCGTAGATTTCCGGCCAATGTAATTAGCATCGCTACCCATGTGTTCTGTAAAACTTACTCTTCTTTCACAAATGCTGGAATGCGATCGGCACTGTTATCAAATAATTCGACATAATTATTATTTCATTTCCCAAACAGCAGGAAGCTGACCTTTTCCATAAACGCGCACCAGTAACAATAAAAAATATATGAAAAAAACCCGTCTTCAGGTCCAGACCCTCCGGACAAATCGGTCACCATACTTTAGTGAGGATCTGCTCATCACGTTTTCGGGTTATGTGCCAACAGCCAAACAACAAGAGGTTTAATTATCCAAAAACAACGTAATTCGTTAGGCAGGTTTGAGACAGGATATTAAGAGTACATGCATTGCGTGTCTTTACCAGTGTAGCTGTTATTGTCTTGAATGCTTTGGCTTCTACCGTTCCATTTTTAATGGTCTTTTTGTTTTTTTCACATTAAATTGTGCACCACTCCTAAGAACACCAGTAGTATTAAAAATCGAATTTTATTCAATACTATGTGTAATCGCAAATTTCCGTTTATGACAGTCTATGAGAAATTGACTCCACGTTTAAGTGTCACGGATACTTAAAAGAAAATACATACTCGATATAAGAATCCAGTAACTTTTGACGCCAAGGTACACTAATAATAATAATAATAATAATAATAATAATAATAATAATAATAATAATAATAATAACAAGACAAGCGAACCTAAAACCTATCGATGCTCGGATATTTCAACTAGTGTTATATGCATAAAATTACTGAATCACTTGCAAAATAAATTATTAAAACTTACGTGAAATGATGTTACTACTATCAAATACCATTACTATCACCACTACTTGAAACACTTCACAACAAACACAGACGAACTGGGAGATAACCTGTCTTGAGAGAGAGAGAGAGAGAGAGAGAGAGAGAGAGAGAGAGAGAGAGAGAGAGAGAGAGAGAGAGAGAGAGAGAGAGAGAGAGTAATAACAGTACAATAATGTGTGTTAGCAGCCATGTCTGAAAAAATCAGCTTATCAAACTCTTTTACGCCTGGAGTAGTATTTTAAGGAATTACACGTTAAATAATGATTAATAAATTAAGAAAGCTAAAAGATTAGGACCATTAAAAATAACGAGACAATACTAAAGCTGACTCTAATCCCAAATCTTTGATGACTAACCTCAAATACCATAGTATGAAATACATATACATATGAAATACATATACATATGAAGTGAAAGGTGAGATTTGTTATCTTTATCAAACCGATTAAAAAAAAAAAGGCAGAAACATTCAAATAACTTCTACTTTCTCAATGTTACCTAAAAGCCGAACTCTAAAAGTTATTTTAGCGTAACAGTGTCAGTGATAAATAACACAAGTAGTCACTCGTGGAAAGAATAATGTTTCATTTACGTGGAAAGAATAATGTTTCATTCCATATTTAAACAGTAGAGTTCACTGTTTATCAACAGCGCAGCAACAGGAACAACAAAAACAATAACAGTAATGGCAAACACCTTGAATTTCATTCAGTACTTTACTTCGATCATGTCGACTTGAAAAATGTCTGCATCATTATCTTGAAAATGCGACTTTTCTGCGAAAAATGTCACTCCTCTGCCATCACAAACGACAAACACACACACAAACGCACAAAAACAGACACATTTTCCAGAAAACGACGTAACTGTGTCTTACGGGAAGGTGTAATGACTCCCCAGCCTTTCTCGGCCAATCACAGCCACGTCACCCAGAGTGGATGCATTTGCCCTGGACGAATTCTTGGATGAGCTCCAGAATGACGGGAATCTTTTGGGGACACGATAATGTTGGATTAGGCAGGATGAGAAGAGATCGGAAGAGGCGGAAGATGGCAGACGCAGAAGAGAGCGATGATGGCACCGACAACGGAAGTGGGCTTCAGCAAAAATATGTATAGATACAGTTGTATTCCACCTAGGAAAATGAAATGTATAGATGGTTAGAATATGCCCAACAATTTCGTCCTCCCATGGACCTCTTTTTGGAGCGTTTATTAAGGCTTTCCTTAATAAACCCTCCAAGAAGAGGTCCATTGGAGGACGAAACTGTTGGGCATATTCTAACCATTTACATATTTAATTTTCCTATGTGGAATACAACTGAATAATATATCTTCGTGACTAAGACAGTTGCCAGTATTATGTATACATACGTACACGATGTAAGGCAAAACATGCATACGTGGGTAAACACGCAATGCTTCTGATGGGGACAAGGTCTGGGGAATAATTTAAGAAAATGGTGGTACGCGTGCGCTGTTCTTCGCAGCTTTCAAACAGGGAGGAATGGAAGAATATGAACACCGATTACGGAATATGAAGTCTCATAACTGCTTACACAATGTTCCAGCATTCAAATATTTAGACCCAGATTCGACGAAAGAAAATTATCATTTCATTCCGAACACACAATTAAGGACCATTTTTCAAGTAGCTAAACAAGGCATTGTGTTTATTCGTACAACTATTGTTCTTTACCCTAGAAATTTGATCATTAAGAAAGATTCCACACAATTGAAAGCAAACTAAGGTTTTTTACTTTTTCCTTTTGTTTATATATATTTCTTTACGTAAGGCCTTTAGATACTTTTAAGGGCCATTCGCGTAAACTACGAGCCTGTAAAAAAAAAAAATTGCGCTTCCTCCTAACTTAAGTGTTTTGGTTCAGGTAATTCGATCCTCCGAATAACAAGAGCGGCAACTGGTTGGAAAACTTATTTGCCATATAACCCGACCCTAAATCTCGAGCTTCACGTAAATCATTTGAGATAAGAATTCATGACCCTTCATGACTATTAAGGGGGAATAAAGTGAGGTCATTTTTCACTGCATTGTTACTGTATTGCAGTGAACAACTCTGATATCATTTCCTTACCAATATATTTAGATTTCTGGAGTACTCTACCGATTTCATTCCAATAAATGACCATCACTGCTCTACTACTTATAAGTGACACGCCTCCTCTGATCTGCTGGCAATTTTAATATTCTTCGTCACATTTTATTTTCCTTTCCCATTATAATGATCTAGATTTCAAGTATCGTGAGTTCTGCTACTGGATACTTCATTCTTTCTATATATCTCTGCGTTTCCGTGCCACGTAAAATCGATAATAACAGACGATTCTTATCTAGCTAAGTAAAGCATGTGGATGCGACTTTCATCTCCCTCCAAAGGCAACCATTCTGGATTTCTCATGGGTTTCTTTCCTCCACATATTACGTGCTTTCCGGTTTCACGTATTCGAATTACTGTGCTGCCTAGGCTCCTTTTTGCAGTGACTACGCTATTTTTCGTTTCCTTTCCTCTCGCCAGTTTTGTTCTTCCAATTAAGTTTCTTCACCTGATTCAGTTAAAATTTCTCATGAATTTTTATTGTATGTCAAACATTTTTCGACCTTGAACATTTACTGCATTTCTCTGACTTGTCTCTTAATGTTCCCTCAGTTGCAATTTTCGCCTATATTTTCGGTTTCTCCTCTTCTCTAAATTTTCACATTCGCTTTCCCTTCTCTTCTGTTTAACTGAAATCTCTTCACACTCTCCTTCCACCTCTCACATTTCTCTTATTACTTCCTGTCCCATTCTTCCTTAAATTTGCCCTTGTCAGGGTCTTAGATATTTTCTGTACTACGAAATTACTTATTCGCTTCGCAATCTATCACATTCTAATTTCTACCATTGTTCATTTTATGTTGCTCAAGCAGTTAATTCCGTATCCTACGACCATCGTGGGATTTCTCTCAGCTGGGCTTCCTGTCTAATGTGTTTCCCATCTGAGGTTTTAGCCACATTTTCCCATCTGTTCTTTGTCTTCACCTTTCATTCACTGCAACATACTCCCCCTCCCTTTCTTATTTCTATTTTCTTAAATCAAGCCTCCAAAGACCAGGCAATATACAGTAGGCTAGGCTCAAATAGCGAAAACTTATTTTTTGAGCCAACTTTAACATTGCGACTATTAAAAAGTAATACTATTTCCCAGGTCAAATATCCTTATTCACAAATTTAATGCCTGTTTTGCGTGTCTTCAGTAACACTGGTTGTGACTCAGCTGCCTGACATGTGAACTACAAATTGCAGGAAATGTGGAAAATAAATTCCATTAAACTTAAACAGCCAAAAGCCAAGTTTACAAATTACAAAAAGTGAGCAAGCGAAGACCTGTAGTCGACTTTCACCCATCGACTAAGGTAAAATAAAACCATACAATGTAAGAAACCCTTGAATGAATCTATAGACATAGGATTTTGTCACAAGTCCAGATAGCGATGGCGAGTCAGACCTAATGACTGGTATTGAACAAATAAAGAGCTGTTGACATCCGACAACACTCGAAAACTAACACAAGACGATTATCTTTCAATCAATCATTTACTGAAGAAATCACGCGCACGATCATCTTAATATCTAATAATGAATCTTTGGACGACTTTCAAAACCTGTTACTTATACGAGTACATACATACATACATACATACTGTACGTACATACATACGCGCACACACACATACATAAATATAGATGTTAGATATAATCAACACACAATCACGTGTGGAACAGAAATAAATTCATGACTCGCATCAGGATCGAACCCATATATATGTTTGTATGCAGCTAGCACGTTAAAAATAAAACTCATTGTACTAAAATCACACGCACCATGCAAAAGCACACGCGTGCTAACGCACGCACACACACACACACACACACACACACACACACACACACACACACACACATATATATATATATATATATATATATATATATATACATATATATATATTATATATATATATATATATATATATATATATATATATATATATATATATATATATATATATATATATATATATATATATATATATATGTAGGTATGAATGTAAAAAGAGAAAGAGAGTATTCAAAGACGATCCTAAAAATCAAGTTTTTTTCAGACCTCTTTGAAGAGATCGAACGACAAACGATATCGAAAACCACCTTATTTCTCAGCAGGGGAAAAATGAGTGATCTGAGCCAAGGAGATATTAGTGAATAGAGCCAACCACTCAAAGAAAATTCTTTTTCTGGAAACAGGAATGACAGCTAAATCACAGGGTTGGCTGGAATTGGAGAAAAATATTCCTGAGCCAGCTGAATGATTGGGTGAATGGTTTCTTTTCATTTCCTTTGTGTATAGATACGGTGGTAGCATCCATGCCTTATACTATCTTTGTTTTTGTCTCTCCTATGTTCTTATCTCTGTTTCGTTCATATCTTTTCTCCATTAGTATTTCACCTTTACGATATCAATCTATTGCCTGTCTACTGATTTTGACAAACACGTCTTCACAAGTCACCTACTTCTCTGGGATGCAATTTCCCGAACTTCTGTGACTCACTTCCCAATCTCATTCCCATATGTTGACTTTTCCACTTTTAATCCTTAGTAACTTTTTTCCGGATACAAAAGCAGTCTAGTTCATTGTCTAGAGACACCGTGTCCTTATGGATGCGATGGACGTCCTCAAGACTGTCATTACCGTTAAATGGGCTATCACCTCCCACGTTGTGTCCAGCAAGTGTGGAAACAATAGCTGAAGGTGAGACATGTGCCAGGGCGACCATATAAATTCAGCGTTGCCACTCCGACTTTGAAATTAAATACTGCCCAAACCTGACGTCGTGGTCCGCCTCAACGGATCTCACCCTCCCAATGAAATGAGCCGGCAGACGACCAACATGCAGCATTTAAGCCTTTGTTGAATTTCATTTTTGCCCATCACAAAGCTGCAACATCATCATCATCATCATCATCGAAAGAAGAACACTGCTTATGGAATTGAATAAATACGAATCTCACCACTAACATTAGAAGTTGTGCCTAATGAACAACCCATAACTAATATTCTAAGCACTTCTGCAACAGCACTCCAAATCTGGCCCCCTTGGCTTTTTCTGTATAAACTGCAAACATTAAAAGTTTTATTTTTAGAAACCATACCATTCTTACCCCCCCTTTTTTTTAATTACAGTAAATTTTCTACTTGCCTTGTAAAAGATAAATATAACTTACACATGTTATTATGCTAATGATGATTCTCCTGCAGTAATCTTGTTAAAAAATGAAAGTTATATGCCCCCAGTCTTGAGAATCAACAGGAAGACACTTGCAGTTAAGAGTGCGACGTAGTAAATTTGGAGCCAGTTTCACATTTGTTTGTTCCTTTTGGTGATTTGAAATGCTGAGACTGTTTGGTAGACAGAGCATCTAGGCTGTTTTCTGGAAAAAAGTAAACACAATAAAGTTCCAACTTCTTTGTCAAAGCCGGATTTTTACAAGACTTTGACATCCGGTTCCACGGTCGTGGGTACTTCAACAAGGACGCCATTACAAAGTATACAGGAATTTTCTTACAAAATGCGTTTCGTTTTTATGATCTCATATGCACAGATTCGTATCGATTTCTTCACTCAAAAAATGGCTTTTTATGCACAAATGACAATAATATCGAAGAAATATGGTGTACCAACAATGTAAGACGATATTGGCGCGGTCTATGTGAAAGCAGCCGACGCACTGATTTTCAAAATGGTTACTCTGGGCTTGAAGGGGTTGTGAATTAATGAGGTTTCGTAAACTGTGTTAATCCTTCATAAAAATGTGGCACTTTCTGAGAGGACACGGCATATCGTCGTAGGAACCGCTTTTATTATATATTTATATATATATATATATATATATATATATATATATATATATATATATGTTTTTTATAAAAAAAACTTTAGTAAAAGTTGCTGGGCCGATGCCCCTCTCCAACCTTGCTGCGACCCACAACAGTTGCTTAATGTCAGGTATCACGTTGGCCTCTTGGGTCAACAGATAGCCAGTTGGATGCAAAAGAGCGTCTCTAAATAGCTACTCTCAACTGAAGTTCCAACTTTCACTCTCCTCTACACACACACACTATATATATATATATATATTATATATATACATACATATATATATATATATATATATATATATATATATATATATATATATATATATATATATATATATATCACTAGACAAAATAATAACGAATCAAATTCTCGAGCTTGTGCTTGGGTAAATGTGGCCCTCCGTAGGGTAAACGCTTCAATAAATGAGAAAGTTTACCGACGTTTATGGCATGGAAATTATTCCGACCAGGTAAACCATTTACGAATCCGGCCAGGCGAGCCATTTAATCTAAGCAAAGGTTCCAGTGTTTAATGTATCTTCATAAAGGTCTAGAGTACTACTTATCCAGATTACAATCTCATATTGCAGAGAACGAAAAAAAATGGGTTATTGAGAATCTCATTCCAGAGATGGGTCGGAAGTTCTTTTGTACTTTCTCTGTTCACCTTCTGAAATTTCTCTATCGTCCTCAGTTCTTCATTTTCTTTTATCAGTTCTCATCTGCTTCTCTGACTTAAACAACACCATCAGCATTACTTCTGTATGTTAGCCAGAAGTATATGTAATTATTTTCCTACACATAAAACTATCATTCACAATTTACAGAGCATGATATTAACAAATACAAAATTTGTTCGAAACTCAAACAACCTGAGAGAGAGAGAGAGAGAGAGAGAGAGAGAGAGAGAGAGAGAGAGAGAGAGAGAGAGAGAGAGAGAGAGAGAGAGAGAAGCCATTCAGCTGCAGGTGCAGGGGTATTTTATATGAAGAAAAAAACCACCACAAAGTGAGAGACTTCGCAACCAACCGCACCGGATGGAACGTAATGAAAGTATCACAACACTGCTGGTCGCTCCAAGTTGATCATTAGGCACACATTTCTGAGCAACATTTCATGTAGAAGGTAATTACTATGTAAAGATAAAAATAGCCATACCCATATATTTCATGCACACACACATCCAATTATGTACAATGATTAACAATATGATAATTCCTTTTACGTGTAAACCCTATCCTAGAGCCGTCTTTGCTCTATTACTGATGTATGAATGTTATTTCGGGGTCCAGGTCCAGGTTTTGGGGCTGAAGCGCCACTCACAGACGCTATGAAAAATCCAAAAAGTATAATGAGTAAGATAAGGGTGTGAAAGTAATAGCGGATAACTCTAACACTGAAAAGTGCTCATCAGCCATCATTTATATTATGTTCCTTCAATTCCTCTACTTTCCCTGCTTGGGCTATCAGATGAGCATGCGGCTTTCAAGTTGGAAAGGTGTGTTATGCATATACAGCTCAATGGCATACAAGAAGAGAACAGGATTCTTGCCAATTGTGTAGGCTGCATAGACAAATGTTATGACCGGCTTCAGGAACGAGAGGATAAAGTCATTAAAAATTTTCCCTTAAATCCGACTGAAGGGTATATAGGAATAATATAGAAATTAACACAGAAGCCCCAAAATGCAAAAGTACGGTACAAGACTGAAATTCCTGACCCAAACGTACTGCACTATTTAAAGTTCGGTAAACGTAAAAAGGATTCTTCGACATCACCCTTGCATCTTCAAAACATTCAAGACACGGCATCAGTCGCCCAGATATCACGAAAGATGAGGCTATTCACTAAACCCAGCATCATAAAAACCCACGAATTTTCGGGAGGTCCAAACACCGATACAAATGCACGCATCAGGGAGAATCAGACAGGTATAGAAACAAGTAAAAACTGTGCAACCGAGTTTTCTGTACAGCGTACAATGCTGTATGAAACTCTCAGCCACGGCCAATGAAGCTCTCAGCAGCGGCCCATAAAACTTTCAGCCACGGCCCGGTGGTGGCATGTATCGTTGGCACCTATAGCGCTGCCAGACGCACGATCATGGTTAACTTTAACCTTAAATAAAATAAAAAAATACTGAGGCTAGAGGGCTGCAATTTGATAGGTTTCATGATTGGAGGGTGGATGAACAACATACCAATTTGCATCCCTCTAGCCTCAGTAGTTTTTAAGATCTGAGGGCAGACGGACAGACAAAAAGCAATCTTAACAGTTTCTTTTACAGAAAACTAAAAAGATGAGGCTATTCACTGAACCCAACGTCATAAAAAAACCACGGATTTTCGGGAGGTCCAAACACCGATACAAATGCACGCATGAGGGAGAATCAAATAGGTATAAAAAAACAAAAAAAAACAATAGGAGGAGTTGGTGTCAGGTGTTAAAAGGCTGTGCATCCTCACAAAAAAATATGGCTTGCGCTTCTTGGAGTCTAAATATTTCCTGCAATTTTACCGTCAACGATCACATTTTCTTATTATAATCAGGTAAAGTATATTCTGCTTTAGAATGCAGACACAATCATCACCAAGATATTAACAGGTGTATTACCTTTTAGAATCGTCTGCACATAAATAAGTCATTTAGTATTAGAAATCCTTCGACGCAATTGCCGATTAAATAAGGAAAGAACGTGACTAATTAAAAAACAGTTTATTAATAATGAGAACTTTTATATGTTGCACTGCAGACCAGTCAAAAGGATTCCATGAATTTTTAAAAACATACGGGAATCTTTTAAAGAAACGGAGAGAGAGAGAGAGAGAGAGAGAGAGAGAGAGAGAGAGAGAGAGAGAGAGAGAGAGAGAGAGAGAGAGAGAGAGAGAGAGAGAGATTGATTCTGAAACTAAATACCTAGGACTTTTTCGTCCTGCAGTAAAAATTGGCGAAAACAACAAACAAAACAAAAAAGGGGAACAAAAAGAGGTTTCATATTGCAACTTAATGCTTCTAATTTAGCTTTTTGAATCAGGTGACAACTTTGATTTCGACATACATACACATACATATAAACATATATATATATATATATATATATATATATATATATATATATATATATATATATATATATATATATATATATATATATATAAATATGCTGTATATATATATATAAACATATATAAATGTATACATAATATATATATTATATATATATATATATATATATATATATATATATATATATATATATATATATATATATATATTATATTTACATTATATATGCACACTAGACACATACAGTAAATAAATTTGTACCTCTTTGTATTGTACGTGCACACTAAATTCCCAACAAACTTCTGTAACACTAATAAAAGCTTAACTTTGTAGTATGTGAATTCGAAATATTGCTTAAAAAAAGCAGGGTCTCAGGAACAAAGACTAAGATAAGCATAAAAACGTGAGCATACTTTATGTTATAGATGTAGCAGATTCGTGTGTTGTAAAAAAAAAAAAAAAAATGGCTCGCATTTTCCCAAGTGTCACTCATTTCAGGGAGGACGACGGGGTTATATCTCACCATCGAATCTTCCGATACAAAAGCAAAAAAGAAAAAAACCCCGATGCTTTACGAAGATTTATGATCCAATAGAACTGGTAGTAATGGAGATTGATGTCAGAAGTCTTGATTGAAAAAAAAAAATAGATTGGTGGTCTTGTCACACAGAGGGAAGACATATGATGACACAGGAAATGGACGGCCAAGATGAAGACATTAAAGAAAAAAAGAGAATTTACAGCAAAATTGAAGTAGAATACGTTGTCAAGGGATAACTTTACAAAATGCTTAGTTGATTTACTGAAAACTTGTACAAGAAATCTACTTGAACAATAATCACCGACTGTGAGCCATAGCCTTTTGGCCACTGGTCTCTCTGGTCATACAAATAAAAATATTAAATTCAAGCTCTCCCTCCAAACTGCAATGAGTGTTATTCTCTCTCTCTCTCTCTCTCTCTCTCTCTCTCTCTCTCTCTCTCTCTCTCTCTCTCCCTCCAGACTGAAAACTGAATCAGCTGCACTGATATAGATCCTGTGCGAACACTTGCACCATCTTCGTCCTCTGTAAAGATAGAAAGAGACGATGAAAAAAAAAATGAATGAACCAAATTGTTGCAGACAAATTGGATGAAGGGGGAGAAGCAGACCGGGGGAACTGGATCTGTGAGCTGGGCAGATCTTTGTCGTGATGTGGTTGCTTCAATTTAGCTGATGGTGAAAATTAGGCCGATGAATAATAACACTCGCATATCCAGTTTCACCAAATAAAAATTCATTCAGCATTGATACAAGAGCAAATGAAAATATGTTTTTTGATTGGAAGCTTCGAATTTTCAATTGCACTGTTTGCCTGAGAGCATATTAAAAATATATCGTAGTGAAAAACCAAAGAAAAATTAGCTCTCTCATGTCTAAATGAATTTCCTCACATTTTGCAATGATAGAAATGTCGTACACCGGTGCTATTTACACGATTGGAAATAAAAGTTTAATTTCCTTTTAGTACAATAGCTTCACTGCCAATGCTCGCTAACTGGAAACTAAGATACTAACTTGGGTTAAGGGACCATGCATACCGCATCCAATATAATTCTTACCCTCTCCACTCACCCCTTCCCGTGCTTCCCACTTCCAGTTCCTTACAAGTTATTGAGGCTTCAACTGTGAATAAAGCTGTGGATGAAGTCTCTTTCCCTTAGGCGGACTCCTTTAAAATACAGTGTTAATCTCTTACAAGACTGGAAAGCATTTGGGCCTTAGTTGGCGCTAACTAATTCAGATTGTGTGTTA
>JANJGK010000038.1:8211756-8216756 GCA_039081455.1 Macrobrachium rosenbergii
TTGTTATACTAGCATGTGCGTTTCCCCGTATGAATTAAGTTTATTAATGAAATAATCCCTTGCTCATTGACATGGGGTAACTCAGCCCTCCATTGTGATAGATTATTGCGAGTGAGAGAATCTTTTATGCACGAGTTCTTATCTGGGAAATCTATTTCCAGAGACGAGTCATCTGTTCAGCCTCTCACTCCTGCCAACCATCTTGCTATTGCGGCAGGCTATGCAATGTGCAACCTTCCAGAAATTAGTAATTGCAAAGGAGTCCCTAAGGGGGGCCCAGATTCCATTGTGCTATAGATTGTAGCAGTAATGTATTTATTGTAAGCAGAATCCGTATTTTGAGGTGCTGTTAAGTCTACCGGTAACTTTCTTTATTGAGAGCTAAATCAGTATTCTTTCAATGGAACTGCTTATGTCGTGTGCAATAAAGTGGTAATCTTGTACTGATCAAAGTTTTCAATTGGCTACCTACCATTATCCTTATATGTAATTTTGTATATTTCATGTATTATTTGGTATTTAAGATCGTCCACGGTGCGTGCAATCCAAGACTTACCCTATTAATTATCTATTTAACGTAATTAACCGCAAATATATATGTATGTATGTATATATATACATATACGAGTATATATACACAAACATACAGTATATATACATATATACACATATACAGTATATATACATATACATATATATAAAAATATATATACAATATATAAATATATATACAATTTATATATATATATATACACACACACGCACACACAAACAGATTCTTGTAACTGGTTTCTTTCAGCCTATCTGCAATAAGACGGTTTATATTTTAACAGAGTACTAATCACGTCTGTTGCTGTTTTTTGATTTTCCTTTTGCCTCATTTTCTACTTTTTTTTTTTTCTTCCCTTCTCCCGCTCCCTATTCCTCCTCCCCCAACCCAGGTGCAAACCACAACAGTCGACTGACAGCCAGGTATATAATGAACTGCTTAGGTCAATAGTGCCGCACTCAATATTAGGGGAACATACCCTCATCGTTCCCTATTCGTCTGATTAGGGCTCGGAAGGGTAGTGGGTCATTTGTGAGCTTGACACGATACTTCTTGGGCAACGAGAGAGCGAGGCCGAGCTCCAAAGGTTCCACAAGACGAAGCATTTATGAAATAGGGAAAGGGCTGTTAAGATAAGAAAAGAAAGACAGTGTTTGCGCGATTCAGCGATTTACTCACAAGAAAACCGTAAGGTATTGTGCTGAAAACATTTTGGTCTTATTGAAACGCCATTAAGCCTCACGTGAAAGCTAATGTTTACTATACGACGTTTTGAAAATTTAATACCCAAAACTTTTATTTCCTTGCCTATAAACTAACTTTCATGGGCCGCAATGGATGCTCAAACTTCTAAATTATTACGCTACTAACAATTACTTTTCTGATAAAAATATCGCTATTTCCTTGATATTGTCGCTATTCTGAACACCCGCCTGAAACATGTCAAGAACAGATGGCCGCAAATAACTACACATTTTTGTTCTGAGATTTTCAATTCTGTGCGACACTGCTGTTTTGCTTCCCCGTCAGATCTGCCGCGAAAATTCAAGAAACTAAAGCGATATCCAGAGGAGTATTGATCTCACTCTCTCTCACAGAGGACAGAATGACAGATATATAAGGTAAGCCGATTAAAACTTAGGTATAGGATTTTAATAAACATGTGGAATTCCTGTGCGATTGATTACCTGTATAGATAACTGGATACACAAGCGCATACGCAAACATATATATATGTGTGTACAGATATTATACACACACACATATATATATATATATATATATATATATATATATATATATATATATATATATATATATAATGTACTGTACATGTACATATTAATCTTCTATCATAGGAACTGAAGTAATAGAAAATACGCCACGAGTGAAATCAACGAACAGCTGGATCTTTCGCCTATACTCTTAAAAATGCCTTTGACTAATGGCGAAAAATCTTGTACTCCGTTTTTTTCAATTTCCTCTTGGCCATATACTTAACTGATATATATATATATATATATATATATATATATATATATATATATATATATATATATATATATATATATATATATATATATATATACATACATACATACATATATTTATATGTATATATAATATATATATGCATGTGTGTATAAAATTACCAATATAGGATCCTTAAATTACCAAATAAATAACATGAAAGACTTCCTCTCCTCACTGCATCAGCAATTAACATATCGACGGGCAAGATGAGTATACATCTTTAAGATGATCCTAGCCCTCGAGAAGAGTAAGTTGGTACCAAATTCTGAGCATCTTTCAAGGTAATAAAAAATAAAATAAATAAACTTTCCTTGAACTATTGTAAATATACAATGAAATATAAAGGTAAAAATATATAAATATATAGAACAGTCAAAGAAGAATACCAGCTTCACGATTAAAGAATTCAAGAAACTGCCGTGAAGATCTGGAAAAAGAACAAAATGGTCGGAAAGAGAAATATGCGTTCTCTCGTCTTTCCTTCCTTTTCAAGTGGTAGGGACAATGGGGGACAACAGCGCTTGTTGACAGTCTTATAAGAAAAGCGTTTCATGAGAGAGAGAGAGAGAGAGAGAGAGAGAGAGAGAGAGAGAGAGAGAGAGAGAGAGAGAGAGAGAGAATTATAATCAATAGATAAGAAAAATAACCTTAAAACAGAAAACTCTCGACTTCTTTCAAGACGCTGGCGATCATAGACTTCCAATCTTTTCCGTTACATGTTATCCGTGTCTTCCTCTCGCCCTCATTCCTTCGATTTTTCCTGCCAGACATGAACTCTCCAAAACATCCTCCTCTCTTAGCACATGCCCGCAGAAATTGAAGTTGTCTTTTTCAAATTGTTTCCAGTATTCCCTTTTGCATTCATTCTTTCAATTTTTTTTTTTACTATCTTTGTTCATGGTACACGCAAAACTCTGCACCCAAATTTCTGCTGTTTCCAGTCCATTGTCCATCAAATTCCTATTTTCAAATGAACTTTCCATATCACTAAATGCTCTCTTTGCCTGCCAATCCTACAATCAACAGCCCTACGTAACGCACATCTGATGCTGTCCAGGTATCCAGGTAGTCAAAATGGTCAATCTGATTCATTCTTTTGCCTCTATATTTAAATAAAAACTAACATGTTCCTAGTCTTTTGTTATTAACCTAAATTCTGTCTTTGCCATAATGATATTCATCCCTTTTTCTTCAGTGGTACTATTCATTTCCTGTAAACATAAAAAGCACATTGCAAATTAATCTTACAAGTATATTTACATTAACAAGCACCGACCTGATAATACAATCAGTAAGGTAATCCCGAAGTATCTATTTGGTTTATAACAAAAAAAAAAAAAAAAAAACCACTGCGCCAATTCCTAACTAGACAGCAGATCACGTAATGTGAAATGCACTACCAGATGATTAATGGGTCCCATGTGCAGTATTCTGCCAATATCATCTGCCAGATCACCGGCAGTATGAAACTGCTCTGGAATGTAAGTGGAGAGGGACGATGAAAATGAAGATGAATGCGTGCGACTGCAGGATAATGATACGACAGAGAGAGAGAGAGAGAGAGAGAGAGAGAGAGAGATTCATCTCCCCTATTCACAAGACTGACAGATTTACTCCAAAATAAATGAAATGTGACAAAAATTCAATATACAGCTACACTTAAATAATGTCAATAAATCCAGAATATTTCCTATTCTTCTGAACATGACAGACATTTCTCCTTATCGTTCCGGCTCAAAATCTTGTCAGATGACGAGGCATGGCAAAAAAAACTAATGACTCCCGTACTGCTCTTAGGAGAACTGCCAGAGTTTCAGTATAGATTACTTACGTTTTTCCAGGAATTTCTTCTGAGATCGGGATTGCCTAAAACCTTTTGAGACATAAGGGAGATTATTTCCCATCTTTCTTATAGCCTCAAAAATTTTCTGAGAAAGAGTAAGGTCAAAGATTTTCATCAAAATGAAGAATATAAAATCAATAACACTGACATCACCAGAAATAATAACGTCATCAATATCATTAATAATAATAATAATAATAATAATAATAATAATAATAATAATAACAACAAAGAAGACGGTGAAAGATGGCAGTAATCAATATATATACTTCTCTGTCATGAACTTAATAATTAAGAATGCTAGGAAGAGAAAGAATATCAGTAGGTAGAAAGTTAAAATAAATATACGCAAGTATAAATGCCCCTCAACAAGGAGTAACACTTGTTTAAATGATCCCTGACTAACAATAAGACAACTAAAGCCAGTGCGAATGAATAGTAAATTGATATTTATATAATAAAACAAATTGCAGATATATATTTTTTTCCTGTTACAAGGATGGTAGATTGGAAATGAATCCAACCTTCAGATTTGCCGTCGTCCAGCTCGGGGACCAGCCTCTCTCAACTTTGACTCCTGCATGATTATACAGAATGAAAGCACCTTCGTCCGAGTTTTAGGAAATTATGTGGCGCCCCTGGGGGTCGCAGCTGGACATGAAGCTAGATGTTGGGTATCTCTCATTTGCATGACTTCCGTTTGATGACGTCCCTCCAATGCTATGCTGAGCAGTTCAAACCCAAAAGTGCAATCTGTCGGGACTTGCCGTCTCGAACCTCACTTACAACGTCATTTCTGAGGGTAAGGGCACACCAGGAGACAACAATGCACTAAAAAATTTGATATATCTTGCAAATCTCAGTTGTTTAAAAAGTCAGAGAATTAAAAGACTTTCATGTCTTGATATCTTGATAGGTTATTCTTCTAAATAACGGCTCTTTACCTAGCTAACACAGACGATATCTATACAAAGCAAAAAGAGTCAAGGCAAGTACTGTACGTCATACCCATTTGAAAACTAAAGTTGCATGACAATTTTCTGACATGTCAAAGTGTCTCTCTCTCTCTCTCTC
>JANJGK010000038.1:8224256-8226756 GCA_039081455.1 Macrobrachium rosenbergii
TGGCCATTCATTCATGCTATGAATAAACGACAGCGGCAGTTATGCCTTGAAAGAAGCTTGCAACTAAGAATCTGAACCCTAAAACTGGCATTGACACAGACACACACACATATACATACATATATATATATATATATATATATATATATATATATATATATATATATATATATATATATATATATATATATATATATAAGATATATAAAAAATAATATATAAATATATATATATATAGTATATATATATATATATATATATATATATATATATACATACATATATATATATATATATATATATATATATATATATATATATATATATATATATATATATATATATATATATATATATATATATACACGCTTTGTAAGTTGAACAGCGCGATAGTACTGAAATAATGGTATAAACAATGAATAATAAAAACATTAAATTTCCTTTACCTAAAATTCAAATTAATCACAATACCATACTAAAGCTGATCCACTCACAAATAAAATTTCTGTAGATAAAACTTTGTACGATTACATGAAGGTGGTAAACAAATCTTACAATATTTGTTGGGTCATATTCAACTAAAAAAATAAAATTTTGTTTAAAACACGCTTTTCTTAAAATGCACTAAAAAGTAGAAAATAATTTTTTGAGATACGCCAGGATTTTCTTACAATTAATCATGTCTACAAAAATCAAAGCGTGGGCGCCAAACATGGAATAAAATGCTACAAGAAAAGAAATATATATTTTTTATTTCTTGTAGCATTTCCCTCCATGTTTGGCGACCACGCTCTTAATTTTTTATACATAATTAATTGTAAGAAAATCCTGGTTGGTGCCACAAAAAATTGTTTTTTTTACTTTTTAGTGCAATTTAGTAAAAGCGTATTTAAATTTATTTTAATATTTCTTATTTTATACCTTTTACTTTTGACACAAATTGTAACCGGTTTATGATTGTAGCTAACGAAACTGAACGCGATATCCTGTCGAGCCGAAGGAGGTTTGAAAACTCCGTAGAGTTATTAACTTATTCTACCGAGGCAAAGTAGGTATGAAAAATCCGAAGATTTTCTTACAAATCCTGAGATACTGGGAGAGGTCACTGTAGGGTCACTAGAGGCCACTGCTGACCTACTGATCATGTAAGGTTGTACTGTCACCAGGATTGAGTAACCATGCAAAATTTCAAGCCCATCGGGCGAAGGGAACAGGTCGAAAGTTGAGTTACAAGTTTTGACCCAAAAAGACGCAAAGTTAAGTTGAATAAAAACATGTAAAAAAATCAGTGAAAGGATTCGATACTAAAAACAAATTAGATATCATGTCTTAAAAAAGCCTTGTAACTGACAAACGACTATGGATCTACAGCGCACCCACAAACCAACTATATGCTTTCCCTTTATTCAGGGAGAATATTAATAGAATAATCTTGCACTTAATAACTCGAGGTGATAGGCCAAAATATGAAGTGAGTGGGCTTTAGTGAAGGTATACATTTATGTTTCTTTCTTGTGTAAGTACACACATGAATACCCTCATGAACACTAAGTGAGGAGCGCCCTTTTATATATTATTGCAAAAGAGAATTATGTGACAAGGTTACCGCAGATATAGGAACACTTATTCTACACATACATACGTACATAATACATACATAGTCAAAGGTGCAAAAATAATATATGAATTGGAATTAATAGTAAATCGCAATGAACAACAAGGTAGAATTTATATTTAAGAAGACCTCGTCCAAAGGGCGAAATTAGTGTCTGGCAAGCTAATTTATGAGCAACAGTGTAAACTCCCTAGAGTAGACGTTCCCGCGGTTTTTTACGTTTATTTTATTAACTGTACTAGGTTTTGAAAGGTTTAATGTACTATTCATATGTACTATTCATATGTAATTACCTGCGTTGTCTTGTTTGTATTGTAAAATGGTATACAAATATTTTTGGTCGTCTATCGACAAAAACGTTTTTCCTCAAACCACAATAAAAAAAAAAGTTTAAAAAAGTCGCGAAAGAGGTCGAACGAACGTTTTGTAAAGTGAAGATCTTCCTTAAAAGAGCAGGAATTAATTCTAAGTAAGTAGCCTTGAACATTTTAAAATCTGTGGTAATCAATATGCTTGATCTCGATTTTTTACACTCAATTGCCACATATTCCGGCTCATTTGCTGCATCCACGTCCATGCCTCAAAAATATAAGCAAAAATATTTCCTAACGTATTTCGCACGTATCCTGTCTCTAAAGGCACTTTTACAGACTTAAATTTCTCTGAGGAGGCATTTTTCTTTCCCTCTTAAAACTTACTCCTTCACCGCAACACCGCCTCTTAGTCCTCTGATGCGTCCTTGGCAATGAAACACTCCAGTCATGTCCGCCACTTTAAACAAATGAAAATAACACATCATAAATAACGTCATTTTTTCCCGTGGAATAAGAAACCAGTATATTTTTTAATTGAGCGTGCCGAAAATTCAGTAGAATTCTTGAAATA
>JANJGK010000038.1:8231756-8269256 GCA_039081455.1 Macrobrachium rosenbergii
TTCTCTCTCTCTCTCTCTCTCAATATACATTAGAGGTATTTTCAAGAATTTTTACGCGAGCGCCTCCCACGCCCTCCTTGCTGTCAATTTGTCTTATGTCAGGCCAAAAATCACCATGAAAATGCTTCAGTGGAAAAGATATCAGAAATGAGCTAATCTTTTTTTTCCCCTTATTTAGAACTTCACGCATAGGCTACGCCCTAGATGTTGGCTTGGTTGACTAGGGTGTAAAACACTTTGGGTGAGCTGTTAAGTATGCGAGGTTGGAAGAGGGAAATTTTTCCCACAACATCGAGGTGAGGGCGAACGGCAGAGTACGTAGGAAAAAGTAAGTTAAGTGTACCTTAGTTTAACCAGACCACTGAGCTGATTAACAGCTCTCCTAGGGCTAACCCGAAGGATTAGACTTATTTTACGTGGCTACGAACCAACTGGTTACCTAGCAACGGAACCTACAGCTTATTGTGGAATCCGAACCACAATATAGCGAGAAATGACTTTCTATCACCAGAAATAAATTCCTCTAATTCTTCATTGGCTGGCCGGAGACTCGAACTCGGGCCCAGCAGAGTGCTAGCCGACAACTCTATCGACTCATCCAACGAAGAACTAGAGTACATAGGGATATGCAGAGAAGGAAAAATAGATGATGCGCAACTGATGGCAGGAAATATTATCGGCAAAGAATAACAGGGCAACAGGGAAGGCAAAAAAAAAAAAAAAAAAAAAAAAAAAGGAGAGCGTAAATTAGAGCAAGTTCTTCACGGAAGTCCACGTCATGAACAGAAATATTGGTACAAGCCACTCGTATCTTTGCCAAGCAATTTTATCCATGAAATTTTAGTCTCTAAGAAGACTTGAAGATACTATAACTTTTCATTTGGCGGGTATGAAAATTTTACCTTTGCCTCTAGTAGAAACTGTGAAACAAAAATCAAAACGGTGGAAAATGCTATGCGAGAATCATTAAAACTTTCAACAACTAGTCTAATTCTGAACTGACAGTTTCATTATCATTTTAAAGTTTCTGTGGAAAGAATATAGGAGAGACATATTGAGTAAAGCCGGTTCGACAGACTTTAAACCTCAATCCCTAGACTACAGAACTAAAGTCTACTCTGTTTAATCTGATAATTAGCAAATCAGCTAAAAATAAATGCTGCCAGCTGAAAGTGGTCATAGCATTTTCGAGTGGTCATAGCATTTTCGAGTAGTCATAGCATTTTCGAGATAACTCGAATAATAGAAGTAATGAGCAATTTCGTCATGTTCGACGTCCAATCAGTATACATCTGTTACGTTAAATGTGTTAAGTTTAATTATAGGCAAGAATTTTAAAAACTCTAATAATATTTGATTGTTATTGCTGTTAACAAAATATTCTAGATACCTGATTAGAAATGGGCGAGTTTTGGGATTTTTCCACAAACATCCTTTACGATAAATGCGTTAACTTAAAATAAGCCCTTTAATAATAATAATAATAATAATAATAATAATAATAATAATAATAATAATAATAATAATAATAATAATAATAATAATAGAAATTAATCATTGCTACTCATAATAAACATCACACATGAGTTGTTTCTTTCCAAATAAGAATCCAACAGTCATGCAACTGATCTATAAAATATCTTCCAGTTCATTACAGTCTTGTTAACTATATTATTAAGTGGCTCCGTTCATCATGATCCAAAGCCGTAATCATTTACAATATGATAACAGTAAAATATTATTATTATTTTGACCTATCATTCTTCTTCCTAAACTTTTCACCAGTATTCATTCACAAGTCCAAATTACCACAATGCACGAATTCCATTTATGTTAACTTTCCGTTAATTTGATGTTTTCGGCTCAAAATACCCAAGACTGTTTGAGCTATATTGTAATAATGATGAATTAAAGCTGATAAAAGTTAGACCACCAGTGAAGGTGCTGAAGATGCGTCATACATATTTGTTAAGTTATGACAATCAGGAGATCGGAGCAGTGGGTATGTGTACTGTGATCCATTCAACGGCCTCTCTTGCCCGCAAAATAACCAACGCTGACTCGAACAACATACTAATCGTTTTGTACTAAAACGTTAAGGGTTCCTTATTCGAAAAATAGGACAAATTTGGCTCAGTAAACGAGCCACTTTGTGGTAACAAAATCCAAACATTCAAGATGAAATCTTGCATAGTAACCTGATATATAAAGCACGTCAATGATGGATGGCCCAGACTTATAATGAAGGCAACGGTTATAATAATAAAAACTAGGCCTAATATATATATATATATATATATATATATATATATATATATATATATATATATATGCATGTATTTCACATACATATATATCCCAGAATTATAATAATAAGGCAATGATTATGATGAAAGGTATGTATGTTTGTATGTATATATATATATATATATATATATATATATATATATATATATATTATATATATATATATATATATATATATATATATAGACATAAATTGATAGATATATATACATATACATATATATAAATTATATATATGTATATATACAGTATATATACACATATATAACATATATTTATATATACATAATGTATACATTTATATATTAGTATATACGAGTATGTATATATTTATGAACGCCTCACTAGAGGCGGCATAAAAACCAGGCCGTAGGCAGCGCTCGTTCGATGTGTCTACTCCTTGGAGATCAGCAGAGAGAGAGAGAGAGAGAGAGAGAGAGAGAAGAGAGAGAGAGAGAGAGAGAGAGAGAGAGAGAAATTACCTTTCTTATCTAAATTTCACGGTACGGCACCCTTGGTCCTTAACCATAAAAAGGACACGAATGAGAAAGATTCACTCCTCTACGACTTCGGTAGTCTTATAAAGGAAATTTCGTCGATATCCAACGAACTGACAAACGCTACATGACAAGTTCATTAACTGACGTCGTCGTACGGACAACTTTCCCGTACGAGAGAGAGAGAGAGAGAGAGAGAGAGAGAGAGAGAGAGAGAGAGAGAAGAGAGAGAGAGAGAGAGAGAGAGAGAGAGAGAGAGAAAGGGGGGGGATGTTTCTTTCCCTTGACTAACAAACTTTTGATTGATTCTTGGAACATTAAATATTATCTCGTTTAAAACGCAGTTTGTCTAACCCTTTCTTTATGGTTAAGAGCTACCCTTCTTTTCTCTTTCTTTCTCTTCGTGTATTTGGGCATGGGCGAGAAAACGGCATTAGGGCACAGGTCCCAATGCCCTTGATACCTGTAGGAGGTAATCGTTCTGTTTCCTATGGTGGTGCACACGATAAATAAATAACTTTTTTCATTATTGTTATTAACAACTCTAACCTCGGTTATTTATCAAAAAAATATTGTCAGCAATAAAAAAAATCTTCAATTTATCGAATAACTACTTCGCATATGAAGCAACAAGAAAAAAGATTAGCAACTACAGAACAAAACTTTATCTACGTTCTTTCAAAAAAAGAAATAAGTGACACAAGAACTGGTTTCAATAATGACTGCGTTAAAAATGTGAATGAATGTAGTTTTTATTGAATGCAAAGTAAAAGGGATTAAGGAAGTAGTAGAATTAGTTAAAATTAACGAATTACCTGGACCTTAAAGAACACTGATAATGATAAAAAATTATTATAAATTTTGGTAAGAGAAGAAAATAAAAATGAACGCTAAGGTTATAACAAAACTGAAAAATACTTTGACGAAACAATTTAGAATGAAGGCCGACGTACAAAAGAAACAAACGAAATAACAGAAATCGACGCGGCCGAACAAAAAAGGGAGTGGGGCGGGGAATTGGGAATAGGGGTTAGAAAAGAGAAAATGGAAAGGTAATGGAAGAAAGTCGCAGCAGCAATGAAAGGAACGAAGCCATATAAGTCGTCGCACCAGTAAGAGAAATAAGAAGCAAGTCTCCCTCCCTCCCGAGTTCGTAAGTCTCTCAGTCGGTGGCAGGAATTAATGCTCGGCCATTAAATCAATGGGACAAACACCGGGTCTCCCTGCCCGGGCTCACGCGTGCGAAACCTCCCCGAAATGATCCGGGTATAAAGAGAGCGGGACTCTGAGTCAACACTCATCTGAAAAACACATTTTGAAGCCACAGGTGCCATTGCATTTCAATTTTCATCCAGATGAACCAGGAAACCTACTCAATTTATCTAATGGTCAACTGATATTTGAAATAATAAAATAGATTCTTTCACTCCGTGTGATACATACATACATTACACACACACACACAGACACATATATTTATATATATAATATATATATATATAAATATATTTATGTATATGTATATATATATATATACATATATATATATATATATATATATATATATATATATATATATATATATATATATATATATGTGTATATAAATCAGTGAGTCAAGCATAAAGAGGTTTACTTGATAAACAGAAATGAAATAAAACGCACCACAGGTAATTACGCATAACGCTTCATTTACTGTGAAAATACTCTTTTCACCTTAAGCAAACACCGGAAATTTGTGGGTAAACTTCAAGATGTAAAATGAGCACTTTGTAAATACAGAATTTTATACACGATCCGTCAATATTTACATGAGCAATTAAGAAGACTAGTTATAACCAATACGTTATGCTGCTCTACTGTCAAAAGATGCAGTAATCAAATATCAGTCTCACAGGAGAGAGAGAGAGAGAGAGAGAGAGAGAGAGAGAGAGAGAGAGAGAGAGAGAGAGAGAGAGAGAGAGAGAGAGAGAGAGAGAGTTCCGTAGACGACTTCTAATTTGTCTTCTTCCCAGCTTGTTCCCATTTTTATATGGGGTCGCCGAGACGACTTCTAATTTGTACCACGACGTAAATTCTCAATTGAAATTTTAAAAGGATACAGGTTATCTGTCATTTATCTACATTTAGCAGAATGATCAACCTAAGGACAAATTTATCCATCTAAATATAAACAGCAGTTGGAGCATGTTAACCGCCAAAGGACATAAACTCAAGAATACCGAAAAAAAAGGAATAAGTAAAGTTCATTTAGACTAGGAAAGGCAACAAATATCTTTAATATCCAGTATTATAAACGTAAATTTTGTGTATTTAGGTTATTGTAAGAATACACTCCAAGATTTAAAAAAAATTAATATACTACAAACGAAAGAAATTCATAGTTGCCCTTTATTCTGCGTACATGATTATACCTGACTAAATTAAGGCTTTGAAGGTATTGTGTATAAGTATGATACAAACTACCTCCAGAAAAATTAATGGCAGACATGGAAATGAAGAAGGGAAGAAAATAATAGCGTAATCCGCTCCAGCATTAAATAACAAAACTACAATAGCAAACGGAATGAAACAAATACCTCTAGATTTCAAAGAGTTCCAGAGGATCAAGAGAGCGCGGCAACAGACGACTCGCACCTGAGCTCTACCATATTATTACAGGTGGTTTCGAGTAAAATACAAAATCTGAAATTTCATGACTTGGATAACAACATATATCATAAAACTCTTACATTTACAACATCTCAAAAAAAAAGTATATCTTAGTTTAACCAGACAACTGAGCTGATTAACAGCTCTCCTATGGCTGGCCCGAAGGATTAGATTTATTTTACGTGGCTAAAAACCAACTGGTTACCTAGCAACGGGACATACAGCTCATTGTGGAATCCGACCACATTATGACGAGAAATGAATTTCTATCACCAGAAATAAATTCCTCTAATTCTTCACTGGCCGGTCGGAGAGTCGAACGGTGGGCCAACAGCGTGCTAGCCGAGAGCTCTAACCACCCCTCCAATGAAGACCTACAGCATCTCGAAAAAATTACAGAGCGTAACACTATGAAGAATATGGTTGGTATTGATGCTTCAATTCATTTTCACGGACGCTCATGCTGAAGTTGACTAGAACTATTCTGCCCTAAAATGGAAAACTGCAGTATCTGGAAAATTTTCGAAATTGAGATGTGCCACCTGTTGGGCTTGTGAAACACTAATACACAAATTACAGCAGTTTCAGAATGATTCTTCAATGCTTTCCACAAGTATTTAGGGGGTCTCATTTGCAGTATCTGTAAAATCAGTAGCAAGGCAAGGGAGTATCTACGATTTTTCTCTGTTTTGTATTTTTGCAGATACTGCAGTCTTTCATTTTAGTGTAGTATTATCCACTAGGAGAAGGCTTATTTACTCTGCTGTGTGTTAAAAAAGATGATAGTTGCAAATTTCATATATATATACACACACATATATATATATATATATATATATATATATATATATATATATATATATATATATATATATATATATATTTATATGTATATGTGTATATATACATATAAATACATACATATATGTATATAATGTATGTATGTATATATACATACATACATACATACATACATACATACAGTATATACACACAAGAGTAAGAGGGTGATGATCTTAACAAGTCTCGACTCCACAATGCCGCTGATACCCATTCACGGTTTTGAAACATGAACCCTGTAAATGGAAGCAAAGCACTCTGCCATTGAGCCACAGTGCCAATACACGCACTCGCAAGCACTCACGGGCGCACACATACACCCACACACACACAAATGTATATATATATGTGTATATACATAATATATATATATATATATATATATATATATATATATATATATATATATATATATATAATATATATATATATATTTTATATACTATATATACTGTATATATATATATATATATATATATATATATATATATATATATATATATATATGTGTGTGTGTGTGTATGTGTGTGTGTGTGTGTGTATCAGCACAACAAGAGCAACCTACAGGATATCGTTTATTCTCTCTTTGCCATGTCCACAATCGAGTAGTTGATCTCAAAGTGAGTTTTAAAAAGCGCCATGGAGTAAAAACGACTACTCCCTTAATGCACAACCATTGTGGAAAGAAAGCGTTCTGCATATAAGCTACAACCGTCATAGATAGCTTTCAAAAATCTGTATAAAACACGGAAAGCAGAGCCTAGAGGTTAATGTTAATATAAACAAGCTCCACCTTCCAATGAAAACGGACAAATACACGAAGAAAACTTTTAAACTATATCCGGCATTTTATTTAAGTCTGTCTGGTCAACTCATTCACACACAGGAATAAAAATAAAATACATAACCCGTAAAAACTAATGAAATTCGAGTTGTTTTCCTTTACCCGGATATGACTCTCCGACGGCAACTCCAGCGGAAAAAATACTGAATATGTTTTCGCACTTCTTACATCTTCAGCGCGTGTTTTTGTCGAAGCAAGGGAAGTTTTCCAAAAATAAAACCTTTGCTGATGTCACCTTATTGCTCCATTTTGCATGCTAAGCTGACATCACAGCATCAAATGCGGACGACGCCGAGGTGCCCCGAGCAATGGAACATGCAATTGCAACTTCGTGTGAGCGTATCTTTTCCCGAGCTACATCTTCAACAGACAAGTTTCCACCTCAAAAATCTGCACCGATTCCTTGGGGGAAAACTGCTCTGAGACTGTTTGACCTGTAACTTGGGTGAAATATTTTCTTACTCCGCTGATGATTCGTTTTGGGTATTCAAGTTTGCGGAAACGTTGTATACTTCTTAAAGCCTTTACATATCATCGTCATTCTTGAATATACAAAGGCCAAGTACTGGGACCTATGAGGTCATTCAGCGCTGAAATGGAAACTGACAGTAAAACGTTTGAAAGGTGTAACAGGAGGAAAACCTGGCAGTTGCACTATGAATCAGTTGTTGGGAGAGGGTGAAAAGTAAGATGGAAGAAAGTGAATATGAAAGGAGGTACAGTAAAAGGAACGAAAGGGGTTGCAGTTAGTGGCCGAAGACACGCTGCAAAGAACCTTAAGTAACGCCTACAGTGCACCGATCGTCATTCTTGACTTGCATTTGCTGCTCTTTCAAAATGGAGAGAGAGAGAGAGAGAGAGAGAGAGAGAGAGAGAGAGAGAGAGAGAGAGAGAGAGAGAGAGAGAGAGCTGAAGCAGCTAAGATTAAATTAATAACAACAACAACTGCCTATTTACGCCAAGGCTCTGCTTAACTAACGGAAAAGGGTACGTGACCTTGTTGCACGGTATCCAAAAACATGAAGTATTATCATGTACAAACCGCACACGCCGCAACATTGAATGTTTCAGATTTCACACTAACATTTCGTTTTCGCTGGTCATGAGAACTGATTCTTTTAAATTTTCTTATCGATACAAGAATTAAGACTTCTTTACCATACAGGAAATGGTCGAACTCCGCAGATTCTCCAGAACTTTTGGATGTATCATTAAAAGTTTAATGAAATCTTGGAGAGTTTCGTCCCAGTCAAATTCGTTTGAACGGCATTTTACAATTAGGGGCCTAATTTCCTCCTTGACTGTTTAACAAGTTCGCCAAAAGACAGATTGCGGCCCTTCCCTTTAAACAATGAACAAACAAAAGTCATTCGTTTTTGTTTTCTTGCTCGGGGATTTTGTTCTAGATTCTGAAAAATGTCGACTTGTGCTCATGAGTTTGATGTTCACCAGCATTTAAGGCTACCTGGTGGAAAACTTGCGAGCTCTTAGCTAACTGCGAAACAAGCTGAAAACTTCACAACCATCAAAACAGTAATATGCATGAATGACGTGCGTCCGTTCGTTACAATTTTGAATGTTGTATTTTATTATAAAATTGGGTAGTAACAGGTACAATTCATCCAAAATAGGAACATAAAATGCAAAGATCTCGCAAATAAAGTAAAATTTCTCTTAAGTGATTATTATCTGGAAGTATCTAATAACCCACTTTCTTGACACACTTATTATTACTTGTCAACATAACCGCATGCATCACAATCATATCTTTTCTGGGCCTTAATTCAATTTATCCATTTTTTTCATAACGTGGTTCCTTTCCTCTCCTATCTTTCCACGTGGATCTGGTTTGTCTGAATTTCTCCTCCTCGTTCTCTACACTAGACTTGAAAAAACCGAAAACAAATTTTTAGGACGCAGAAAATCCTTTCTACGAATCTGGAATAAAAATTCTCATACGTTTCATCTCTTGAATAATTTTTTCTCGCCAGTTTTCTCTTTACATTGTATTTCCCTTTTACTGTTTCCTGTACGCATATCTTCAACTGTTACATTCTTTCGTGCATCACCCATGCTTTTTTAAATATTTCTTATGCACATTTTTCTTTTATCTTCCCTCGCACAAGCATAAATCCTGCACCACTGTAAGGTCATATTATATGCCAATATACACTATTGTCTATATGCCAATTTGCACTGAAAACCAAATCAATCTCTACGATTAAAGATTAAAAAAAAAAGATTTCGTGCAACCTGAAAAAAGCAGCTCTGTTACGTAACAGAACTGGAGCAAGTCTCATCATCATAATCATTTCCATAGGGTTGCGCAGAATACAGAATAAATCATCCTCTTGCATAACCCAACGCCAATTTATAAACTAAATAGGTCCGTAAAACAGAGACCCGATATAAAAGTTTGGATGCAATCATCATCATGGTTTATCAGCCAACATTTTACCAAAAGTAATCCGAATTCCGTAAAATTCTTCTCCATCATAATGCTACGAGTGAACTGCATCGTCAGTAATTCTGTAAGTACCTCGTGATAACAGCATATCACGAGCACTATGTTGCTCCGCATTTTCTTGTTTAAGACTCGTTTAAGCACGCACACACATTCATACAGATACACACACACGCACGCAATTAATATATGAATACGTACTGCCTTCTGTCTAATAAACCGGACTGAGATACTGTATTCAAAATACGAGAGTACTAAGTTGGTAATAAATCTGTACATATTCAACACTTTATAATAAGGAAAGGCAGTTAACTGGACTTTCCCTTGAAACTTTGCAAGCATCTGCATCGTAAGTATCTATCACTAACGCATTAGGAATTCGTCTGTAGCATTAACCTTCAGAGATTTAAATAAAACGCGACTTTTGAGGATTCAGTCATCAAAAGAAATTCTTGCTCCGACTCGAACATTTAACAGCGAAATTTTCAATAGTATGGTATACAGTTAGATGCTCCCCCTAGTACCAAAGGATTTTGCAAATCTTTGGCATAAAAAGCCACCATCATACAAAGCTAAAAAACTTCATAATGAAACGTCAAATGCATAACGAATGCAAAACCTAGCGCGCCGGTTGGTATAAAATCAACAAGAGATGTGCACGTCAAAAACAAAGAGTCAGAATTTCAAGCCCGAATTAGAAACACCACGCACATACCTGCACCATTCAAAACTAAACAAGGAATTCAACCTTACTTTTACCACAAGATGAGATTTCCGAGGGTTTCAAAAACTCATGAGGCTCAGTAACTTTGGAAACCAAACATTAGCATTACGGTACTGCATGGAACCACGTATAGTATTTGACATATCGTCTGCCGATGCGATCACACCGTAAGGACATAAATATCTACATATGGCTCACACATGGACTGAGCGTAGCTGGCAGAAAGTGTTACAACTGGGAATAACATAATGCTGACAGTGATAACAAATAAATGCTTATGAATAAATATACAGAAAAGCGTTGACGTTGTTATAACAGCAACCCATCATGATTGAGAGGGTCCTGAATATTTGATGAAGAGAACAATTCTAAGGAACTGGAAAAGGAGCTCCGTATTTCTTGTTTTCTCCTGCAAAAAACAAAACAATACTTTGAAGAACGGGAAACCAATCCTGCTCCGGGCTTGTTGCAAGAGGTTAATATTACCAAGCGTGAATGAAAACAACACGGGCACAGAGAGAAGATCAAAATAGTTTTAGGGGAGGAAATTGTAACCACACCGAGCGACACAAAGCGTAGAGCAGAATAAATACTTCTTTTTTAACACAGTGGATCACTGACAGAAAATATGATGGTAACATGTACGACTTTTGAGGATTTTGAGCATTTTAAGAAAAGAATTAAAACGTCGGATAACTCTCCGAAACTAATGATAATCGCTACATGATGAGTTCATAGAGAAAATGTTCATAAATTAATAAAATAATTTAATAAAAACAGAATCCTAGTGGTCAAGGAACCACTTTCTCTGTGTATAAGTGTAGTGTGGGCGTAGAGGTGCAGATGAAATGATATATATATATATATATATATATATATATATATATATATATATATATATATATATATATATATATATAATGTGTGTGTGTTATATACATATATATATACACACATATATATATGTGTATCTTTGCTATCCGTGTAGAGACCCTGGGATTATGTATGTAATCAACGGACAGGTTTGCTTAAAAGCAAATGGTTGTTGCAGACTAATACACACACAAACAAAGTCACTGCAACATCTCCTAAAAACATAGTAGACACCTCACACGTCTCGACTGTCGACCTAACCGCGCAACGTCTCCTCGCTGTTGGGAGAAAGGGCGCTGGTGACTGGCACGGAACATGTACATACGCTACCGGGGTCTAAGCGCTGGGAGGCAGGGCAGCCGATCGAGACTACAAGGTCTACCCCAAAAGCCAAATCAAAGTCCTTCAAAAAGAAGGCATCGTGCTTACCCCATACGAATGGGAAAAAAGCACGGTTAAAAGAAGAAGAATATATATGTGTGTATATGTATAATATATATATGTATATATATATATGATTATATTTCAGATATATACGTTTTGAATGAAAAGAAGTGAAGGGAGCAGGAGCAAACGTATAGCATATGAGCCTCGCAAGAAAGTGCACAGCGTCGGGGCAGAACAAGAAGCCAATGTGTTCTGACTCTGAGGATACATTGATATGCAAAGTCTCTCCATTTTTCATGGTCTGAGTTTTGTTTCTTTGGAAGCCACTCGCCTTATGGAGGTTGCCGACATATAAGTTATTCGTCTCCAAGTAACGTACGTTCATATATACGCATTTGAAGGTGAAGACACTCATTTCTTATAATAATAATAATAATAATAATAATAATAATAATAATAATAATAATAATAATAATAATAATAATAATAATAATTCTGAAGCACACTCCACTGAAATCATCTGTTTCATCTCTTAAATAATTTTTTCTCGCCAGTTTTCTCTTTATATTGTATTCCCCTTTTACTGTTTCCCGTACGCATATCTTCAACTGTTACATTCTTTCGTGCATTTGAAGGTCAAGACACATTTCTTATAATAATAATAATAATAATAATAATAATAATAATAATAATAATAATAATAATAATAAAAATAATAATAATAATAATAATAATAATAATAATAATAATAATAATAATCCTGCAGCAAACTCCCCTGAAATCATGAATTTAAACTCGCTTACGAAAACTTCCAGAGAGATGCCCCATAATCCACATCGAAAATCTCTCACGAATTAATCATCCCAAGGACCATCCATCAGGCACGGAATCACTTTACCGGTAAGCTGATCCATAAAAATTACGAAGGAACTCTGCAAAAAAAAAAAAGGTCACCTCTTTAAGGGCACTTTTGATCGAAAAGGGAAGTCACCACTGTCTACTTAAGTCAGCTGCATACACACGCACCTACATTCTCTCTCTCTCACTCTCTTTGATCAAAATTCGCTACCCCTGCTGACTTTGCTGCAGGATTCCGGATGTCGTAACTCACAATAGCCTGTTCAAGAAGGCCATGCCTTTACCTGGGACCTACAAGACTGATAGACTGAATGGATGAGGCTAGTGCTCGTGTATGGATCTTTCCGATAATCAGCTTCGTCTAATTATTTGGCCTTCCAAAAATAGGAGGAATCTTCCCATACCCTTAACCAACAATCGACTTCGTCTGTGGGTCTGCCCCGCCAACAAGCTAAAACATCTATCCCAGCCTTCTCACCAATGACCTCATCCGTTTACTTGCCTGCTAACCGTTGACCCCCATCTTTTACTTATATTTTCCTACCCGAGGATCAAATTTAATTGGTCTTTCCAACACTCGACGTTACCTACCGATGTGTTTCCAACGATCTCCCTGATCCATTCATCTTTCAAACAACTGACCTTATCTACTCCTCTGCCTTCCCAACGCTCAGTCTTATCCATTTCTTTTCTATCCACCTATTCACTCTTCCATCTAGGACTTCCTACCAATATCTGTTTGGCCCGCAACTGAGAACAAATAACATTTCACCGTCAAAAACCAATATGATATCAAATACGTCCCCTGCCTAAGAGGATTCCACCAATTGGTTACGTGGCGCTTCAGTCTGAAATAATCTATTTATTTTGGTTCAGCAATCATAACTAAAATTGCCTCTGCGCGTCGATGAATACTGAGGAATACGACGGAAATTTTATCATTTCAATTTTTTCGTCTACACCAATCAACTGAAACACATTACTAAAGTTTCTGCTGCTAAATCAATGCGAGTGTTTCACCGCGTCGAAACGGTAGCCATCAGAGGAACGAACTATTTTTATCATTATAAATCAAACGAGAAATTTCCGGGAAATCCTTGGTTAATCTGCTTATGCAAGACAAACGGCAAAAACACAACGACTTTCCTATCAAACAAATTACTTGTACATATATAGTTTCAATGCTTTCATTTTACATCTCAGGGTCGTCGTCTTTAATACAAAATTTTAATGTTCCTTGAAAAAAATAAACCAACTGACACCTTCCATTTCAAATTACAATAAGAAATTATTGGACGGTGGTGGAGCAGCACAAAATGTACCAGTGTGCAAAACGGCGCCGTATTGCGAAACATTTAATGAAAATGCTTTGTTGCACTGACCGTTATTATGGTATGGATCAAGGGGGAGAATAAAACCCACCCGCTCACCTCCAACAAAACCACCCCTTTCTGTTACGGCACAATAATGGTGACCTACAGAATTCATCTTTTTCGCACCAGAATTAATCCCGCTGGGAACTGCATCAGTGATTTTGTTCGAACTTGGTTATAACACATAAACGGCATTCATTTGCCTCATTCTAAAAGATTATATTGCCTTTTCCTTAGAATTTCATTCTTCAAAGCAATTTCGACGTATTCCACAAATACCTACACAGTTTTTGTCAAACCCCAAGACCAAAGGGAATGAAGAAAAATGTCATTATTCTTGAAACATTCCTAAAGCTGGTCAACTTTCTCATAAGTTCGAACGTGGCAATTCCCTTAGTCTAAGAAGAAACGCATTACAATCAGACAACCTTCAAATTCTTTTCCCACGAACAAAAAAATCTTCATAAATGAAGTACTTTCACGTCTCTGATAATTTTATATCTACGAAAAGAGGTGGGAGGGTCAGTGGAAAAACAGCAATAATGTGTTCCCATTAATAGACAGCGTATGCTGAATGGTAAACAAGCTTAACGGGTTTTCTTCATCAGCTATAAATTCAGAGCTTCACTTTTCCAGTAGCAATTTCCTTTTATACTAAAGCTGCTTATGGAAGAGTCTCACCGAACATATTTATTCAGTAAAGCTGCAGATCTTTGCTTCTCATATTTACGTATAACACATTTTACTTACAACGCATTTTACTTACACATGTACATTTGATTCTACTATCGGAACAGTAACCTAAAAATTCATATACACAGATTTTTAGATGATTGCCACGAATCCCCTCGGAGAACGGTCGGAAGCACTGGCTATGTATTTCCCTTGAAAAGTAAGATAACTCATTGTTTAATTATTCACAGGATTATCCGTAAGTGAACAGGTATATTATACTTCGTATAAAAATCAAACAAATTACAGCAGCCCATTAAACTTGTTTTGTTGAGATTCGTCGGCAACCCGCTACATTAAAAAAAAAAAAAAAAAAAAAAAAAAAAACTTACTCCTTCCAGTCCTTGTGGTGCTAAGACAAATGATACTAAAACACTTATGAAAATAAGAAAGTTCAAGCTGAAAAAAAAAAAATGGGAATAATTCCGGAACCGAAATCAAAATCAGCACTCAATAAAAACGCAGCTTCACCGTGCATGAAAACTCTCATTGAGTTCGCAATTTTCTTTGCCTTTGCCAGCAATATTGCTCGGATCAGCAACGAATGTGTTGTCCACGCGTCGAACATACAGCATCCTACTGCCTACCAATATAACGATATGAATGAAAATTTCGAATACCAGTTCATTACTGAACAATTTCTGTGACCGTTAATTTAAAACCTTGGCCTGTAAACAACAGGCCATAGAAATGATAATACCTTAACATATTACAATAAATTTCTTGTAATAAACTGCTACCAGAGCCAAGGAAAAATGGTTAAATTACCATGAATTATTTGGATAACTATTGAAAGTAAAAGAATTAGTTCACTGTACCTTGGGCATAAATCTAAATGGTAGCATGAAAACTTTAAAAACGGTAGTTACATACTAAGATAAAACATGGCAATACAATTAGAATATGTTTCTATCAATACCAGGAGGGCGGATGTATGAATATCAATACATATGAAGTCAACAGTCTTCAGTATTTCAGAAAGAAAACAGAGTATTCGTATTATATCAAGAGGCCTGAATGAGTACAATAGAGCTTTGAATTTAAACGAGATACTGGTTCATAGAATCACATGGGCTTTGTAAGATTACTCTTCCTAAGAGGGGCGGTCTCCAAAGCACTGGATAAAACTTTTTACAACACACGATTTTTTTCTTCTTCTCATATAGATTCTTTTATAAACAACAACGCACAAATCTGCTTTGATCATTTTATGGATGGTGACCGTTTCCTGTTGCGTAACATATGTATGTAAAAGACCGGGTATCAAAGTCTTAAAGGTGCTACCCTTTAACGTGAAAATACAATGGAATACGACTGCTGAATGGCAACAGCACCCTGCTCTAACAATTCCTACTCAATAGCAGATTTGACCAATCTAATGGCCATTAACCACAGGGATCAAACACTATGACTTTTTTTTTTTTTTTTTGCACATTCCTTCCAACATTTCGCAAAATTTGTGTGGCTCGTGTCGCTTACATTCATAACATAATCGTTCCAGGAAAGGAAAAAAAAAATATTTAAAAGCTACATACTTTTTCAAAAGTCATGGCTATTACGATGATACTATACGTTTCAATAAAGCTTTTGTACTGTATATTACTGCATGGGCAATGGTCGTGGATCTTGCTTCCTGATAGACGCATATGCCACTTATGACAAGATATTTGATTACAGGGGCGAATAATTAGAAACATTTCTTAGCGAGGGTGAAGGGTGTGACGGATGAACCCGATTTCAAAACAAATACCAAAAGTGAAACCAATTCAGTGATAAATACCTCAGGAAAATTCTGTATAAAGAGAAGCAAATGATTCTTTAAGGATGAAGCAATTTCTACAAATTATAACAAAATCAAGCAAGATAAATTCAAAGGCCGCGAGAAAAAAAATGAGACCAGAAAAGGATATATAACAAAGAACACAGCTTAAGGGGAAGCAAATACGATGATGCAACACGATACTGATTCCAGTGAACACTGGGATTAAAGGGCACTTCACACCAGGTGTAACACAAGACGAATCAGACTATTCCAGCTATAAGAAATAACAAAATATATATATTTCTATTGTACTGCAATGAGTGCAAATTCAGCAACTACTGTTCTAGACAAACAATTAATGTGGGTCAGTGACAGATGCTAAGGAAGGATAATGACCGATGCCGTCAAAAATAAATAATTATTTCTATCCATTAATTCATAAGAAACAAATGCACATATATATATATACAAATATATAATAAATATGTATATATATATACATATATATAAATATATAAATATACATATATACATATATATACATATATATATATATATATATATATATATATATATATATATATATAATGATATGTGTGATTAATATTGCATAAGACAATTGTAAAATGTCATAACGCAGAACACTTTTAATATATCAACTGAACTATACCTGGCAAAAACTTTCATCCAACAGCAAAAAAAGTGGCAGTAACCTAATGCACTTGGTGGCCGAATGTATAAAGTTGTGGTCTCCCGTGTACAAACCCTGAAAAGCATGTGATCTAATCCCAGTCACTGTAGGTGCACTTATCCAGTATGACTACATCTGGGTGTAAGTTATTCCAGTGGTATAGTGAAGCCGATATTTATGAATATTTATGAATTCTTTGTGGCTTAACATTTCGATATGCTTTATATTTACACACACACACACCTAAACATAATGTGTATATATATATATATATATATATATATATATATATATATATATATATATATATATATATATATACATACATACATACGTCTAGCGATGCATCCGGTTTAAGAAATTGAACTTGCTCCTTTTCTTTGAACCTTGGAATTCCACTGGGTTTAAAACGGACAGTTTCTTATGCTCTGAGCTACACCGGCGAGCTCATTATCAACATTTTTACTCGGAAAATTACATTTTTCTCAATTTTTCTTGAATATATATTCTTCAACTCTCAGAAATGTTAAAATAAATTTTAAAACGACTAAACTAGAGCAGCAAGAGGTAACCCATACGCGAAAGCCGAAGAATTTTTCAGCATAGATAAAATGGTCGGGCACAAGAGATTGTAGGGGGATCCGTCTCCATTAAGGAAAGTTTTAACTTCAAAGTCTACGGACGTTGTCTTCCTGATGTCACAGATTTACTGTTTAGTTCCGGCCCGCAGACTCTTTGTGATAAGTTGCATATGTGGGCCACTTTGCGCCTGGCTAGGAGCAGACGTTTGGCTAGAGAAGGTGGACGTTCAATCAACAGAAACTTGCATATATATATATATATATATATATATATATATATATATATATATATATACATATTTATTTATCTACATTTACATGTTTATACATTTGTGTGTAAACACACACACACACACATATATATATATATATATATATATATATATATATATATATATATATATATATATATATATATATATATATATATATATATGTGTGTGTGTGTGTGTGTGTGTGTGTATGTAAATATGTGTATATTATGTACGTATATATTTATGTATACACGTATATTCATACAACATAAAATTTAAAAAATCACGGTTCCAACCTAAAATCACAAGGGAAATATTTGAAGTTCTCTCCTGAACCAAATAAAAAAAAAAACAGAGTAAGAAGAGTCCTAATATACAGTAAATATGCGCAAAAACAAACTCTCATCGCATGCTTGTTGGTTATATTTAACCACAAATAGTTTGTCTTTTCACTTGGCAAAAGACGCTATTAATGTTGGCACCGAGTTCCACCACGCAGAGAGAGAGAGAGAGAGAGAGAGAGAGAGAGAGAGAGAGAGAATTTAAGGCAAACTGAGAATCTGAGAGAATATACCTCATAGCATAGCATACTTTTACTTGCGATTATAAAATGGAAATTTGCAATGCAAATAAATGACAAGGAAAACGAAGCTAAATAAACTGAAAAATGCAAAGCAATGCAACAGAACAAGAGCACATCCAGTAGGATCTCAGCAAATATTTTTCATAAACTGATATTCAATAACATACTATAGGTCTACGTTGAGCTTCAATACAACAGGTTCAGTACAAGACCGGAGGTGAAATTGAGACCTGACTAGCCAGCCTATCCTTCATTCCAATATATACAAGACAGCTGAGTCTAGTGTTGACACCAGAATCTTATGCTATATTGACTCTAGCAATGTACGGACGCGAAGGTAGAACACCTTTCTAGGCAGTGTGCCTTCCCCTCGTCTTCAAAATTATTTTTACGCTATTTCCAAAATGATTTTCTCTACTGAAGTTGGCGTGCGTATCCGAAAGTGTCAGTAACCTAATTAACGTTAATATAACTGAAATTTCATTTTCGATGAAGAGGAATAGTACTTGTTCTGCGAGAGAGAGAGAGAGAGAGAGAGAGAGAGAGAGAGAGAGAGAGAGAGAGAGAGAGAGAGAGAGAGAGAGAGAGCAAATTTACTTGCTAAAAGAAACTCCAACAGCGTTAAAATAGTTCAGAATTTTCATCCTCCAACAAAGATCATACATTAAGGACTTATTAAAAAATAATTACGTTGATAGCTCCCGTTAAATTCTGCCTTTCATGATTTTTGTTCTACACAAGATAACACCACCTCCAATTTAGGAAGTCAGTATTTATGAATCAAGATTAGGGATATGGGGTCACCGAACCCTTGACGTAGGATTAGAGAAGCATTGTTCCGAGATCATAGCACGTTCATCTTCCTATTACAGTTACAATATCATACATCTGTAAAACTTATCGTATGATAAATACTTCAGTTTGAGAATACAAAACCTCTAAGTATTCACTTAGGTTGAAATTCTTAACTACAGCATCAAAGGCTAACTTAACAAGAAAATATTACAAGCCCAGCATCTTCAAATTTACAACTCTCCTTAACTTTACCTAGAAGTGCCATTAACTTTTATAATGAAATAACTGCACCCTGGCCTCCTTATCGTACCACCTTTAACATAAGTAGGGGGACTTGAAAAACAAGACCGAGGCAACTTTAACGTAGGATCAAAGGATATTTAACTTGAAATAAAGCCCCTTGAACTTGGAAGAACTGATTCACTTTAAAATCACAACAAGGAATTTTGTATTTACTAGAATATAAAATATCTGCACAGGGATGTAGACTTAAAAGAAACTAACATCAGAGGATAAAAACTTTTCAGGAGATTGATTGTCATTTTTGCATAAAAGACCCTTTGCATAAAAACAGACCTTTTTTTGTATACCTCTGCATCATACATAATAAGTAATCATCTTTGATAGTAAGAAATTGTAAAGCATGCTGTAATTAAACCTAAGGGAACAATACAATGAAAAACACCACGCTGACAATATTATCTTTGTTAAACTACTATAATGCTTCTCTCAAAATAAATCTTAGATGAACAACGATTATGGGGAGGGGAGGGCAAAAAAAGGTGATTAAGTACAGACATGCAAAACAAAATCTTTTATTCCTTCGGGCAAAACCATTATCAGATTTCGAAAAACTCTCTCGGGGTCCGAACTAATTGAAGTTTAAGGTATTGGGCGGCGCTGCTTTAACAAAATTAAATCCAGAATTATCCGATGGGAAATAGAAGAAGATGAAAAAACTTGAGATTAATGACCTGGGAAGAGGGAAGACACCCCACCGTGAGTCAAGATTCTAATTAATTGCTCTTTTCTCTCTCTCTCTCTCTCTCTCTCTACACACACACACACACACACACAAACACTTGGATTTTTTCTTCAATGCGAAATGGCACGTTCGACTAGAGAGAGTACATAATCTGTTTCACGCAGTCCTTCGGCATCCAGAAACATTAATTATCAAAAGACGGGGCGAGATTCAGTATCTACAGCCATAAATTGATATCATCTGTCAATCTGTCTATTTGTAGTTCATCCATCTTCATATCTTCCATATTCATTACCTAAGCCTATTCACCGGGAAGGGAGAGAGAGAGAGAGAGAGAGAGAGAGAGAGAGAGAGAGAGAGAGAGAGAGAGAGAGAGAGAGAGATTACAATGCAAGTCAATATGCAGGATACATACATACATACATACATACATACATACATAAATACATTCCCATTTGTGTTCCACTCCAGCACTGGGTAGTCTGCACATTTCGAAGGAATTCGAGTGTTCTCGTCTCACAGAGAAACAGTTTCAGAATAATTTAAAAGCGCAGAAGGGGAGATCTTCTGCTGATGAATGACCACGGCCTTAATTCCGCATAAAGACAGAAAGGGAGAGAAAGAGAAAGAGTCTAAAATCAATGGGCAATGTGTCACTCTCTTCCTACTTCCGTTTTCCCTAACTCTTCGAACCCTCTACTATTCAAGGGGCTTCCTGACAACCCACATCCTCTAACCCCATTTCTTCTGTTTTCTAGTTTCTCCAAGCTTGGGCTAGGTAAGGACACTGATCTGACAGACTCACTGGTTTCTCCCTCTTCTAATAAAAAACAAAACTGGTGACAGGGCCTCTCTATAGAATCCACAAGTTTCGAATTTCTGTTCGGGGAGTCTCGATAAAACTCTGATTCCTTGGAATGTGCGAGTCTCAAAAGCAGCAACTGCTGTGCCGACTAAATTTCATCATTCCTTAGGGACTTTGAAAACTACAACTCATAGCAAAGTTTAAGTTCCAAGTACATTGTTTCTTGTTCTACAGAGTAAAAATATATTTTTTGTTCTTAAATTACCTATACAGCAATTAACATGGTAGCCTGCTCTCAAAGTCTGACTTCAGATACCCTTGATCGACCATTCATTTCAACAAAGAATAAGGTGAGAAAACTGACCAGCCCCCGTAAGATTCTGAACGTCCGCTAAGATTGCCAGAACTCAATGATCTAAGCATGAAATATCGTTTCAGTAGTACATCCATCAATAGTTCCAGTCTGCTTGTTACCTATCGATAAATTGAACACAAATTCAGTCCGAAAGCCGGCTGGTCATCTTAGATAGCATGAAAAGTAACAACTATGTATATTTCAATTTAATATTTATGTATTTAATCAATTTCCCAATTCAGATCCATCATTTTTCCTCTCTCCTCTCTACTGCGCCATGATATCCATTTGTAGCCAAGTGAACTTTAGCAGATCAATTTGGTGATGAATCCGAGCCTAGTTCTCAGCTAAAAAAAATTGTTCGTGAAACAAAACACACATATATGTATATATGTTAAATAATGTACACTCATGCGTACATACATATAAAATGTTTGTATGAATTTTTCCCTTTTGAAGACATAAGGGTGTTTGAGAGTGAACTTGGTCCTAGCAATTGGGATCCTGAGCAACCACCATTCACATACAGGGCTCAGCGACTCCTATTTACTCACAGGGACGTAAAGGCTGTATTTCAGCAGATTCTGTCAGACCTAAACGGGACTTGAACGCGGAACTAATACAATACGGCGAAGCTTTGTAAAAGATATTTCACCTGTGACCAGGTTAATCCCATCTCAGTGGTTTGGTTTTTATAAGATAAAATCCTATGAATAAGCAAACATTACCGAAATTATTCACCGAAAAGAATACACTGAACAGCATTTGTTCCTCAAAAAACAAGTTCTTCTCTTATATCTCAACTTCATAATTAACACTAAAATAAATCGGCAAAAGCGAGAGAAAAGGGGGACAACGCCGTTAGATGCTGATAAACTTTCACTGAAATAATAAATGGAAAGAAAAATTTGGTGCTCCTCTACACAAGGCAATATGTATCAAATATTAATAAGTTATCCAACGAATATTCCACATTAAATATTTTGTATCAACTGATTAACTTACGAAAATGTTAAAAAATCTACAGAGGCTTGTTCCTAAATAAACAGCGGTCAGTGCAACTACAAATATTGACCATCGACCAAGTTTTGAATAACATAAAAACTTACACGAAATACGGGAACTGAGTCAAAGAGACTTATTTACCTCTCTGCAACTTACTAAAGATTTAAAGGCAATCACAATCACGTATCTGTACAATAACATGCGCACATATACACAGAACCCGACGAATATTTTCACCCCAGTAGGATGATTATCTCGAAAAGACCTTCATGTTTTTTTTTTTATTATTATGTGATGGTACAATTGAGGAAGCATTGCCCCCTCACCTTTGTTACTTTGCTCTTCTAAGGTCCTCATTGGACGGGTGGGTATCATTCTCTGCTGCTCCGACCGGCCAGTGAAGAATTAGAGGAATTTATTTCTGGTGATAGAAATTCATTTCTCGTTATAATGTGGTTCGGATTCCACAATAAGTTGTAGGTCCCGTTGCTAGGTAACCAATTGGTTCTTAGCCACGTAAAATAAGTCTAATCCTTCGGGCCAGCCCTAGGAGAGCTGTTAATCAGCTCAGTGGTCTGGTTAAACTAAGGTATACTTCACTTTTTTTTCTATTCTTTCTATCCACCCGAAGCTGTAACCCACAGTAGTCGACTAAAAACAAGGTACCATTTTCACTGTTCTGTTGAACGAACACATACTGGGTGTTTTAAGCAAATACGCCCATTTGACTGGCAGAGGGATCGAACACCGGCTTCTCATCTGCAAGCGTGGTGTGCGGCCACAGAACCCAAACGATCAGTTGTGCGTGAGAAAAAATGAGAGCACTGTATTCATGACGCTCACTCGACTGACTCCCTGTGTCCCTCAGCCTAACAGTGATCTCTCTTTCGTAAGACTCCCTGAAACACTATCAAAGATACAATATACAATGTATCTTATTCATTTAGCGGATAAACGGACTCAAAAACAATTCCCGGAAGTGGATGCGGCGTTTCTTTTTCCTCAATCCTCACCTGTACTGGATGGCCAGCCGCCAATTCTGCTGTCCCTTGTATGAATTCTCGATTAGGCTATGTGAGTAGATTATTTATTTATTTATTTTTTTGTAATTCTCTACTCTTCTGAGTGTGATGATATACTGAGTAAGAAAATAAAACTCTGTGCCGTGAAGTAACTGAAACGAAGACGCCAATATACAGTGTGTGTGTGTGTGTGTGTGTGTGTGTGTGTGTGTATATATATATATATATATATATATATATATATATATATATATATATATATATATATATATATATATATATATATATATATATATATATATACATTATTATATATACTGTATATATATATATATATATATATATATATATATTTATATATATATATATATATATATATATATATATATATATATATATATATATATATATATACTCTATATCTCTCTCTCTCTCTTCCCGTGTAATATAACATGTGATCAAGAGTTACGCAGTAATACTGCCTCAAGAATACAGATATTTATATCTTCAAAATACACTGACCATGTTACTTAACATGACTTTTTCATATTACTGCTTATGACTGTTTACTAAAACATAAACGTAGTATACACATCTCAAGGCCCCAACTGTCTAACCTTTATTGTGAAAAAAAAGAATCATATAATAAATGCTGCTGTGATAAATACAGGCTTCCTGATTTTAATAACTATATACACACAGATTATAATGTTCGCTGGAGACAGGGAACACGACTGGTGAGGCTACGGGAGGTGATCAAACGTTTTCAAGAGAGGAAAGTTGAAAGTAAACGTGAGCAAGAGTAAAAGGAATCCAGGAAGATGGAGCAAAGAACGTTAGTAAGGTTGGTGAAAGATTGGAAACAGCGGATTTAGCAAAGTATTTGGTAGCACATGTAATGGATGACGGCGAACCACAAAATAAGTGAATCAAAGGAAGAGACCAACATTACGCAAACGATGAGGAGGAAGCCTGAATAAGACAGAGCTGGAATATATGAAGGGACTGCTGAGACGGCTTATCCCCTTTGGGAGTCTAGTGTGGAAAATGGGTGAAAGGGAAAGGAAATATGCGGAAACTGTACAGACGAATAGTTTGCTTAGTACGTGACATAAGAAGAATATAAATGTAAAGGTATGAAAAAAGTTAAGTATACCTTAGTTTAACCAGACCACTGAGCTGATTAACAGCTCTCCTACAGAGGGCTGGCCCGAAGGATTAGATTTATTTTACGTGGCTAAGAACCAATTGGTTACCTAGCAACGGGACCTACAACTTATTGTGGAATCCGAACCACATTATAACGAGAAATGAATTTCTATCACCAGAAATACATTTCTCTAATTCTTCATTGGCCGGTCGGAGATTCGAACAAGGGCCTAGCAGAGTGCTAGCCGAGAACGGTACCAACCCGTCCAATGAGGAGCTACACAGGTGAATGGCGTAGTGTGGGTAAGAAAGCGAGGAAGGCGCTGCTGGGGAGGGCATTTGATGTGGATGAACTTCTGTTTAGGTCAATGTAGCGACCAATGTTGTGGAATTCGTCTGCACATAGGGATCATCCATGATTCAGTGGTTAAATACATGATTATGGTAGGGATCACTGTCTTTGTTTTTTCTCTGGAGCCACTCCTTGTTAATGTATACATACATATGTATATATATTATATTATATATAATATATATATAAATAAATAAATATATATATATATATATATGTGTATATACTGTATATATATATATGTATATATGTATATATATATATATATACATATATATATATATATATATATATATATATATATATATATATATATATATATATATATATATATTATATATATCCTATAATTTCAATCATGCGCAAATAAACATTGCACACCCAAATAAACGAAACTAAATAAAGTACATGCACGATATCGGTAATATATTCTTATACTTCCTACCACACAAAAACTGTACCGTGGGTAGTTGAGTATATATGAAAATTCAAGTTCCCTAAGTTCTTAAGAACACCCCCTTGAATAATCCTTTTGCAAACACCAAATAAGTGCTAAGAGTTAAGAGCCCAGCATTCACACCTTGCATAAGAACAAACAGCAACTATTATGAGTTTCAGAGCCGTGTTAATCTCCGTCGGTGAGACCTGAATTATAATCAAGCCCTGTTAAACCTCCGTAACATTCACTCCTTGTTCTCCTCCTCAACCTTTCCTACCTTTAACCAACATCCGTTTCGCCCTCCATCCTGGATGGAGAGAGAGAGAGAGAGAGAGAGAGAGAGAGAGAGAGAGAGAGAGAGAGAGAGAGAGAGAGAGAGAGAGAGAGAGTATGAATGGTTAACCCAGATGGATTAAGGATTACCCGGTGGAGCCCGTTTTCAAGAGTATGATGGCGAATGTTTTAACGAAATGTAGTATAATAATAATAATAATACTAATAATAATAATAATTTATTATTATTATTATTATTATTATTATTATTATTATTATTATTATTATTATTATATTTCGTTGTGATGGTGAATGTTTTAGCGAAATATTGTATAATAATAATAATAATAATAATAATAATAATAATAATAATAGTAATAATAATAATAATAATAATAATAATAATAATAATATTATTATTATTATTATTATTATTATTATTATTATTATTATTATTATTATTATTATTATACTACATTTAGTTAAAACATTCACCATCATACTCTTGAAATAAATTTTATTTCAGCTCAAAGTAGAGACAATAACAGTCACACAATCCAGATAAGTGAGATTACATGATAAAATAAATGATAATCGGCAATATCCACACAGTCGCTGATGAAGTAAAAAAAAAATAGTATTAAAATAAAGATAATGACAGTAATAATATTGAGAATAATAGTAAAAAAAAAAAAACATTAAAAATTACAACAATTAAAAAACAGATTGCATGCAATTAATTTCCAGCTAGGTCTGTTATTTTCTTCTCTTCTCTAAAACAATCGACTAACAACCACTTTCATAATGCACTGCTTAGGACAACAGAAGAATACTGGACTTTGAAGGAAACTCTACCATACATTTCTTTACCTTACCCCGCTCGGTGATCGAACGCGGGCACTCCTTTATGAAACGAGTAATCAATTTCGATTTTGAAACGAACACGGACGCTACCAAAGGAGTCGCGAATGGAGAGTTAATTGTGTGACGTCGAAAACATTTTCACGGACAGAGGCGAAACATTTCGCTGAATCAATACGGTCGCATGTAAACATTTCCCGAGTGTGACTCACATCTTGACAAAACGAAAAATTTTCTCTTTGATGACTTAAAGTGGTACGCTTTCAAAGCAGATCAAATTACTGGAAGCTGATGAAAATCTAACTTTCATGCAATCACTGGCTCCAGGTTGTCACAAGGGAAAAAATCATACCTTTCCTTTCACAGATGACCAAATTTAGTCTTTCATCTCTCCAAACCTCAACGTAAACATGAGTAAAAAAAGCTAGATATGAGGAAAAGAGAAAGTTTGGTCTTTTCCAATGCCAAGCTGTAAATAGAATACTGTAATCAAAACATTTAATCAAAAGAATTACTAGAAAATCTGTCTATTTTTATCTACAACATAAAAATACCAACAGTATTTTTCCTTTACTTGAAATATCTGCAGTGTATTTTCTTTACTCGAAATAGCCACAGTATTTTTACTATAGTTGAAATATCTATAGTATATTTTTTCTTATCTGAAATACCCACTATTTTTCCTTTACTTGAATGGGTACTATAGTCAGCAACACCCACCCGGCTATGAGGCTTTTTAACTGCTACACGAAACAACTTAAACCAGTAAAAATGCGCCAAAGTTTCTTCAGTGCAATCGAGTTTTCTGCACAGCGTATAATGCTGTATGAAACTCTTGGCCAGGGCCCATGAAACTCGCATTCACGGCCCGGTGGTGGCCTGTGTTGTTGGCACCTATAGCGGTGCCAAACGCACGATCATGGCTAACTTTAACCTTAAATAAAATAAAAACTACTAGAGGGCTGCAATTTGATATATTTGGTGATTGGAGGGTGGATGATCAACATACCAATTTGCAGCCCTCTAGCCTCAGTAGTGTTTAAGATCTGTGGGCGGACATAAAAAGTGCGGACGGACAGACACTTAGCCATCTAAACAGTTTTCTTTTACAGAAAACTATAAACTCTCAGCTGAACGAAGAGAAGTTTGAATAGGAGGTAGGAGGTAGTTTACAACGACGCGTGTAAGGAACAGCGAAGCATAAAAATAAATGTAGCACATATTAAAAGCACGAAGTCTCTGACTAATCAATCATCACAGTAACAACACAAATAACTTCAAAATGCAAGATAAGAGACTTCACACTCGTACGTATACCTAAAAATGAGGAAAAAAAAATAATAAAATTTATTAAACTAAGAATTAAGGAATCACATGAAATGAAAAATACAAAGACCAGAAAAACATGAAGTGTATGACGACACACCCACTCGATTTCAAGGATGATAACATTCCACTGTTGACAGTATATACCTAGCAAATACACAGAGACAATTCGGGCCCACACCGATTAGAAACACTTGATGAATGATGTATGCGCAGCTGACACGATCCAATCAAACCGTTCGCAGCAGAAACACGGCAAAAAACGCAATACTCCAACTAGACAAACACAAAAGGTTTGGGCGGATTCACGGCAAAACAAACAAACAAACCAGAAGCTCTTCCACAAAAACAGGCGTGTAATTTCTGCGCCACCGCAGTCGCATTCCAACCAGAAATCCCATTTAGCTCATTACAAATCGCATTTTTCTTTTTCTTTATTCGACGACTTAATGAGAAGGGCTCGAGGGACGTATTGCACAGTGACCCAATTGCGTTTCCCGTTCCCGTGGCAAATGTTTATGCGTACTGCAATCAATGTCTTGTGTAGGACATCATCTCTGAAGAACAAAAGGCACAGAGTGAATCTTGTCCTGAACGTTACGCAAGTTTGTGTGTGTGTATGCATACACACACACACACCCATATATATATATATATATATATATATATATATATATATATATATATATATATATATATATGTATATATATGTATATGTGTATATACGTGTATATATATGTATATATATACAAATATATATGACTATTAATAAAGGTTAAGCATTGCTTACGCATACGGCATCCCCTTGATCATATATTCCTACGGTTCTTGGAAATAAATACAAAAAAGGAGACGCAACAAAATCGGATATCACAATAAAGGCAGGACGACTAGAAAATGACGAGGACGAACAGGGACGAGCATGTGGACGAAGAACAACGAAAGATGAAGGTTCCGAACATCGCCATACTCTATCTATAATGCACCCGAAGACCAACCAGGTTGCTGTCAGCAGGACTAGAAAAGGCCAGAACTACACGAACATCCTTCCCAATCCAATAAGAGCCGGCATCCCTCGTGAATTAATGCCATACTTCCGTTACACAAATACAACTTTGCAGCTGAACAAACATTTAGCCGCAAAACCAACACCAGAACAGAATACCAAAGAGCAAAACCGCCCACAGTAGTTTGTTTATGGAGCTTTCCGGTGGCTGGAATTTTGTTCAGTGGGAACCACTTGGATTTGTGTCAGGAATCACAATGTAGCATTTCCCATGTCTTGCCTGCATCGGTTAAATTACTAACAGCTTACCGTACGTGGAACATATTTTTCCTTTTTGTGTAACATATTTGGAAATCAGCTAAAAAGCGGATTCCTGATCCGTACAAAAGAGGAAGCTATTTCCATGAATATTTTGTTGACAACATTAACAGCACCAATATTCATGTATCTCTTTCTTCATACTGATAACATTCGGAAATTTACATTGAAATATTCGGAAATTTTCAGTGAAATAACTATAGTCAAAAATAATAACACACTTGGAACCGAAGAGAAGAATTTTACCACTATAATTACTGTGCGCACATAAATACACTTTTTTGTTGTCAGTACTTACAAGTATATATACATATATATATATATATACATATATATATATATATATATATATATATATATATATATATATATATATAGCGTATGTGTGATTACTGTCGTAATGAATTCCTTTTTTATACGGATATCTTCACGTATATATTGAAATTGAAAACTAATTTTCACTTAACAGGGCCATTGGTATTCATCGAAGTATTGTTGCTCTCCGTCGATTCCATCACTATATGCAGAATATGCTGCAGACAGCCTCCGCTGACAATCAAGCACGTGTAAACAACTGCTCAAGACAACACACATTCTCAGGCAACTATGCAATAGATCGGGGACGCTACATAAATGAGGAAGTCTAAATACACAGAGTTAATAGCTCGTTGGCAGTGATGAACCCACTAGAGTGACCTCTCTCTCTCTCTCTCTCTCTCTCTGTATGTGTGTATGTGTGTATGTGGGTATGTGTGTACGATGTGTATGCCGCGCACAGCACCAAAGATTACCCGCTATGGAAGATTAACATGTAACGAAGGGAAGCGGTAAACCACTTGCAAGCAGAACCAAAATCACATTAATGCAATCATGATAATACTGTAAGGTTACTCTATGAGATCTTACATACCAAAGGGAAGCGGTAAACCACTTGCAAGCAGAACCAAAATCACATTAATGCAATCATGATAATACTGTTAGGTTACTCTATGAGATCTTACATACCAAAAATACATTACATCATCTCACGACTACTCTTTGTAAATGCACAAGTGAAATAGGTTTCATAACAAATATATCTGACCCTTGAAAACACGGTGGCTCGGCATTTCAGGGAACGTTACTTCTGCATGGCGATAGTAAAGATTAATATTTCCATAGCAAGGGAATATGCTCTATCAGTAACAGTGGTGCAGGACGACTGAGCGACACTCATACCTGGTGCACGATATCAATCACGTGGAGTCTTCCGTGTTGGGAATCGATGTTCTCTTCCTAATTCATAAGCAAAGGCAAACGCCCACCTGGATTGGAGACTACACTGAGGACAGCAGATGAAGAGCTGCGTTTACGTAAGGCAACATCCCTTCTTTAAATGGGATGAGTTTAGACTTTGAAGGAATATTTAATCTTTGTGAGTTGACGTAATACACTTTACACGCACACACACATATATATGGATATATATACATACTATATATATATATATATATATATATATATATATATATATATATATATATATATATATATATATATATATATATATATATATATATATATATATATATATATATATATATTTGCATCAAGATCAAGGGCAGGAACACAGAAGCAGATGACACAGTAACCATTTATTCCGACGTTTCATGATTCTTAATCACATCATCAGGGAGATCTACGACAATAAAATACAATATATTAATATAAATTAATTAAAAGAGTTATATACAAGACTTTACTTTAAAAACGTAGAGAGCAAGCTAGGAAAATTGATAAAAATAGAACATAAAAAGATAAAATTATCAAGAACAGACAACACTCTCAAACACAGACGCATTTAGAAACAAAATAGCAAAAAACCAGACAACATACTTAAATACAGATGCACATAAAAATCACTGGAGGGTAACCTACCAATCCAGAGGCCAAGGACACACTAAGTATAAAACACGCACACACACAAAACACAAAATTTCGAAAAAGGCAGAGAGTTAAGCAAATACAAGGGTACAGCAGTTGTTTGACAATTCAGTGAGGGAACTCGTTGTTTAATATATATATATATATATATATATATATATATATATATATATATATATATATATATATATATATATATATATATATATATAGAGAGAGAGAGAGAGAGAGAGAGAGAGAGAGAGAGAGAGAGAGAGAGAGAGAGAGAGAGAGAGAGAGAGAGATGAATATTAACTAAGCAAAATGAAGTATTAGGCCTCAAAATCACAAATGAACTTATCCATCAATAAAATACTTAAGACCGCGTACCAAGTCCGGGGCTCCGGACGTGAATTACAGAACAGCCTAAAATAAGCGCCATGACTGTATGCTATTAAACACCAATAATACAGCAAAATAATGGTTTCGGAACTGGCTGGACACCTGGAAAGCAAAACCTTGACTTAAGAGTTGTTTAAAAATTCGTTAGCGAGAACCAACCAAGAAAACACCAGAAACGATCATCGCGTGAACAACAGACGAGAAAATGAGAACGACAAACTACAAGACAGAAGAGAATAAAAAAGAACAAACATAAAAGACGAACGAAAAATACCAGACTTTATTACTCATTTACAGGGATATAAAGTTCAGCTCTGTTCCCTTGTTTTCATTACAAAAATACATCTTAGTTACCAAACTTTTTAATAAACTTTGTCAGAGCTTACATGAGCATTCGTGCATAATTAAACCAATTTCATGGGTTTAACATCAAGGATTAGGTTTGAATAACAGCTCTGTATCTCGCCTAAAAAAAATATTTAAGCAATATTATCATATCAATGACTGATTTCAGACAAACTGGAATCTTTTGTTCTGAATTTCGGGGAATGGAGAAGCAATGTCCTCCCAGAGTACCTGAGGTACTAATGTCTTCCATGATTTCAGGGATACAACCAACATTATTTTACCTGATGAAAACGATCTACTACCCATAACGAAGGTATTTTAAATTGCTGCCGTTTTTAAACACAGACCTGGGATAACGTGAGGTTTTTCCAAGCACAGAGCGTATCCACAGTACCATAAAAAGCGCACAAAACACACTCACGACTTGGCACACTGGAATTTTAGCTTGACCCTTACAAGTATTTTTCAGTTATGAGGCAGGAGTACCTACTGCTCCCAAGACCGATCAACGCATTAGTCAAGAGGCGATGGTTTTCCAGACTTATGAGTAAATGGGCACATTCCAATTATACTTTATGAGAAATAGAAGAGATTTCAATTAACATGATTTTTCCTCATGAGAGAATGTTATTCGCGCTCGTGCATTTTAATCCAAGATTATAAAAACTTTACTAAACCATTCATTTCTTGTAAACAAGATTGTACCCATCGACACCCATTCACGCACATTTTTATATCTAAAAACACACAGACTTGGGAAATAAAAAACCAACCTTTTGATAAGTTTAATTTCTATAACCCAGATGACCGCGCGACGGAACACGAATAAAATATCGCCACTTACGCAAATTCATTTCAATCGAAAAAACCAGAGGAAAAGAAAAGGAGCAATAATCACGTCATGATGCCTCAGCAGGTGAGATAATAGACCAATTATCTCTTAGCTCCAGGCCAAAAGCAAGACGAAGTTTTGCGCAATAACCGCGCTCATTTCCCATCTGTTCTCTTTTATTCCCAGCATTCGGCATAACATGGGTCCATAAACGCTGTCGACACAGCACAGGCGAAAAAGCCTAAGTTCTTTTTATAGTCCCTCGTCCCCATTAAAGGAATCTTATTTTCTCGACAACATTTATTCTTTCCGTCGTCGGCGGATACTGAAGGGTAACGTCTAGTGATAACGTCATTTGAAATTATTCACAAACACCATAACGCGTGCCATATAATGTGCAATAATAGAACATAAAACCAGTGTAACTTCATAAAAGATTCCCAAATGTCAAATACCAAAGGTGATCCAGTGTTTCAGTCACAACCGGACACATTTGGCTTCAATCTCGAATATATTCAAACTGGCTGCTCTGAGTTTACTAGGGTCCATGATGCCATTATTAAAATCCAAAGGTTAATAGAAAACAGCGAGTCTTTCGCATTTCGTTCTATTTTCTTATTTAATTAGTGCAGTGACTGGTATATACAAATTCACCACTGAATACCCAAGAGTGGATCTTTACTCAACATCGTGAAAGAACATGAAAGATTCTCTAACTTGTTAGGGATTTCCTCTTTGCTTCTACACCAATAAACTAAAAAAATCTTAAAAATCAACAGCATCAAATACACTGACATTAACAGGTATGCCATTAATTAAAATAAAAAAAAAAACACATAACTGAAGTCATTACAATATGAAAATAAAACGTACGTTTAAGCAATTTTCAAAACAGGACAAAGTCAAACCCTAAAATTCTACATGTCACAGACATGCAAACGCAGCAAGAGCTGACATGAAACAGCCATTACATTAACAACTACAAATGTGTTACCTACTGAGAGAGAGAGAGAGAGAGAGAGAGAGAGAGAGAGAGAGAGAGAGAGAGAGAGAGAGATACAACACTGATTCCTCTTCGTCAAAAATTTGGCACATATTCCAGCCTTACATGAAAAAATATCAAAATTAATCAGAATGCAAACGCTGAAATAACTGAAAATGCAAACACTTAAGTCACTGAAAATGCAAACACTTAAATCACTGAAAATGTAAAAACTTAAATAAGTGAAAATGCAAACACTTAAATCACTGAAAATGTAAAAACTTAAATAAGTGAAAATGCAAACACTTAAATCACTGACAATGTAAAAACTTTAATAAGTGAAAATGCAAACACTTAAATCACTGAAAATGTAAAAACTTTAATAAGTGAAAATGCAAACACTTACATAACTGGAAAAATAAATAAATGAAATTCTAAAACCACAAACCGTTTGACAGACAGTTGATATGCGAGCATATTGCAATGAAAGACTGAGAGAAGAGTTAGACATTTCTGAAATTAAAAGTAGGCTGAATAATCTACAGAGGAAACGCGGTTGAAAAATACTAAATAAAATAAGGTAGTAAATGTTAAATAATCCAGAATTGCGGAGAGAAATGGCATTGTTAGTGAAGCCCCAAAAAACCACCAACTACAAGAAATTAAGAGTAAAGAGAAAGATGAGAATTTAAGGATTCTCAGTTAATCAAAGACGAAAAAATCTCTGCCTTTCCTCTCTCTAAACATTAGGCAACATTTGATTACTGTAATGAGGTGCTCCTAGAAGTCAAGACACGATTATTCACGAAGATTAGGATGCAACTTTCAATTACCAAGTCCAATTCAAAAGATGTCGTCCCTATTATGTCAGTTAATACCAACAGCCCAAACTTTCTCTCTTCTCAACAGAACGGCCTAGGACACTGCTTTCAAAAGGATTATCAACGACTCTTAGCTTCTGTCAAAAATGAGGTCGATATATGAACTGAACCTTATACAACATTGCATTTGCTCCTCATTTTCTCAGCTGTATTTTATAATGAGTTCTTACTATTCGCGTTCCAAATTCGAAGTTTTATATAGGTCTTATTCATGTAATATTAGGTTATTTTAAGTAAAAATAACGACATGTCAGAAGTGTTCTTCCGTTACTGTACTGGTCGAATACAATTTGCCTAATCTTTCCAATTAGAATAACTCCTGTCATAGGCTGCTGCATAATGCAATATCAAACGTTCGTCCGCCAAACAACTAAAATCACAACATTAGATCCTGATTTAGATACAAAAAAATCTGTAATGGGCTTCCTTCAACCTAACAACTCCTGTGCGAAAAAAAGAATAAGAAATTTTAAAATTAATTTTCCCCAGAGAAAGCCTTCGCCGTATTCATTTCCTTTAGAGAATCTACAAGAAATTAAAATTCAATTTCTACGTCTGAGAGAGAGAGAGAGAGAGAGAGAGAGAGAGAGAGAGAGAGAGAGAGAGAGAGAGAGAGAGAGAGAGAAAGAGAGAGAGAGAGAGAGAGAGAGAGTCAGATACTGGAGAAAAGGTTATCACAGAGCTTTAGGATACCTTGTTTTTTTAAATATATCAATTGCTGATATTATTTTCTATTTGAATATCTCATGTATTCAAAGAAAATTAAAAGTTTCATGTGTGTTAATCTGCATCTAGATTACCAAAATTCATCTGAATTAAAAAGCTATTCTGAAGAATCTGAGAACAACTAAAGAAGCGATTATGAATTTAACAAACTGAAAAATTCTTTAATACGAAATATTTGAGAATTTTTCAATTTATTTTACGCTATTTAGCCTTAATTCGCAGTGCTGGCCCTCTATATTATCATGTGCAACCATGCTCTTGGGAGATACGAAAACTTCAGTTTCATTACAAGAACAATATATGTTAACAAAAGTACGTAAATCGGAAGCCTCTTCTCTGAAACAAGAGTAAACAAAAATAAAAAACGGTTTACAATAAAAAATGCTTTGCGACGCAAACGGCGCTCCCTTATGATGTACACTAATTAACTTCCCCTGCCAAGTCGAAAAAAATTGTAACTTATTCCTCTAGTTCAGCGCCAGTAGATGAACTTGTTCAATGACTTAATTTTCTGAGAACATCATATACGATGTGGAATTGATTCTCTCTCCTTCGGACAAGAAAAATATTAAAAGTACGCATTCGGTTAATATGGCTGTAAAGACTTTTCAACTATGGTATCAAAATAAGCTAAAACTCTACTCGTTACAATTTTTTTTCATATAAATATTTACAATGTTACAACTCATCATTAGTTCATAAATATAAACAAATTAAAAATCTTCGTTCGACTGCATAAATCAAGTACCACAATAAGTGCAATTTTCCTGTTTCTATGGGAAAAGCAAGGTATCAATTCAAGCTGAAAGGTTTCCTTCCACTTCCTACCCATCAGTGTTACAAAAATGTGACTCATGAGTTTTTTTTTTTTTTTTGTTCTAATAAAGAACATAATTCCAACATCTGCGATGCTTTCCCTGTTTCTATTAGGAATCTGTAAACATAAAAAAATTATCCTTACAATAAACACTGTTCTTACTTGGAATAATTCTTCCTCATTCTCTGCCACTGATACTGCAATATTGTCTGACTTCGGATATCTGCCATCTCTATTTTCATGAACTACTCTTAATTCCACCGTAATCCAAGTTATAAGCAAGAAATATGAACCCAGGAATAAATACTAATGGAATTCACTTCCACTTAGCGAATATCTTCCACTCACTCTCCTAGGAGGAATCTGTTACTCAAGCACTACAGGCTACCTTCGCAGAAGCATAATTTCTCTCATTATTTCTGGAACAAAAAATTACTCTTCTACAGATGAACAATATACTTTCATTCGTTTTCCGATGCTTTGATAGAAAACGAAGGTGCAACCTTTTTTTTCAATTCATTCTTCAAAAAGTCGAACACTTATAAGACAAGAGTTGACCATGAGGATGTCAGAGGCGCAATAAAAAATAAAATCTACTAAAATCATTACGATGATAAGCGTACAACTAACCCTAATCCAGTTCTCTAATAATTAAAGTAAAAATATTCTTGTAAAATACAAGATTCAATGGCCACTCTAGGTTAGAGGAGTACTTAGAGAGCAGTTGTAAAAGAAAAAAAGAAGAGAATCCTTCTCTACCTACAGTTCCTAATTAGATGAGAGTCAGCTCTTGAAAAAGGTACAGTATTAGTATCTCAAGAGCCGTACTCTTAAACCGAATCAAGAAAAACACTAATGAGAGAGCTAGAGTACCTACACTCCACCGTCAGATTATTTTTATGTAAAATAACCTAATAATACTCGTATATCACGAAAAACTATACAAACACTTCGAAAATGTTAAGTCTTGAAAATGGTCTAAGTGTTGCATACAAATTTTTATTTTCCATTAGCCATCTAGATTACTCCCTCAACGAAATATTTTTTGGTACATAATAATAATAATAATAATAATAATAATAATAATAATAATAATAATAATAATAATAATAATAATCCACTGAGATACAGGTCACTACGTAGTGTACTGAAAAACTTTAAATGTCCTCTTTAATTAAACTCGCGTTTCGCCAAGTCTCTCCTCAGCATGATCACAGACAGAATGACCCACAGGACAGATACAGGCTGCATTTATATATGCCGGTAGTGGGACCCTAGTGAGAAAGTTTCAAGGAAAATAGAGAGGACTGTATATAAGATAAATCCAATATACACTGTTGTTATTATTATTATTATTATTATTATTATTATTATTATTATTATTATTATTATTATTATCATCTTAATACAAAATTGCTAAATAAACGCTTTAGACAAAATCGATACCAAAACATTCGGGACGCTTTTATATAGTTTTCTGTCCAAGTCACATCATG
>JANJGK010000038.1:8274256-8314256 GCA_039081455.1 Macrobrachium rosenbergii
TCAAGAACAATTACTCTAGCTGAAAAGAAAGAAAATGACTAAGCACAAGTCAGCCATTTACTTATAAGTGGTAAATCCTTTGTATTAAGAACCATTCTGACCATGTTTTCTCTTACAGTATTTCTTTTCCATGAACCGAAAGATTAATAATTTGGGCTGAAATGACTACCTTCTTACAAGGTTTGATGAAACGGATAAAATTGGCCGTATTTTTAAAATTTAAGTAATAGAAGACAAGTAAAGACACAATTTAAATTGGTTCTACTGCTATAAATAAAATGCAACAATAACAGAACAAGAGTTTACCTATTTTTTCGTCCTATGACTGCTACAAGAACATTACCTAATTATAGCTGATTCTACAATTATTAAACTGTAAATAATAACGGGGCACAACAAGAAATGAGCCAAAAGCATAACGGCAAGAAAAGAAACTAAAAAACAAAACCTCCGCGTCGACCAATTCAGCGATGAGCAATAGTTGGCGTTGCTGGAAACATGGAAGATGGGGACCCCTAAAAATACTTTAAAAGCTCAGTTTAAGAGAGATAGATAATCCACTCCCACACAATTATGTAGTTCTTCACTGGCCAAGTCGGCTTCTTGCGGCAATTATCAAGTTAATTTTCAATTAATGAACTTTGTAAGGTAGGCGCAACAATACAAAACCATGTTTGGATTAAGGCTTTCTTTTTATACTCTTAGTGCCGCAGTTCCGGTATGCTTCGTTCCCCATCCGGGTTACTACCACAAAAGATCATAAAACTCGTGAGCGGTCTTAAGCGATAAACAAGATATAGGGTATTTGGCTTTTGAAAGGGATATTAACTCCCGGGCATTCTGATACTTCTGTCTCCTCTGAGAAAAACAGCAGTCATTTTCATCGACTCGATTCCCAAAGATTCACAAGTAAACAACTGTAATCAGAGAGCTAAGTAAGATCACTAGTAAATAGATGTGAGCGGTTCCGAACGCCATTTATATACATACATACCGTATATATATATATATATATATATATATATATATATATATATATATATATATATATATATATATATATATATATATATATATATATATATATATATATATATATATATATATATATATATGCATACATAGATACATACAGCAAGAGAGAGCGAGCGAGCTGTGCCACTACATATTTATATTTTAACAGTGATATATTAGTCATAAATATTTAAGCTCCAACACAGCTCAACACTTGGTAGGTAGCATTCCTCCCAAGCAGACTGAAATCTTTCCTACCCTCTGCTTCCCACGACTCTCATAATCTCTCTCGAAAGACATGCTACCGCTTCCTTCGAAGCAGAGCCAGTTTTACCTGTTTCCATGTCGATTTTTCTCCCTCCGGACTAATCGTCGTACATAAATGCGTTTGCCCGATACATTCCTGTTCTCATATCTGTTTAATGAAAATATTTATACTTTAATCATCTCTCCATAACTGGAGAACGGAAGGTGTGTCTATCAGCTATTTCTGTGCAACAAGGATAATCTCGGGTGAGAAAACTCACCACTGGCCCCTACGTAAGTCTGCCGAATGCGTTAATCCATCTTGGTCCGAGATTCTGGACGGTGTTTCGACCTTTGCTTATAATGCCATTTTTGACGACGTGCGTACCATACTTTACTTTTCCATTCAGACCTTTTCTAGATTAATTTACGGCTACGGTTTGTGGAGCTCTAGAATTCAACTTAAAAGAATAAAACGTCACAGACATGAAGTGGTCTTCTTTCTTTAACTAGATTTACAAAAAGACTGAGATTTTACTATATGAACACGAAAGGGCAAATAACACCTAAAGGATACATATTAAGAGAAAAAATATATATGTAAATTCCAAAGTCAGAAGTCCTTTCATATAAAACTCCAACAGCACTCCTTGAATAGGTTAAAAGAATTTATTCAGATTTTTTAATATTCGAAAGTGCTGCAAGTTCAGAAAATCACAATTGTGACGTAGTTTTCAGCTTGTGGAGTGGGGGCGGTCATTCTTTTTTTTTTTTTTTCGAATTCAAGAAGTACAATAAGCTACCGGAGAAAAACAGGAATCCGAATGGACCTAAGTAAAATTCTAGATCAATTTCAAACTGCAACTAAAGTTAACGACAGCAAATGAGAAAATTCGAGTCGATTTCATCTCAGTGGGTGATCTGTTGGAAGACTTCTCTCAGCAATCAGATTAAAAGAATTTGGAGATTTTTACGAACGCCCCTCGAAAACGAAGCGAACTTCCCCTACAGAACTAGAGAAATGTTGGTTGCGACCGCTAACCGCAGTTTTTACCCTAAGTAAACACTCTCCCGCCATTTCTAAGATAAATTCCCTGGTTATTTCGCTGATAATACGAAATTAATGTAAAAAGGCGCTGTTCTAAGGACTTTCTAACAGGACTTATACACACACACACATATATATATATATGTGTGTGTGTATGTATGTATGAAAATACAGTTAACCATATCAGTCTCATCCGCACACCCGTACGTCTGACAATGAATCAGTAGTTCCTAGAGAGCAAAAATAGCTGCTCACTCCAGCCTCCCCGTAAATAGCCCCTATGTAGGTGACCGGCGTTTCAGCTTTTAACATTATCCGTTGGGATAATCTTCGTCGCGCGCGCGCATCTAATCTCTGTATAGTTATAACAGGTTTAGTAGAACTACAATTTGATTGTATCCATATGCATAATGTGTGACGCTATCAGAGCATCGAGAGTTTACTACGATTTCAAAAACGATTTTTTTTTTTACATGAAAGCAGCAATGATGGAAATCCGAGGCACATCAAGACAGCAAAATGAATATTTCTTCGATACAGGCGTCTGGAAACAAACGAAGGTCAGCATGCGCATTCATCTTGGCAATCAACAACGAAACGTCAATACGCGCATCATTCAACATCCAACGTTTGTTCCGTTCACATCTGATTTAGGCACAGCACACACACACCATACCCTCTACACCACATTCTCCTTCTTCCCCTGGGACCAGTGCACACCCCTTACCAGCATGTCATCATAATCCCCACCAATTCTCCTCCAAAACCCCTCCACCAACAAAGGGAGGGATGCGCCCCGCCGACTTCACTCTCCCCATTGCTACAGCCACCACACACCTTTAATAGCACAACACTTCGACATACAGACATACAAACACACACACACACACACACACATCCGGGAAGCTGTGCCCTCTAGGTAAAAATACTACCACAGCCTTAACAGGTGGATGCTGATTCCCCCCCACCCCCTCTATCCATACTATACATTACTTGACCGACTGAATTATACTCTCTCTCTCTCTCTTTCTCTCTCATTCCAACACATTTATAGAGCCACTTAGTACTCTCTCTCTCTCTCTCTCTCTCTCTCTCTCTCTCTCTCTCTCTCTCTCTCTCTCTCTTCTCACGTATTTCCTTGCCGACATCCTATTCCTTCTTTGCGTGTCTGTCTACCAACCATTCTTACTTACGCCTTCTGAGAAATGAACCTACTTCCTCTCAGACGTTATGCAAGACTCCAAAAGGCACAAGAATCATTTTTGTAATTTGTAATCAGACCCTTCTGTTGCTGAAACGATTGCCTAATAGGACTGCTGTTTCACTCATATGACGCATTGTTTTCTTTTTATAACTATATAATTTGCAATTATCGGAATATTTCCTGGCTCTTATTCTTATGCCGTTTCTTGTTGGTATATTCGTTACGATAGAACTTCAAAATTATACATACACAGACATATACATACATATATACACACACACACACACACACACACACACACACATATATATATATATATATATATATATATATATATATATATATATATATATATATATATATATATTTTACATTTATGTGTATGTATATATTTCTACCTGTTTGTGCGCATTTGTAGAGTTCAGTTCCCGCTCGTTCATTCTTTCGCGCATTCCATTCCAAAGATTTTCACTCTTCCCAATCACCTTTTCAGTTCCAGTCATTCCCGAAAATTCCACCAGCATTTTTTGCCTTTTGTCTCCCTACGCTTCAAAAAAAGAACCCAAAATCTTTCCATTTTATCCGTCACCATCCCAACCCACTCCATTCTTTATCATTTTTTTTTTACCCCATTGTTTCCCTTTTGATGTCACTTCTCTGTTCTCTCCCTCTATATGACATTCTTCGACTTTCTGCACCCTCAGTGTCCTTGGCAGTGACGTCAACAAAGACTGTGTTTGCGCGCTCCCACGAACTTTCTTCATATGTTCCTTTAATAAATTTCCAAAATAAACCAGCTCTTACACACGGCCACCTTATCGAAAACCATCACACATTCCTGTTGCTTTGTTCTCGGGTCGTCTTTTCTTCTGAATAAACCCCCAACTGCCATTACTTCTTGATATCTCTGAGCTGTCTCTAGCTTCCTTCACACTTCACATATTCTCTCTATCTCTCTCTCTCTCCACAAACCTTGACTTTCTGTTTTTATCTCACTCCCTTCCAAATCTACGCAACCCCTGACTGCAGAGGTCAACCGTGAATACAAATCACTTCTCTGGCGGGCATCTCAAAAGCATCTGACCCAGACGCAGAATACTTATGTAAATCCATATGCGTCAAAGAAAGAGGAATTTTCCTAAAATTTTCTACTTCTATAGAAAATATTGTCATTCTGATTTCTTTCGCTCCATAGCGATTCTATTCAGTATTAAAATAAAAATGGTTCAAGTGATTAACAAAATTATATGTCAGAATTCACTAAGTGCCAAGGATATTTTCATAAGTTTCGTAGGTAATAAATACTTAAAAAATAAGTTTATGGAAAGGGGTAAGCACCGGAACTGCGATATTCCAACGTCAATCCACTGAATGTCTCTTGAACAAATACACCATCTGAATAAATATGCGAAATAAATCAAAAGTATATATAAATTTCATAGCATTTAGTCTTTTACCAGTATAACACATTCAGCAGTAACAATACCAATGTAGTGGTTGCTAAACAAATACAGACAGAATACCCTATATATCAACTCTTGAGTTTCACAATTCAAGAAGAATAAAATACACGATTTTTCCACATGGACAATATTTACTGAATAAGGACCATTGCAAATTGACTATGACAAAATCATGAAAACCTCAGAGAGACAAGTTATGTCGATTCTCTTTACTATCAAAATACCGTATATCCAATCAGAAACTGCAAAATTATGCAAGGAGAATTTAAAGGTATAAATACGGCACAAAAAAATTCTAATAACTAGCTAATATATATATATATACACAGTATATATATATGTATATATATATATATATATATATATATATATATATATATATATATATATATATATATATATATATATATATATATATATATATATATATATTATTTTACTGAGACCTATTAGTAGACTGATATATATTTACAGCTTGTTTTGAATCTTTTTCTTAATTTTCCATTCTTTTTAGAAGCTGAGGATTAATTTTACGTGGAAACCACATATAAAAAACAACAGATTTGAATGATGGCTTGTCACTTCGAGGTACATTTCATATCTTGCCTAAATAAAAATAACTGTAGTTTACAGCATATGACAAAATGATGAGACAGAGGTGTGCGAGCACTTACGATGCGGTACAATGTAGTCATGATGGAGGTCATCCCATGTTTACAGCAGAGACTACACCAGCCCTCGCGTTCGTGCCGCTGTTCCACGAGGAAAACACATCAGAGCGCGAAGATAGTGGACAGACCCCCGTGCAGGGCAAGGCCATGAGCAGACGGCACCAGCGGCAGAAGGTAATCGACGAGGAGAGAGATGATGAGGAAAGAGGAGTGGAGAGGAAAGCCGTGAGGGAAGAAGAAAGAGGAGAGGGACAGAAAGGGAGATAGAAAGAGAGAGAGAGAGAGAGAAAGCTAGAGAGGTCTTAGTCGCTTTCACTGTATTTGTTTTGATTCTTTTTTCGTGACACTGTCGCAGCCTCCCCCCTCTCGCGGCGTCTGCATCTTGTTCCGTCTATTACCCTTCCGTTTGGTCCTCCAGACACCTACCTCTTCCCCGTCAATAACCGTGGCCACCGGTTGACACACTTATGCCAATGCCCTGCACCCAAACAACCTGTTCCAAAGGACACTCAGTGGGGGGTCTACCCACAACCCTTTCCAAACGAAACACGAAAACATAACAACAATACAAATGAAAAAAAAAAAGGCAAGAGGTTCCTTATTGAAAGTGTTTATCGCAAGGCTGAATCAAGCACAGAGAACAATTCTATTTCACATGACGTCAAGAGCACCATGATCAAAATACGGACCTGGGGGCAGTGTCACCACCACACCACCGCTCCACCCAGCACAACGCCACCACCGCTCTATCACCGCGCGTCACAACTGAATGAACCTTCCTCGCTCACCATCGTCTCCACTCTCTCTCTCTCCCTCTCTCTCTCACTTTCGGCAGCGCGCAGGCCCAGTGAGGAACACCACTTCAAAATTTATGAAGACGAGCTTCAATGGACATAATCTGTCCTCTAAAAATAACGCTTAAAGAGGCACGCAAGATGCCTTCACCAAACAGTTCAACGACACATTTGCAGTTACCTATCCCTCAAAGCGAAGAATATGCGACGAAAAGTACGTTTACGGGTTGAAAGAATGTGGCGCGTGCCTCCTCACCTGTTCGGGCAAAGGCTGCCTGATGTCGCCAGAGAGTGCATCTCTACGCTACGCTCTCTCTCTCTCTCTCTCTCTCTCTCTCTCTCTCTCTCTCTCTCTGTATCTTAGCTTCAGTATCACCTGCAATCACTTCATGGAAGCCATTACTTGGTGCATCTACAGAGCATACTTTCTCTGTCTTCACAAGGTTACGTCAGTGTCTCAGAACAAACAAAAACGAAAAAAAATACACAAAGGAAAAGAGATGTGGTATTCTAAAGTCAGTGTCGTAACCAGGATAAGGCAATCTCCATCCTCACCCGACAAAACCTTTCATTATTTTAATTGAATTTACGGCAGTCAATTAATAATCACACCATTTAGGCAAAGACAAAAGAAAATCGGAATCATCTCAGGTACTCTGTTAATAATTGTTAAAGTGTGGATTAAGCGCATTTCGTTTCGAAACCGATAAAAAAAAAATTGCTGCTCATTTAAATAATGTTGGTAAGATTTTATTTCGCAAGCATATAGTAAAGCTTAACATGAGTTTATTGGAAAGTCTGTTTAGTTATTATAATAGCTAGAACAAAGATAAGGTCACATAATACGTTAACAAAATTGAGGAGTGAGATGCGTTTTGTTAATGATGAGGATTTTGAATTAGGAAGAACTAAGTACTCGTACTTGTGTTTGGATTCAGAAGTTGAAAGACTAACTAAGAGAGATAAAAGATCTGTTAATGTAAAGGTTGCGAAAAATGAAAAATTAATGAATAAAAATGATGGTCAGAGTCAAAGGATAGCATATAAGCAATCGGAGAGCTGAGTGGCAGTGCTGGTAAGCGTAAGGATATACCGGTCAGGGATATGGGAAGTAATTTATTGACCAAAAATGTTGAAATCAGCAATTTATATGGAAAGCGCACTTTGAGACAGTTCTTAATAGACCAGTCTCCCCAGAAGAGGATATACCGCCTGCTCAGGAATATATTTAAATATTGATGAAGGTGAGATCAGGCTGGAAGTAGTAGTTAAGGCAATAGAACATTAAAGAATTATAAGGCACCAGGAGAGGATGGGTTGCAGTGTTCAGATCTTCATTGCTAGGCATTTAATGCAGCAAGCAAAATGAAATGAAAACTCCGCTAAGTCTTTGTTTTGTTGATTTTGAAGAAGCCTTTGATAGTATTTCGAGACTGATGTGGTATTATGGGATACCGGAAAAGTTTATGAGGGTTATTATGAACATACATGAGGGCACATCTTGTAATGTGATGGTAGATGGTTGTCTGAGTGAACCATTTGAAGTTAAGTCTGGTGTGATTCAGGGTGGCATTCTGTCTCCTCTGTTGTTTGTATTGGTCTTGGATTACGTTATGAGAAGGATTAAAAGAGAAACGGATATAGCTATACTCTGGGGAGAAAATTGGAAACTTCCTGACTTAGATTATGTTGATAATATAGTTTTGATCTGCAAGGGACCAGAAAAGATGCAGAGAGTGTTGGATTGTCTAGTGAGTGAAGGTCGAAAGGTTGGTTTTGTTATAAATAGTGGAAAAACTGAGACCATCAATATGAATATTGAAAATACACAGGATTGTCTAATTGAAGGCATGGGTGTAAAGCGAGTGGAAAAGTTTAAATATTTAGGTACTTATTTAGATAAGGATGGTTCTCTGAGCACAGAATTTATGACAAGATTAAAAAAAGGTTCATCAGGCAATGGGAATGCTTAAAAATATTTGGAATAATAGCAATTTTTCTGTGCATACAAAAATAAAAATTTACAAGGTAATGGTTACGAGTAATTTGATTTATGGGCATGAGTCATGGTACAGTACAAAGACTTCGGATAATAAATTCTTAACATTTGAAAATAAGGCGCTCAGAAGAATATTAGGAATTGATTGGAGGGATAGGATATCAAATAGCAGAGTTAGAGAGTAACACGGTTGCAGCCTGTCGACGATTATGTTAGGTTCTCACGCTGGATGTGGCTAGGCCATATGTACAGAAGACAGGGAGTAGTACGAGATACACCAGGGTGGGATGCCCTTGTTAGAAGAGATAGAGGTAGGCCAAAGGAGACGTAGTTGAGGACATATACAGAGTGTATATATATATATATATATATATATATATATATATATATATATATATATATATATCTTCATATATATATGTGTATATATATATACATATATACTATATATATGTATGTGTATATATATATATATGTATGTATATATATATATATATATATGTATGTATATATATATATATATATATATATATATATATATGTATGTATATATATATATATATATATATATATATATATATATATATATATATATATATATATATATATATATATATATATAAATATAACATTATGAGTGTGAGCGAGCGCACACCTTCCTTTCAGGATATACGAGCAACTCAGTTACATCAAACTTATACAATAGCGATGTTGAAACCAAAAAACGATCAAAGCCTGAGAGTTTTGACTCTTCCTTCCCGACATTTCCCACCCGTCCTTATTCACCACGAATACTTGTTATCATTTCTGACTGCATCTTCAACTCCAGAGAATTTTGTAATCCCATGGCGTTAAAGCAAAAGCATGAATGAACGTTGTTAAGAGATAAGATTTCATCTACTCATCAAACACACGAGTGTAGACATGAGACATCAGGCTAGGAGAGGCTCTAGTTGAGAAAAAAGAAACGAACTGTTACATGAAACTGTACAGATCATATATACACCAAAGTCTTTACATATCTGTAGTTCACATAGCTATAGGTAACTCACACCATTTAAGACTCACATTACACTGGACAGAGGCCAACTTGGTATGCAAAGCCATGAACACCAAGTAATGCTCGATTTCCATGTTCGAACACTGCCATTCTTACATATTGCATGCACAACGGACAGAGAGATGAAGTCTCACTGATTAATAAACGCCGGCCAGGACATAAGCGCTTGAGTAACGTCTATTCACAACATGCAAAACCATTATTATACAAAAGCGCAAGGTACGAAACATGCACACAACACAAACACCACTTAATAATAATAATAATAATAATAATAATAATAATAATAATAATAATAATAATAATAATAATAATAATGGAGAAGCAAATCCACAGTTATGTGTATGTACATATATTTAAAGATACATCAATATTGAAAAGGCGAACCGAACAAGTTCCCGAAAGCTATCTACAGTATATTGATTTATCTTTAAATATATGTACATATATATAACTGTGGATTTACTTCTCCATTTTAAGGTTCATGCTATTATGAGAATTTTTTAAATAATAATAATAATAATAATAATATTTCCCTATCAATATCTTTAAGTTCGATTCCAGTGGTAGGATAATTTAAATTTTATATCTAATCTACATTATAGGTTTATAATGCTAATTTCACCTCAAAACAAAAATAAAGCCTTGGCTGAACACTAGAGACAATCCTTCCAAGACACCAAAAACAATCGACAATTACAAAAGGTGACTTGACTTGCAGGAGGGGAAAGAGAAGAGGATTAACGGTTAGTGAAAGTTAGAGGGAGGGAGGGAGAGAGGAAGGGAAGAGACGAGATACTGTCATGAGGGTGGCGTAAAGATCTACCCTTCAGGGTGGGGTGAAACAACACAAAGAGTGCGCAAGGTGAAACAAAGATAAGGGTTCGTTTTGTTTGTTATCATTTTTGCCTTTCCCTTTGTCATATATGCAAAGAAAACACACATATTCCGCTGCTTTTCCTAGTTTTCAAAGAGTATATCTTAGTTTAACCAGCCCACTGAGCTGATTAACAGCTCTCCTAGGGCTGGCCCGAAGGATTAGATTTATTTTACGTGGCTAAGAACCAACTGGTTACCTAGCAACGGGGCCTACATCTTATTGTGGAATCCGAACCACATTATGACGAGAAACAAATTGCTATCACCAGAAATAAATTCCTCTAATCCTTCACTGGCCGGTCGGAGAGTCGAACGCTGGGCCAACAGTCCTAGTTTTCAATTCATCGCGAGAGCACTAAGCTCTTTCAGTATGTGAACTAAAAATGACTTGGTTAAACCGATGATTATTTCATTTTTTGTCATCTTATTAATAGAAAATCTCAATTGTAGGTATATACATAAAGCATATTCATTGTTCAGTGCATTTTCTCGCTTGAAACCATTCGACCTATAAAGGAGGAGGAGACAGCTGGATGAATGAGCAGCAATTATAGCAAACTTTTACAAGCTGAACAGGCATTATGGGTGGAGAGTATTTCTACTGTCATACCTGCGCCCGACCGGCGTCCCACCAAGTCTTCCGTAGAACATTCCGATATATATGCTGAAGAAGGCATCATTATGGTTCTTTCAAACGTAAATACACTCCCGGCAAGATGAGTTTGTGAAACACGGATGCTCCCTAAGAAAACTATTTCTAATAACAATGGCATGATTAATGTCGCAAAGTCACAATACTTGCCATTAGTGGAGTTTCCATTTCAGTATCAAATCTCTATCTATTCTAGTTCAAGAGCGATGACAAGTTTACGCAATAATAATGTACAGCCATATTGAATGACAGAACAGACTGGCGACATCCCTCCACGCACGTCTAAGCATCATGGTCTACCTATGTATTTAGTTTAACTAAAATATCTTGAAGCGTGAGATACCCACTAACAGACAAAACAGACAGACGGAGGGAAAAACGAGTGGATTTTTTGGAGTCTGGAACTATCAAGATTTAGTGCGCAGAATGCTGGAACTACACGAGCAAAGGGAATTTTTCATAAGTACATTTTTCAGGCTTAAGATGAATGTTTCACTATGCAAACGCGACTGGCCTGGTGTAAAAACAGGTCTACGTGAATAGAGTGCGTCCGTCGTTGCCTCGTAAATTTTTGAAAGGGAAAGAGTTAGGGGGAAATTACGCGGCAATGCATTGGTAAACAGACGAAGGATGGCGTGAATGCTGCAGAATTCAGAAATCTGTAAAGGGTTCCGAGTTGTCAGGTGAATGAGAGAAGAGGTCATTCGGGCTTCTCTGACCTTTCACTTTGGTGGTTAATGACGATTACGAAAAACCTCTGTGGGTGACAGACTGAGTTTTGGCGCAACTTTGAAGTTGCTTTCAATCTAAGCGGTTAGAGAATAGCGAGAACGAACGGGAACTCTAATAGGATAGGTTTGACTTCTTGCAATGAGGCAGCTAACTTAAGAGAAACCACATATCTACGAGAAACTGTTGATAATAAAATGATTACATTTTACGCGACATGACTTACATAGACGAATATATATAATACTTTCACAAATTTCTTTCAATCCAAACAATCTAAATTAGAGGTAGTTTTTTGCTTATGCACGGAACTTCACTTTAATTTTTTCGTAAACGCCTCAGGCTTCAGATCTTACGTCACTGGAAGGCTATCATGGAATTTTATAAAACCTTCATTTTCTTCTTCTCTTCACATGAAATGACAATGAAAAATGTGTGACCAGGCTATTTTTCTGTTTCAGAGATAAAGACTAGGACACTATTTTACCTACATAATTTAGTTTGTACACCAACAACATGATTTCACTATTGTGCCATTTAATGGTGATTCCTTGTCGTATCAATCCAAATTTTTGTCCGCACTCCTCTGGGAATCTGGTCAATCTTATGACTTTTTTTTTTATGACACTTGGTTATATGTCCAAAGTGCACTAACTTTCTTATAAAAGAAATTTACCTTTTGCTCTAGCTTCAATCTGAGGACCGCGCCCATCCACCTTTTAATTTTGTTTGTATCTACTAAAGAAAATTTAAATAGGGACGATAACGGTTTCATTAATGCTCTCCCAAATCCGAATCGACAATAAGGATTTAAATAAATTTTCTTTATTATGTTACGCTCATTATTATTATCATTCACATACAAACTTGAGACGACCCTATTACGGAATGATGTTTGTAGTCTTTCTAAACGGAGATTATCCAATCTTAAATTTATTTCAGGTTTGAGAACGGTGTACAAATTTAATACATTCCCTGAAAATCTGATCAAAGGCCAACTATTTTACCTATGAGGTCACGGAATCTCTACACAGTTTTAATTTTACTGAAAAAGTATGAGTCCCACAATAGCCAACCCCGCCTCTTACCCTAAACACACACACACACACACACACACACACACACACACACACACACACACACACACACACAACACCTTCTACTCTCATCCTCGGTCCCAGTGGAGCAACAATAGCTCTCAGGCTTTGCAGTCGAGGTGCCCACGTTCGATCCTTCAACCGTAGTATGGGCGTGTTTTCTTGAAAAATCCAGGGCGCCTCTGCTGATTTGGAAAAGTGATTGACGTGATGATAATCAAACGAGTAAAAAATGCGCCGAAGTTTCTTCGGCGCAATCGAGTTTCCTGTACAGCGTATAATGCTGTATGAAACTCTCAGCCATGGCCCGTTGAAGCTCTCAGCCGCGGCCCACGAAACTTTGAGCCACAGCTCGGTGGTGGTCTGTGTTGTTGGCACATATAGCGGTGCCAGAAGCACGATCATGGCTAACTTTAACCTTAAATAAAATAAAAAAACTACCGAGGCTAGAGGACTGTAATTTGGTAAGTTTGATGATTGGATGGTGAGTGATCAACAAAACAATTTGCAGCCCTCTAGCCTCAGTAGTTTTGAAGATCTGAGGGCAGACGGGCAGACAAAAAGCCACCTCAATAGTTTTCTTTTACAGAAAACTAAAAACAGGTGGGTCTCCACAAGACATAAACATGGATTTTCTTCACCATGTGTTTTTCCACTTCGGATGGGATGGCGCCAAGAAGGCAGACCCTTGAAGCTTTCAGCAAACCATATCCTAAAGAAAATTTCATATTACGATGAAATGAACGACCAGATTAAGCGATGAATTAAAATGAGTCAAGATATTACCAGCAGCATCAGTAATGAGCCTGGATCGAGTTGTATCAAAATGAGTTCATCACATGGCACTAGGCTTCCGAAGACATGACGGATATAGATCATTAGGGCTTAAGTGGCTTGCAGCATTTTGGCGAACCCAATTACCATAACAAGCACCTCGGTTCTTTATGCAAACACTGACGACACCTCAGAGTGATGCACAAGGAGATAAAACTATTTGTTGTACTCGGAGGGCGGACCTCTTCCCAACCCGTTTTAGTTAATGGCACCTAATGACTACCCTTAGGGTTAAGGCACGAGCGAAATATATTTAAATAATGGTTACTTAGTAGACGGTTTGAGACAATGAACATAAAGTTATGATTAGCCGTACGTAACAAACAATCAGCCACTGAAGGTGAGGTGAAGGAGTGCTCAACAATATATGAAGGAACGCATGGATATTACGGAGTGATGGAGTGTTATCACAGCTTTTCATGACTTAACACTTAACAAAAAGACTGAGAGAGAGAGAGAGAGAGAGAGAGAGAGAGAGAGAGAGAGAGAGAGAGAGAGAGAGAGAGAGAGAGAGAGAGAGAGCAATTAAAGAACATTACCTCTCCGATCTTAGTTTAATTAGAAAATCCTTTTGAGAGCTCAACGTAAAACTCAATATGAAAACTTAAAAAGGCCAAAGCAGCATAATGATACCAAATCCACTTTGGCTCCTCTAATTCGAGATAATAGCTCCCATTTGGGAAGCACTATGTATATTTGCCGTTTGCAGCCATTACAGAGATACTGCTTATTATTTCTTTTTTTTTTTTCCTCATATTTAAGAGTTTCTCATTCAAAATATCCCCCTCGTGGCCATTCCACTTCCTAATGATGACAATGCATCCTCAAAACCTGCCAAGAACTTCAATTACCGCCCAAATTGGGCAGCTTAAATGATCCTCATATTTGCTTTCCGATTCATTAACACAGGTTACAGTAATTACCTTAGCCGTGCCTCTCGCATAAAAGACATCGACTTGGACATTTCATGCAAGGGAGTAATTGTTTTCTCCCTGTAATTCCCACAATTGCATCAAAACTTTTGGGGAGATAATTACATTTCCAAATTCGTAACTCTGAAAGAAACACACTTCTGTCAAGCTCGAGCAGTGATTTTAATGTACCACGTAAGTAACAGAGAAGAAACGACTGAGGACCCAAACGCCTTTCGTGATTTATTTCAGCTTTTTGAATCTTTTTTTTTTTTTTATTAAATGTGAACAACCACACACTACATGAATCAAACTGATCGCTTCTCATTGCCGGTTTATTTCATCTTGAAATTCAGTTAAAGTGTTGTTTGTTCTACCTCGTAAGAAGCTGAACATCATCTCTCAGCCTCAGCTTCTCTTCACTGGAAAATAGTAGAGGACAGAGAGAGCGGATCACCACAACGAAGTTTGTACAACATGTAAATTTAGAAATTTCATAGTCGTATAAAGACGAATCATTGGAGATGTTATTTAGGTTTACTCATCCAAAGAACGAAAGTTGCAGTTTTTCATGGCAACCATAGGTAGCTATCAAACAATGGTGTTTTTGTATTTATTGAGGTTCTTGACACGGTGCGATATACCGCGAAGGCTTTCCATACACACACACACACACACACACACGCACACACACACACACACACACACACACACGCACACACACACACACACACTCCTCTCGCCTTCGTTGTACAATGATAATGGATTTACATAACGGAACAGGACATTTTCATTAATAATACATGGTACTTAACTGTTATTAACCTCAAAACGAAAAGGAAAATTATCATGTAAAACTTATCTCAACATGAAAAAATAAACTTTCCAAGTAAAGAGTGACGTTTGTTCTTTATTACAAATGCAAGTCTCCTTCACCTAAATTATAAGAGGAAAATTATACTGTTACCGCTAGCAGTAAATAAGAATAAAAAAAATATCAAATACAACTGAAATGCAAAGAAAATAAACAAGTTATTAAAACAATTAAATTAGCCGCGAAGATAACGTACGGAAGAAAACGAGCTCGAATTTACAAGCAGTTTACTAGACAAATCTTAATAGCCTGTGTTTCCAATTAAACGGAAAAGAACGTCAAAAACAAAAAACAAAACAAAAAATTAGAGAACAAAAATATACCAGAGAACAAGATGGGGCGATGCCATTCCAAGAAAAAACACAGAGAAAAATCTTTTCATGGTAGAGAAGAATTCCAAGAAAATGGAATTTACTTACGATAGCAACGATGTGATTTAGTAACCTTTTAGACTGAACAGGTAAAAAAGTGGAGTGTCTTGGAAAGCTTTTTAAAAAACACTGACATATTCAATATATGTCATAAGATATAGTCTGCATTAGTGTGGTTGGTTGCCTACACACAATTTCTTTAGTTAGTTCCAAGAATGGCATCCCTCGTTATTATTTGTTTTAATGATGTGCCTTCCTTGATTGCATAACTCTGAGGATGAATAGGGGATAAGATTTCTATCTAGATTCTCTCTGGAGTTACTCCATTCAATGGTGAATGTTTTTTTCTTAGAATGGTTATTACCTTCAAACCACGAATACACTATACAACGTAACACGAGGAAAACAAAGACACAGTTATGCAAAAGAGAGAGAGAGAGAGAGAGAGAGAGAGAGAGAGAGAGAGAGAGAGAGAGAGAGAGAGAGAGAGAGAGAGAGAGAGAGAATGGCGATATCAAATCTCTCCATAAGAAAATCACTCGTTCGTTCCAAGACTTCCTTACTTCAGCTGACGGATCAGTGCAATCGCATTTTAATCGTATTTCAGTCACAGACAGATACATCTTATCAGTTCTGAGTCTTAAGAGATAAGTGAGCCAATCCTAGGACCAATTCCCCTTGCAATCTGGGTCAAAAAAAAAAAAAGAAGAAGAAAAAGAGAAAGTGAGCTATTCTCCTTCCATTCAATCTTTATACGGATGTGGACGAAGAAAAACGTGGGACCAGGATTTAAGGCCCGAATGAACACGTGCGCGCACGCACACACACATACACACAAAGTATATATGTATATATATATATGTATACAAATTAAATATGTGCATATTCATATACATATACATATATTTACACCCACATACATATATATATACATATGTATGTATATATATATATATATCTATATATATATATATATATATATATATATATATATATATATTTGCCTTGTTTTATAGAATTTTAACCAAAGGTTCAAGATTCATAGAGTCGTGCATCTTGTGCTCCATGCGATTATATTTAATTTTGTTAAAATAGGAAGAAAAACATTGCAAAGACTGACTTTCTATTATTCATGCAGAATTCAAGAAATTTTTCGTAATTTATGTTTACAAAATAAATATAAAAACATTTAGCAGGTTATTTTAATGTGTCATATTCTTCTTTCTGGAGTTTTTAATTACACTTCGCGTATAACGTTTGTAAAGAACTGCGTTATCTGCAGTCGCATCGGGAATTCCTTCTAATTTCCTTAGAAATAGTTTTACAACGCATCCATATTTCACATATCTTCGCAACGGTGTCTCATCTTATGACATTTTCTACTCCGTATTTTTTTGTTTTCAACCACTAAGCAATTTTTCACCATATATGGACTATACTTACTTTCCCCTGACTTCCTATCTTTAATATTTAATTTTGGATAATACACTCGTTAGGTTTACGCACGGAATCTGTGTTGAATTTACAGTAATTACTATTTAGATCAATACATTCAGGTTTTACATCAAGCAAGGAACTTTCATTGAGCCGGCCATGTGCAAGCCGCATAGCCTAACAACTACATAATTTACAAAAATGTCACTATGATCGAATTAGATAGAAATGGGGGAAAGAAAATGCAGAAATGACCTTAGTTAAAGTTAAAAGAAAGCTGACGGGAAAACACTGAAGTCACTGAAGTGAAAAATTCGATAAAGATGCCCTTTCGTTCTGAAGCACTCACGTGATACCAATCGAGGTAAGGCATTTCTCCGGTAGTCTTCGCCTATGGACATCGTGTAAACAAAGAAATAGGTCGGGTACTTCTCAGAGCCACATGGTCTCGCCATTCTTTCTTGAAAGTTCATGCTAAAGGGTGGGGGTTGTTTGGGGGTTGGGGGGGGGGGGCAGCAAATCTAGAAGCAGGAGAGATCGAAAGCCATTATCGACAAAGATGACAAAATTTCATGTTCATTATCTCTAGAAACCTAGCAAAATCCATGAACTGAAACAACAAAATGCAAAAAAAAAACAAAAAAAAAAAACAAATGCTGAATGGCAAAAAACATTTTCACCGAAGTGTAACGGAGTAAACTATTTTGTTCCAGTATTCCTGTACACTTGCCATTCCTTTCCAACAACACAAGTATTCAATAATGTTCTTCGATTGATCAAGGAAAATATTAACTCATTTCTCCTTTTTTCAGGCGTGAGAAAAGAGGCGAATGACATCACCAAAAACGAATGGATCCTTTCCCTTTACAGTATGTCCTCGGTGGGTTTACATGTTCCCCCACCTTAATTCGGTATTCGCTGCTTCAATTAATTAAAGAAACTGTACTTCTAGCTCTACATACATGCCTACCTACTTAACAGAGAGAGAGAGAGAGAGAGAGAGAGAGAGAGAGAGAGAGAGAGAGAGAGAGGAGAGAGAGAGAGAGAGAGGTGTGCGTTTAGAAGTTTTGAAATCTGAAAGGCTATCACTCAAAGAGAAGTGAACAAGAAATGGAGAGTGTCCGAAGTTTTGGTTTCTAACAAGCTATCATCCGGAGAGAGAGAGAGAGAGAGAGAGAGAGAGAGAGAGAGAGAGAGAGAGAGAGAGAGAGAGAGAGAGAGAGATTACAAAAATTATGGTTTCCGAAAAGCAATCCTTCCAAAAGGCATCTATTCCCTTGGTAAAGAGTCATTCCCTTCCCCGTAAAACGTACATCAAAACCAGTCTCTTCGCTTGAAATATGGATCCATTAATTCCACAGGAATGATACATTACGGGAGCAATCACAACAATACACAGAGTATCCATTCAAACGGATGTGGATGAAAGGCATAATACACAATCAGGAATTTCATCGGACAAAACAAGATGAAATGCAGAACGTTGAACGCTAAGGATGGTGGGAAAAAGATGATGAGTTATCTTTAAAAAGATTTCTGAAATAATTTTGTGATTTCAGCGATGGTAAAATTATGCAGGGTTATCCGTCTAAAAATATGAAGGATCCACACGAACAGCTTCCCAACCTTATGAAGTTGTTAACAAGATAAAACAGCATAGTTCCTACCAAAAAAAAAAAAAAAAAAAAAAAAAAAACGAATATTCTAAAAGTACACAGCTTACAAATTCTCCAAAGAAAACGCACATTAATCAATAAGAAAACACGGGCAGATTCAATGGAGGCTTCAAATCCCTTTATAACAGCAATTTCCCGCGAAGGAAAACTTGATCCCAGACCTCATTACAGTCATGAGGTAAAAGTAAATCATGGCTTCGACATCATCAATTATGGATTATCTATTTCATCAAGAACGTCTAATGAAATACCGATTTTTCGTCCTCTATGACAAGAGAAGCACACCTTAGCGTCTGTAATGTAAGCTATTGCACCGTTATATAATTTTTAATATAGCTGACATAACCACATTTATTAATTACAATTTTCAAAGACCTCGGTGCAGTTTACGAAGAAATTACGGGAAATAATTTCAACCAGAGTCATTATTATTATTATTATTATTATTATTATTATTATTATTATTATTATTATTATTATTATTATTATTATTAGGCTGATTAACAAGACCACCAAGGCAAACATGAACGTAATGGCGCCAAAGGAAATGTAGTTTTCAAAAGTTGGGATCACTTGGATACGAAAATGACGCAAATCTAAAAAGCGCCGTGAGTCAAAATGACTTCTAATATGAATGAGTGGAATCCCATTTCTGAAAACATGTACGACAGACCATTATATGGCGATTACTTATTAAAATTAGATTACAAAATATTCAGTACACAAACTGATAAAAAATTACTGACTGTTTCGTACAAAATCAAAATGGGCTGAGTATACAAATGTACCAGCAAATGTCGTCACTGGGAAAAAATGAATAATGTATAGTAAAAGTCGAACACATTGGGAAGATTGTCTTGGACACAGTATTCTTGCCCAGTTCATACACTCGCATACAGAAAGAAAGCAAAAGCTACTCCTGGTTTTTCTAAAAAAAAGTATAATGATTAGATATGCCATTCTTATTTCATCTGCTGTTTTCCTGTAAATAAACGCTGGAAATGACGCTCCAACTCAAATGAGTTTAATCTCTACCTTATTTAATAAAAAACTCCATAGAACTTACTCTTATTTCATTTCACTTGATACAGAAATCGTACCAATGTTCCGGAATCGATTTAAAACATCCGTCTGCCATCAATCATTTCATTTTTCTTGAAATATTCAAGGACAGACAATCGCTTCCAAGGGTAAGAAAATATAAAACTGACCGATTTTTCCAAGCAAAGAATTTTCTAACCTCCGTCTTAGATACATAACGCATTATTTACTTTTTAGTGAGAAACGTTTAATTAGCAGAAATAGTGTCAGTTCCGACAAAACGACAACACACACACACACACACACGCACAATCGATATCACGTTAAATGAAGCCGTATTTCCAAGCGTAAAATTCTGATTTTTGTTTTTGCTTCTAGAATCTTTCATGGGAGGCCAAAATTGCAAGAAGAAATTCTGTTCTGTCTGAGAGAGAGAGAGAGAGAGAGAGAGAGACATTCAAGGATGCCTAATGTAAACGGCTAACATCAAAGATAGAGCTTAGTAAGGCCTCTATTCTCCGTAATCCTTTCGATATGACAAAGTCTCGGGTGAACAGTTATTAACGTTGTATTAAATCCCAATCTATTAATGTGTCGCACCCATTATGCTGTATCACTCTCTTTATGGATCGGCCATATACACACTCCTCTAAGAAGGTGTCGTAAAGTCAAGATATAGTTGACAATTTTGTCGTGACATCTATGTAATTTATTTCACGAAATGTTTTGCCAATAGGCCCTGGGCACCGTAATAAAATAACTGAATTCACCTTTAAAATATCTCTTAAAAATGAAAAGGATAGATTTTAAAAACTTCATCTTTCTTTTCAGTGCCAATCTCAAATTATTTATATTAATAATGGCACATATATATATTATATATATTACATATATATACATATAAAATGCATGTAAGTATGTGTATGTATGTGTAAAATGCATACGTGTGTTTTTCAACATTAAGTCATTTCTGCTGATAGGTGTGGCTCCAGAGCTGAATCGTACATGAATCCCTTGTGCAGTAAGACCTCTACATTAAATGCTCCATACGCCGACACAATAGGCTGTCAGACGAAATTAAGAGAGTCATTCACAGTTGTCTATCTATATCGGATTACCTATATACCCACTTTATATATATATATATATATATATATATATATATATATATATATATATTTATATATATATATATATATATATATATATATATATATATATATATATATATTTATATATATATATATATATATATATATATATATATATATATATATATATATATATATATATATATATGTATATATATAATTTTATCACATCATCGTGACATTTTTTATACACAAACATTAAACTACAAATTTCATTTAGTATCCAATTTGCTCTACCTCGGAAGAGGTTATTGTAGCTGACAAGTATCATTGGTAGTCTCGTGGGAGAACACTCGTCTGAATTCCGAGAGAGTTACCGTCGGTGGTTCGAGTCCATCAGGTGACTATCACTTATCAATTATAATTCTCCCTTTGGGACTTTTTCCGCGGTTGAGCAAATTGGATATTAAATGAAACTTAGAACTTAATGTTTGTGTATTATATATATATATATATATTATATATATATATATATATATATATATATATATATATATATATATATATATATATATTCGCTTATATACTGAAGTCACGTGCATCTACTGCGATTTTTTAAGAATTAATATATATATATATATATATATATATATATATATATATATATATATATATAATATATATATATATATATACAGTATACATACACACACACATTTATATAGATATATATATATATAAATATATATATATATATATAATGTTTCATCCATATGAGGTTCAACTGTAATTTAGCAGTTAAAATGTGGTCATGACAATATTTCTGTACTTTCGTCTTTGGAACCACCCCGTCACGAAGACAATTTTTTGTCCCATGTCTTTACTCCCAATTTTTATTGCGATTTCTCTATCCAAACTTGCATTCAGTTGTAACTTGTCATCTCACGCTGCTACATATTTGTCACAACGATCGGCCACGCAGGCCACCTCCCTTAAAGCCAAGAATTAGAGGAATTTATTTCTTGTGATAGAAATTCATTTCTCGCTATAATGTGGTTCGGATTCCACAGCAAGCTGCAGGTCCCGTTGCTAGGTAACCAACTGGTTCTTAGCCACGTAAAATAAGTCTAATCCTTCGGGCCAGCCCTAGGAGAGCTGTTAATCAGCTCAGTGGTCTGGTTAAACTAAGGTATACTTAACTAACACATGGTCACGCTGGAATTTCCAAAAAGCAGCGAGACAGCAATACCTTCGGCCTTCTCTTTCTTAGGCTATGTTTTCTAGTGCCCCTGGCAATACATTTCGCTGTACCCAGAGCTTATAATTCCTCCCCCCTCACCCACCCCTACGGATTCCTGCCTCGAGACAAGTCAGTCGGTGGTCAATGGGTCTTGGAAGGCCGCCATAATTTTGAGATTAATATTTCATCTCCCTCTGCTTTCCATTATCAGAAACTGGCAGGTAGATGAGTGACAGATTGGGATGGAAAGATGGCTCCGTACCAACCCACAGGCATGCTCTCAGTTGGAGGCTTTCCTTCGGTGATTGACCGAGGCAAGGTTAATGTCTACCTTTCTCTTAAATTCAAGAAATAGATGCCATCACATTCATTATCATTTCCATAACTCATTATCATACTTATTGTCTCCGTCAATTTTCTTGTTCGAAGAAACGTCCCTTTCTATTCTGTTTATCCGGTCAGCCAGCGATCCTGACACAATTTTTTATCTTTCTGTAAAAGAAAACTATTGCGATGGCTATAGGTCTATGTCTGTCCGACCGCACTTTTTCTGTCCGCCCTCGGATCTCAAAAACTACTGAGGCTAGAGGGCTGTAAACTGGTATGCTGATCATCCACCCTTTAGCCTCAGTAGTTTTTATTTTATTTAAGGTTAAAGTTAGCCATGATCGTGAGTCTGGAGCCACTATATATGCCAACAACGCAGGTCACCACCCGGCCGTGGCTGAAATTTTCATGCGGTCGTGGATGAAAGTGTCATGGGCCATGGCTGAGAATTTCATACGGCATTATGCGCTGTACAGAAAAGTCTTCGGCGCATTTTTTACTTTCTGCTGTTACTGTGACATGATAAACTTCAGCATTTGTTGGTAACTGCACGGTTAAGGCATCTCCGATCCGAACCCATCTTAGGATGCTCGTTCTTGGGCTATTCTTTCTCACGCTCATTCCTTGTATAATTCCTCCCAGCGCATATTTCTCCGATATTTGAGCAGGAATGCATCCACATTCAAAATCCCAATATCCTGGTATGGAACTGATCAACCCCTGTTGTAAAATAAAGTGAACAGTATTGCTCTATATTAGTTTATTTTGCGTCTTCAAGAAATCTGGCTCCGATACATAGTAAGCCTAGATCTGAAACCAAAACTAAGAAATCTCAGAGAATGTAGAACCTTGATTTTTTTTTCTTTATTTGAATAAGTGAAAGGTTCACAATACACTCCTGTTGGGGGATAAAAGTTTAATGTAAAATACAAGACTCACACAATATTATATATATATATATATATATATATATATATATATATATATATATATATATATATATATATATATATATATATATATATACTTATACATACAAAACCTTTCAACACCAAGTCCTTTCCCCTAACACGTGCTGGCTTAAGAGGTAAAAAAAAAAAATATATAACCATAGCCAAAGCCACATTCATACTTTCATACTTTTACCGATGAATCGTATAAGACGCCGAGCGCATAAAGCTTCCCCTGCGTCGGTAGTGCATGAAATAACAAACTGCATCATGCACCTCTATCTTGCAAGCAATCTCGAACTTTCTGGCTGCTGATATGCAACCCTTCTTTCACGCCATCTGTATAACATTCACCAGGTCTTTATCTCCTCCCTTCTTCTCAATTATCAACTTCACACCTGCCATCGTCCAGTCTTTCCATACAACCAGACCATCTCTAAACACCGTCCTTTCAGGAACACTAAACTACTTAACTTAACCCTTCCTCCTTCCTCTGCGTATCTCATCATTTCTCATCCTTTAAATTCTCTTGAGCTACATACGCTACCCACAATTCATCTCAACCGCTCGTTTTCATTCCCATTACGCGTTTTACTTCACCTCGTGTGTGTGTGTGTGTGAGTGTATAGGTGTATGTGTGTGTGTATGTGTATGTATATATATATAAATATATATATATATATATATGTATATATATAGATATATATATATATATATATATATATATATATATATGTATATATATATATATATATATATATATATATATATATATATGTATGTATATATATATATGTATATATATATATATATATATATATATATATATATATATATATATATATGTATGTATATATATATATGTATGTATATATATATACATATATATATATATATATATATATATATATATATATATATATATATATATATATATATATATATATAATATATTGCACGTGTGTGTGTGTGTGTCTGTGGGTGCACTTGCTAGCGTCTGTCAATCCCTTCTTCCTCAAAAAGAATAGCTAAAGCAAATTACCGTTTTTGGAATTCGTCTACTAATCATAAATCTATAAAAAAAGAACAGTCAATTTAACGATGAATTAATCTCAGTATTTTCTGAATCTAAGCCGTGTAGCCATCTGGCAGTATTTCACAATATGATTATTCAATAAAATCTTACTTCCTCAGCACAATTTGACAAGGCTTATGCAACAGAATATCCTAATCCGAGTCTTTTCTCCCAACGCATCAGCATTAAAGGCCAATACATTTCGAAGGTGAAATTCTGTATTTTATAATATATATATATATATATATATATATATATATATATATATATATATATATATATGTGTGTGTGTGTGTGTGTGTGTGTGTGTGTGTGTGTTATGTATGTATATATATATATGTATATATACACAAACATATACGTATACACATATACATACATATATATACAGTAATTGGTTGCATGTACACAACCTACCGCCACTCAATTGGAAAACCATCAAGTAAAGAAGGAAATAAGTTTTACTTTGCATAGAATCGTTCAGATGCTTCGGAAACCCAGCAGAGAAGCCGTTCGTTAGCGTTCTATGGGTAAACTTCGGCTTCTTAGGAGTTACGTTTTGACAGACAAGATGGAAGGACGTGGATACATGGGTTCAAGTAACACAAATTTCTTTTTACTTGATTCTTCCCTCTAAGTAAATTTTTAAAAACAAATCTTCTTCTTTTAAATCATTATAAAAATAATTTTCTTAATGACAGTTGGCTGCTTTATTCACTACCATGCGTGCTGCACTGACAGGTCACTGTCATGAAGAATCACCATTCTTGTTAGCACAGAATGAAGGCACTTATTACTCGCAGTATGCCCCAGGCAATTTTGATTTTTTAAAAAGTCACAAAAAATCACACTACTTGAAATTTACTACTAAGATAAATTCATATATATATATATATATATATATATATATATATATATATATATATATATATATATATATATATATATACATAGTGTGTGTGTATGTGTTCTATGATGGAAATCATTACTTGCTGTAAAATTTAAACAGGCTAAATGGCCACAAATAAAATGAAACAATGAAATGCAAGATCTTCTGCTTTTACTTTGATGCCTTCTCAAACAACAAAGACAACTCGGTTTATCGAAAACCTACAATTATTATCAAAATTATACAAAACACTTTATTAGTTTATGAAAAATTCTACTTGAATTATATTTCAATTAAAAACTGAACAAATTATTTGTACTTGCCTTTTAAATCGAAGGTTAAACGGATTTATTTTGACATTTCTCCTGCAGGATCTAAATTTTTGAAAAATGATATCAATCACTTGGTATTCTACATTTTTTCTCATTCACTAATGCCTACTTGAGTTTCCATTTAAAGACTACAAATGATGTTCTCAGTGCGAAAAATGGAACAATTCCCTGCTGCCAAGTATACAATGCAAGGGCACTTAAAATTTCATGCAGTTTATTAAACAACTATTTCGCCGAGTGATGTTTACATACTTTCGGGACACAAGTTTTACGAAGTTTCGAAGTTCGTCTTTCCTTCCCTTGAGCTGATCAAGTTACTCCCCCTCCAGTCTCGAAGGAATCGAATCCAAGACAAATTAGACTTCGTTTTCATTAAAAGTTCAAAATAGGGACGCTTTCACAGCTCATGCACTTCCACCACTCTCTCACAGACATCTCAGTAATCTCATTTCACTTTCGTACAGAAACGAGAGTCATTCACGAGACAAAAATCTCAACTGTGAAAACGTATCCAAGACTAGATTGCAAACGCCATATGCATTTTTCCCTCTAGGTGAATTTTTAAAAATAAATCTTCTCCTTTTAAATCATTATAAAAATAATGTTCCTAATGACAACTGGCCAATTTATTCACTACCATGCGTGCTGCACTAACAGGTCACTGTCATGAAGAATCACCACTCTTGTTAGCACAGAACAGCTGCTGAAAATATCCAAACAGAATGCCGACCGGAGTTCCCCTTCAACCCAAACTTAGAGCATCGTCTGATTTCCTCCCTCAGCCAATTACAAGACTCATTATCTGAGGCAGACTTTTGCCCAAAGTGCTACAAGAAAAAAAAACTGAATAGTCAAATGAAAAAAGCATGTAATGATCTGACTAATGACCACGTACACATAGACACCTGCTACATTCGGTAACATCGCTCTCTGCCTGTCTGTCGGTCTCTCCTAATAATTATAAATCAGAGGGAGGAGGCTCTGTGAAACGCAAGACTCGATTGCATTGTGCGAGGGGAACGATCCTGTATTTGTTTTTTCTTCAGTGAATTAAATGGGGGAAATGTGTAGTCTTTCTGAGAACGAGATTGGTATTTCCTATAAGAGCCTAACTAGCGTCTTCAGTTTCCTCGACAACTGAACGACTGGCATCACTAAAACTAAATGTTTTTTCCTTCTCTTCCAAGGAATCCCTTCATATAAAACACAACTTTCCATTCAACTGTGAAAAGTGGTTATATCGACGTCCTAAAGCGTAGTTCCTCATTTGACGGGTGGGTACCGTTCTCAGCTAGCACTCTGCTAGCCCCGCGTTCGGTTCTCCGACCGGCCAATGAAGAATTTGAGGAATTTATTTCTGGTGATAGAAATTCATTTCTCGTCATAAGGTGGTTCGGACTCCACATTAAACTGTAGGTCCCGTTGCTAGGTAACCAAATGGTTCTTAGCCACGTAAAATAAGTCTAATCCTTCGGGCCAGCCCTCTCTAGGAGAGCTGTTAATCTGCTCAGTGGTCTGGTTAAACTAAGGTATACTTAAACTTGACGTCCTAAAGCAACAGAAAATGGGTTTCCCCTTTTCCATCCAAATCGTTGCTTTCAAACTCCTCAGAGCGCAACATTAATCATATTCCCTTTTAATGATTTCCATACAAAGGCGATGGGGAAGTGCAAACTAATTTGGATTGATGTCATAACGTAGGAGGGCGTGCACGGGAGGGTGAAAATTATCCTGTAAAAAATTCAAAGGCACAGGCATAAATCTGCCCTCCTGGCTAAGAGTACAGGTTTACATATACAGTATACAATCATACATGCACACATACACAATACAAAAACACAAACAGATAGACAGCTATGCTGACATGTCAGCCACACACAAACACACACACACATTCATACAGTACGTGTTTGTAACCATACGCCTTTTATCCACAGAGAACGTGGTTCCAGATGGTTCTTTTCAAATATATTGTGAGGATTTTAAGGCGTCCCCGCTCTTTTCCACAACTGAAGCTCCACCTCAGTTAACTAACTACCTAGTTCAAAACACTATTCATGTCACATCATTACAAATTTAACTAGTGGAAAAGGTCTATAGCATTCCAGTTCTGTTGGGGACCTAACCCAGCCATAACAGCTGCCCCCCGCCGAAATTTAATATGAAATATAAAAGATGGTGATAGACATTCTGTGGTACTATATTAGAATTTAGGCCTTTCGGAAAATGACATGAAGATATGTAGGCCTAACTCAACCTCGTTATTACCCTGGAAGGAATGCTCGGGGGATCCAACGTTTATAGAAGTACGTCTTACGTCCTATGAATTAGTAATGAGCTGAGCAAGGCCACTCGGCGGCTTGCAAGACGAAAAAGGGTAAATTTTATGATTGTCTCAAAATCTTTCCTACTTATTCCAAGAGTTTAGTGTTACATTATATTCAAAGACTGCGGTACTGACGAAATGATGTTTGAGTGCTAGTGTAAACAAGTAGCAAACTATAGAAGTGCGTGTGCAAGCTTTCCTCTCTCTCTCTCTCTCTCTCTCTCTCTCTCTCTCTCTCTCTCTCTCTCTCTCTCTCTCTCTCTCTCTCTCAAACAAACAAACAAACAGCCAAACTCTTATACAAATACGCACACACACACACAGAAAATGTTTACAGCAAGGACTTCGATTTACAGTGTAATGTAAATCTATCTTAACTTCTGTGTCAAGGGCTAAAAGACATAGAATTTACAGCACAGAAAATCTATCGTTTTTCAAGCACTAACAGACATTACGTTCCATATACACTTGGGGTCACAAATATGTTTTATAAAAGTTTTTGTGAAGTAAAGACACACTTCTAAGAAAACCCTCTATTTCTGCACGCGGAATTTATTTGTTCTAACTGTTTGCTTGAGCAAAAGAAAATATCACTGTAAAAGATTATGCTCTTTCGAATACAAAATCAAAACAACAGAAAATATCTTCACACTTCAGTGTAAAAAGAGACAAAACTCCATTTACGATAAGGGCTCTAGTGTTGTTTACCTTGGCTCTGATAGCTCAGTAAATAATTCACCCCATAAACAAGGGGCGCGGAAAAAGCAATATGAGATATACGAGGCGCTGCCACCTTGGAAGACCCAACCAGCAAAACCTCCCATAAAGGTGAGTCTTTCTCCTGGCCGAGGAAAATAAAGAGTGATCGAAATCTTTAAAGCTCGACTTTACGACTTTCGGCGTTTCATTCTACCCTATGCTTTGCGGGGAAGGATACGTCCACTGATACACATCACTCTGCCAACAACGGAATACCGGATGATACTTTACGAAGATTTGGCTCACGAGGCACCCAAAAGGTACATATGAGAAAACCACAAATAAATCAGAAACTGAAACGCCAGTACAGGAGTGGATAGGAGGCAGAACGGAGAATTACAACAGCGACATGTTGGACACATCCCGTCAAATTATAACCAACTGGTCACGCAACACAAAATATGAACGATTCCCTTCCAGCCAAGATGATTTGCAAGTGTTACTTTCACCAGTGGTTTAACCTATTACAAGTTCCTCATTGGAGGGGTTGGTATCGTTCTCGGGTAGCACCCTGCTGGCCCGTGTTCGATTCTCTGACCGGTCAATGAAGAATCAGAGAAATTTATTTCTGGTGATAGAAATTAATGTCTCGTTATAATGTGGTTCGGATTCCACAATAAGCTGTAGTTCCCGTTGCTAGGTAACCAATCGATTCTTAGCCACGTAAACTAAATCTAATCCTTCGGGCCAGCCCTAGGAGAGCCGTTATTCAGCTCAGTGGTCTGGTTATACTAAGGTATACTTAACTTAACCTATTACTCCGAAGTTCAGAGAAATAGCTGCCCTAAAAATACCAACTTATTCAAAAGATTATGCCCATACCACCACAACTGACTTGAGGTTCACGTAAGCATAAAAGCCTTATTGGCTGAAGAAAAAAGTAGATGTGAATGAACGATTACAATTGGGAGGTCGTAGAATTACTAATAGTTCTAAGTAGTTCTTTTAAAATAGACAAAAAATACCACCTCTCTCTAAACAAAGGGGAGAGAGGGGGATAGAGAGCTAACTGAAGTGGTTAAAAGTATTTTCAAATGTACACAAAACCAACATTTCTGAAAAAAGAAACCTTACAAATAGCAAATAGCAGCAAAGTTTACTGCTTAAACACACACATATATACACACTATATATATATATATATATATATATATATATATATATATATATATATATAATCATGGTGCAATTTAAAATAGTACAATGTTATCTATTGGCGTCATTATGTCTTTTTTTAAAAACAAATGAAAATAACAAAGAATAAAATTAATACACAACGTTACATACTAACTATCTATATTATATATATAGAATATGTGTTAGCGCGCGCGCGCGTGTCTGTTTACCTCCGGCTCAAAGATCCCAATTATTTTGCAGCATAATAAGATGTGTTACCCTTGCGCCTAACCTCAGTGGAACATATAACAAAATCCTAAGCAAATACTTTCCTGTTAAGAAAGCAATCTTAGTATTAGGGGTACAGGGACGGGGTTGGGGGGAGAGAGGTAACGAGGACGAGGCCAAATTATGCCAGAAGCAACAGCGTGGCGTCGTCACAGAGTATTGCAGCTCAACAAAAGAATTGTCACCCCGCACGAATGGAAGAGCTGGTGCCTGGGTTCACGTACCCGACAGGATTAAAAAACCAGCAGTATCAACAACCCATCCGCCAACTAGACTTTACCAGTTTCCGCAACGAAGGTTCTTGTTATCCAGTCTTGGAGAAATAAAATTTTGGGAAAATTAATCATCCACCACGCTACCTCAAGAAAGGGAGACGTTTTTATTCGCAGGTGGCGGAGAAATGTTCGACATGGCGTGTGACGGTGATTTCCCAAAATTAATCTGCACAAGCATCATCGCCTGAATATGAAAGTTGGGCTGCTTTCTCATGGGAAGTGTGAGAAAGCATTCCGACGGCTTTCTAATCCTGCCTCACATGTTATCAACATTTGAAGACTGGTATCAGCAGTAAATAAGTGAAAAATGAGCCGAAGTTTCTTCGGCGTAATCGAGTTTTCTGTACAGCGTATAATCAAGGCCACCGAAAACAGATCTATCTTTCGGTGGTCTCGGTATAATGCTGTATGAGCCGCGGCCCATGAAACTTTAACCACGGCCCGGTGGTGGCCTGTCCTATATCGTTGCCACATGCACGATTATGGCTAACTTTAACCTTAAATAAAATAAAAACTACTGAGGCTAGACGACTGCAATTTGGCTTGTTTGATGACTGGACGGTAGATGTTCAACATACCAATTTGCAGCCCTCTAGCCTCAGTAGTTTTTAGGATATGAGGGCAGACGGACAGACAGGGCCGGCACTATAACTAGTTTTATTTTACAGAAAACTAAAAGCTGTCCCTACAATTTTTCTTTAAAGCACTACTCACTCAAATAACAGCATATAACATCCACAAAAGAAGAAAATGGTTCGACTTACAGTATTTATCTATACTGTCAAGGTTCGTTTCAGTGCTTAAGGAGACGTTAGTAATAACCGAAATCTGAGTTTTATGAGTAGGTGGGCCATTTCCAAGCCTTTAGCTTGAATGAGCAAACATGTCCCCTATATGACAAGAAACCAAACTGATTAAAAAAAAGAATACTTCTTGATATTCAATAACGATACGGCAATAATCATAATCACCGACTCGAATGAAGTTAAAAAAGAAATTCTTACCTTTCTTGCTGACCTGACCTAGAAGGGTCTCCGTGCAACTTCTAAGTCTCATCAAATAATGACGCATTTCTACCAAGCACCAGGTACCCAGTGAACTCAACCTTACAAAATTTCATGCGTAAGTGATAAGCGCTGGAACGTTCGTGACGAAAACCCACTGACCAATATTTGAACGCAATTTAATCGTCATCATCTTTACATCATTCCTATTATTATAATCACTGCAGTTTGCCGCTCAACGTCAGATCACCAAGGGTAAGAAAAACTGGGTCTTGTCAGTGGCCACCATGGATGACCACCGAAATGTGGCATCGCCGTTAGCGCAAGTTGCTTGAACGTCCGTAGGGCAGGAAACCAAAGGCATACAATAGAAACAACCCACTAAAAGGGGGAAAAGAGGCGTAGGTGGCAAAAATTATTTCTTGTCAAGACTGCTCAAAATGGTATCGGCCCACATTATAGACCAGATGTGTGTGTGAGAGAGAGAGAGAGAGAGAGAGAGAGAGAGAGAGAGAGAGAGAGAGAGATTCTCTCATTCTTCCATTACCGATGCCAATAAAGGAAAATAAGAAACGCCCACAGAACTACGCCTCGGCAAAGGCAATAAAAAAGCCTCAAGAATCAATTGAAGTCGAAATGAATCATTTGCATTCAGCTGAGGCAGAAATGGGCAGAAATTATGATAATGGCTCTGTTGCCCGAAGTCTTATCAAGGATAAGCACAGAACTGCACCGTCGTCTTCACCATGGAAATCCGTTCTGGTCGTCTTGAATGTTAAGGTCTCGTCTCGGTATTATAAGCCTTCTGTATTTATGAAAAAAATTAACCAGCATTATCACTTCAGCGCAAATATTTCTAACACAAGGTAAATATTTACGGCCGTATATGAGTTATCATTATACGATAAACTTCCACAACCAACTGCGTCAGCATGACAAAATCAGTTTCATCAGGTAACAAGTAGAGTAGAAGCAATCGAGTTTTCTGTACAGCAGCTACAGCGTATAATCAATGCCACCGAAAATCTGTCTTTTGATGGTCTCAGTATAACGCTGTATGAGCCGCGGCCCATGAAACTTTAACCACAGCCCCGTGGTGGCCTATCTATCATTGCCAGACGCACGATTATGGCTAACTTTAACCTTAAATAAAATTAAAAAATATACTGAGGCTAGAAGGCTGCAATTTGGTATGTTTGATGATTTGAGGGTGGATAATCAACATAACAATTTGCAGTCCTCTAGCCTCAGTAGTTTTTAAGATCTTGCGGGCGGACAGACAAAGCCGGCACAATAGTTTTCTTTTACAGAAAACTAAAAATTGTAACTAGACAATACTTTCCATTTCAAAGCATTCAGCGTACTATGCAGTGAAGAATTTCACCGGATAAAGTTAATTAAATGTGCTAACTGCAATATTTCTCTATTTCAATGTCACACCAATTGACTGACTAATCCATTACCGAAGAGGGAATCAGGATGGTTGGCAGAGCAAGTTTACCTTCAGTGCACTTATTAAAATTCGTTTCTTAATATGACATCTTTATACGTGCATTCTGCATTTCACCATTTTTCATCTGTATTACTAGAACAGATAAATACGAAAGGAGTATGAGGACAAATCCAACAGCTAGATTACTATAAGCACACAAAACAGATTACCTTACCAATTTCTTATGTATCGATAAAACTAACTGGCAAGGTGATGTTAAGTTAGAACCATTATATATAGTAAATATATCACCAGTTCATTAAGACCTACTTAAAAGGATTATACAGCAGAATAACCTTTAAGATCTACCGTTAAGTATCTGTCTTGGACAGTCCTCAGAAACCAGATTACTTCTCAGGGACGGTACTCTAAAATCGGTATACTTATCAAGGACAATCATCGAAACTCGAGTACTTCTCAAGGACAGTCCTCAGGAAACTGAGTCCTTCCCAAGGGCAGTAATCAAAAACAGGTCCTTCTAATATGCCCGTAGGGGGTAGGGAATATATCCCTGTAACTTAAGGTCAAGTAGATGTACCCAAAAACTCAAGTTTGAATTCAACAATATTTTCAAGTACCAGACTTGTAACTTCGCGGACACCAAATTTAATTAATATGTTCAACACAACGGTGGTAGTCTGATAAACCAGATCAAGCAATATTGGCCTAATCAGTCCTTGAAAGGGTGACCACAAAGAAATACCTTTCGGAGCCATCCCCTCCACAGGACACGGAGTGTAGATAAAAAAAAAAAAAAGAGTAAGGACTACATAGCAATTTTGAAGAGTTCAAACTTATCATGATATTAAGTGTTTAATCACCTCACAACAACACGTACTTAGGTATGTGAAGGTACCGGATTTTCATTTGTTTTAACGTTCTGTAAACCCGAGATGAGTACAAGATTGTAAAACGAGAGAGGGAGAAAAAAAGGTAAGACTTCTGCGTCTGTGACTGAACTTCAATAAAAAAATAAAAAGAAAGTAAATAAGAGGCTAAATCGAAAGCTAAACAACAAGCCGGAATACTAGCGACACCATAATCCAGTGTCACCAAAGGAACAATGGAGACCAGCTATAACCAAAACTTCACAAAGAGAAACATTTCTACGACAAAACTTACATTCAGCCTTGAAGATACCCGATTATGACAAGATTAAGAAAGAGTCAATAGTAATTAGAAGAGAAGCACACCGCTTATCGAGAATTAATCACAGACGCTCTCCACGAAATTAATTGATTGGGCTAATAATAGACAGCCTACAACGTTTACAAAACCGTCACGGCTCCTCACATCCCTCTCCTTTAATTCTTCACTTTGATTATTACGTAACATTGATGAGTATATCAAGCAACTTTTTTATCTGTTATCTTTTATATATATATATATATATATATATATATATATATATATGTATATATATATATATATATATATATATTATATTATATATATATATATATATATATATATATATATATATATATATATACGTACAGTGTTTCCATTGTATGTCTTTTCCCCTTTAGAGATGAAACCTCAATAAGTAATTGCCTTCCGGTTACCAAGTTTTATTAGGATGAGCCTGCCAGCCCCTAACAAGGGTGAGTCTCTTGAAGAAAATAAGCCACATCCCCATTCATACTTTAACGGCTGATTCATTGGTAAATTATAGCCAAACCCAGAAAAAATGCAGTGTGGAATCTAGGTGAGATGCTTAGGTTACAGCAGTCATTTCCTTTAGTTGATACAAATAAAGTCTTAACTGTTCTTCAAGTTTACCGTGTTTCATCATCATGTTTAAGTGGAAATTAACGCACAAACTTTACAATCACGCGAAGACATGCAAACATATTTGAAATCTTACGGCATCTACAAAAGAAATTGTTTCTGGGACAATACTTTGGTGACGAGCCCATATTCTTTCCTCAACATTGCTCACAGCTACATCTAATGTTCATGCATCTTGCAAAGTGCACGGTCCCCTAATTTCGTCGGTGGTCTCATTTCGATGCAAATGGTATAATTAAAAAATCTCTTCTGAACCATGAGTGCACCTCAAATCTTTGTTAGCCTCTTCTCTTTGCTAAACAGCTAATATCTATTTGTGGCCATAAAACACGACTTTGGATGTGGTTGTTAAGAATCACTTGAGAGAGTGCTATCAATACCCTAACAGCGAAGCTTGTGTCAGACTTCAGTTGTAGACGTCGACATTAGGTTACCTATGTCAGTATTTTAGTAACTCGATCTCTTACATCACCGTTCCTTCTTTTCTTACAGATTTGGATAATCGTACTTCTCCATTTTTACTAACCATCTCCTACTCCTAACGAAAATAATTTGTTCAACACGATATCCTCGAATGTTTTTCTGTTGTTTTCCTGTTTACAGTCCTATGATAAATATTCCTTTTCCCACAATTTCCTATGGGGCTATACAAATCTATAATAGCATTTACTATGGCCTCACATACCTTCAATAATCACATAAATCATAGAGACTACTGAGCACTGGCAAACAAGCAGTGCCCTTCTTTCATGCACCATAGAAACGAGGAATGACAAAATCCTAATAGAGCAAAAAAAAAAAAAAAGTATAAGGAAACCAATAAACAAAAGCTGCTTGTAAAGAACAGCATACTTCCAGATGAGCCAATCCACACATAAGGATTCTCTCTCTCTCTCTCTCTCTCTCTCTCTCTCTCTCTCTCTCTCTCTCTCTCTCTCTCTCTCTTACCTACTGTGCGTCTATTTGTCGGTCTCTCCCTCTTTAATCATCCATGCTCCAAATCTGAATTAATGTTAATCAGATGGAATTATTTGCTTGACTAACCAGGATGGGAAATCAAAGACTGAGAGGAGGTAGTTCAACCTTTCCTCCTTTTTCCACGAACTACGACTGAAATATGAAAATAATCAACCAACCTCCGTATTTAAAAAATTATATATATATATATATATATATATATATATATATATATATATATATATATATATATATATATATATATATTTTTTTTTTTTTTTTTTTACTCAAATAAATTCTCAGATGAAAACGTAGAATTCCGGTCATTCTCAAGAAAATAAAACATTCTCAAACCTGTATCAGCCTACTTCCCCTTATCTCTTATATCACCTGTAATTTCCTGAAACGTCAATCAATCTCCAATCCATTTGTCCATCCACTTCCCACGGGAGAGTTAGGGCTTAAAAAAAAGTTGAGTCGAAAAAACGAAAATTATGCAAAGTACGAGGCAACCGTTCATCTGTGAGGACGCGGACATTTGCCAATTGATTTATTAGCCGAATGGTGATTTTTCCTGAGAGAGAGAGAGAGAGAGAGAGAGAGAGAGAGAGAGAGAGAGAGAGAGAGAGAGAGAGAGAGAGAGAGAGAGAATTTTTTCCCGGAAAGGATTTTCAATTTTAATTCTCGCGGAAGGAATCGCCAAATGGTTTTATGCTTTTCTAAATATCATGATTGCTTGTTTGTGATTTATTAATCGATCCGCCTTATTGAACTTCCACTGATTCTGGTAGGTCACAAACATTTAACATGAGAAGCTGGTTACATCGAGCACCATAAAACAACAGAATAACCCAAGGAAACAATACACAATAAATTAACGCTGAACACAGCATTCAAAATACTTCTATGATTACCAACAAAACACCTGTAACGTAAGTTCAAAGCTGTGAAAATAAGTCACCAACCAGCTGAATTTGCCAAACAAGTGTCACCGCTAATATAAATAAATTCATTCTTTAGGAGTGTCTACTGGTTTTTACTGGATATATTCTCTACAAACCCTTCAGAGATAAACGCACCTACCAGGCCAAAATGTGGGCAAAGTCGGGCGTTGAATTTCCATATTCTCACAATTTACACGAAAACTGTTTTTTTTTTTTTTGACCGAGACGGAGAGAAGGTTAATGGATTTCATCCTTTATAGACAATTGGGTTCATTTGAGTTTTCCTGGTCCAAGATAATGTTTTTATTGTGTTAACAGCTATTAATTTTATTTTTTTTATGTGAGTGAATGCCAGTAGATCTTTTCTTTTAGCTCAGAACAAGAAAACAAGAAAAGGAAAAGGAAGAAATAATAGCTTAACAAAGAAGGAAACGGTGGACGTTATCTCCCGAAGGAAGATAAAAAAAAAAATCCGGAAAAACAGAAAGAAGCAAATTCTGAAGCTTGGAAGTAAAAGTAAAGAAAGCCACTGAATCGTGTAATCCAATCGTTACTGATCTGTACACATACCTCTAATTTACTCTTAATAACTTTTAATAATTCACTTAAGAGCCAAATATATAAAATCTATTCGTTTAGTGTTAGTTCCCTGATCACCCAACGAGCAACTCACTCACTCACACTTTCAGTACTTATTTCCCCCCAGTCCAACACTTGAATTACTCTAAACCAGCTAATTTTGTTGCTTTTTTTTTTCCATTGGGGCGAACCATTATACAATATTTCATACAGCTACAGCTATGTTTATTTCGTAAGCTACAGCTATGTTATTTCGTAAGCTACAGCTATGTTTATTTCATAAGCTACAGCTATATTTATATCATAAGCTACAGCTATGTTTATTTCATATAGCTACAGCTATGTTGATTCATATAGCTACAGCTACGTTTATTTCATATAGATACAGCTATGTTTATTTCGTATAGCTACAGCTATGTTTATTTCATATAGCTACAGCTATTTTTTATTTCATACAGCTACAGCTATGTTTATTTCATATAGCTACAGCTAAGTTTATTTCATATAGTTACAGCTATGTTTATTTCACATAGCTACAGCTATGTTTATTTCATATAGCTACAGCTAAGCTTATTTCATAAGCTACAGCTATGTTTACTTCATATAGCTACAGCTAAGCTTACTTCATAAGCTACAGCTATGTTTACTTCATATAGCTACAGCTATGTTTATTTCATACAGCTACAGCTATGTTTATTTCATAAGTTTGTGACGCTGCCAGTGTGCCCCTCCAAACATTTCATCTGTTTTTCCGTAACATGCCCCCGCAGGATCATATACGACACTTTCCAAGTAACTGCAAGTAATCTCTAGCGCTACCAAAGATACCCTTTATGGCCGCTATAGGGCGACGAAGAGCAAACAACCAAATATCCAGCGCAATTATCGGATTCCGAGTGGGGCTGATAGATACGGAAGAAATCCTATCATGGTGGATGAGTGGTAGTGATGGTCGTTGGGGAGGGTAGGGGCGGGGGTGGGAGGGGAGTGGAAGTTCCAAAAGGTCGTAGACCCCCTTGCGTAAATAAATATTTTCCCACTTTTTGAGTCTCCAAAAAATCAGACTACGGAGGGGTACTCCATTGATGCTGGAACGTGTCCATAAAGTCTGGTTCCTACCAAGGCGGCTGATGATAAATTACACTATTCTTAACCTAATTCCTAGGATATTTTTGTTTGGGAAATCTTTGTTTAATCGGACGACATTGCGTCTGTTCCTGGTAGTCCTGACCGTTCAGGCGATCTCTTGAAATCACTGACTTCACTAGGATAATTTCCCAAAAAGGCAAATCTCTGAAAGACAAGAAAATTTCCTGGGTACCGATCTACCATTACTATGAATTATGGAAAAATTGGACAGATTTTAACAGAAAAATTTGATTTGATCCTAAATACAATGGGTATCTTCCTTCTTCTTCACAGTTATTATAATTTTCCAACACAGAATCCTGTCGCATTCTCCTCATACCCTTTGCACAGCCTTCATTAACAAGAAATACTTCCCATTTTTCAAGTTACATCATTTCCCCACTTTCCAAGTTTTCATTAATCACTGCAGCCGAATTAAGCATTTGGTCATTAATCAACAGCATTATAATAACTATTTCTCTCTCCATCTCATTAACATCCATTTCCTTTCTGTACACAAGATGTGCTAAAACTATTCATTATGAACAGCCGTTAAAATTACAGTCAGTCTAACGAACAGCATAATTCCACACTTTTGAATATAGGTAAATATGTATGCATGGGAGTTTGTACACAAACTCGTATAGTGAAGAGAAATTACAATTACACACTAAGGTGTTTTTCCTAAAAACAGGCTATATTACTTTTACGTGGCAATTTATTCGTCCAAAGAGCATAAACTATAACCAGAGTGGCGTACGAAGGCAGCCATTGATCGAAGCAGGACTTCCCTACTGCCACCATCCCTTTCTGATGAATTATTATCTAGTGCCCGTATGCGTTGTGTACTTGAACGCCCTAAATTCACATTTCCACCAAACCGTTCCACCCCGAGGTAATTGATATGTGGCTTGGCTTTAACTCAATTAGATTTACGTGGGCTGCAGGATTTTCCTATTTCAATCGTGAACCCGGCTCTTATAGTATCTGAGTTTCAGTCTCTGAGATTTACAGATTTAATATACTACTAAGAAGTTACCTCTAACTTCCACGCAGATGCAAGGAATGTAGTTTTTATTATGATTAAACAAATTTCATTATACATATGCTGCAATTAAATATTCAAAATAAAATATCTAATATTAACACTTCATTTTAATTTTTTTCAGCATAACAATGATGATCATCATACTTTGCTAAACTATACAATGCAGCATCTGATATGCAACAAAATTCAGATTCAAACCATTGCACTACTACTCTTCTGTTGGACATAATAAGGAAGCTTCAGACATTAAACACTTATGAAGCAGTTGGCTTCGACCTAATTCTTATATACATAACTTATATATATATATATATATATATATATATATATATATATATATATATATATATATATATATATATATATATATATGTATATATATAACCTAAAAT
>JANJGK010000038.1:8319256-8361756 GCA_039081455.1 Macrobrachium rosenbergii
ATGCTCGTCTTAGGCTCTATCTCGGACTTCTTTAAAAGGATTGTTCTGCAGATGCTACAGCTCCTTCATCAACACATGGTATACCAGAACGTGGTTTATCAATAACAGAACTATTTCCTTAAATTTCTTCATCCACCTGGCTATGCAATTCCTGTGTGGTGCTTCTTTGTTGTACTTGGTTGTAAAGTTTCTTTGGAAAGCAAGGTACATTTTAGCTCAGCCAACCAATGAATGCTGTTTGCTTTTCTAGTGAGGACATGGGTCAACAGCATTCTGAAAAGAAGTCATTTTTAAGTTTTAGAAATTGTGAAAAATACTTGATAAAACAAATAATAAATAAAATTTCAGATGAACTGAAAACCTAGACTCATCAAGCTTTCTTATCCTTTTTGCAGAATAATTCTAACATGTATACTTACAAAGCTACAAGTATTTTAAATTGCACCATGACTTTATGGACATCGTGTATGTGTATATATATATATATATATATATATATATATATATATATATATATATATATATATATATATATATATATATATGGAGGAAATGAAAACACTGGAATGTGTTTTCATTTCTGACTCACATCAGGACCGAACCTTCGTTCTTTCAAGTGAGAGTTCAGGGCGTTAGCAATACAACTGCACAAGTCATAAAAGAAGTTGGAACCTAAGTACTTCGTATACCTGAGGTTTTTCCTGGGCAGGTGCCTAGCACCTTGCGTTGGGCACTAGTAAGTTGAATGAACTGTTAGCAGGGTTGTGAAGCTAAGTAAAATTTGCTGGTACATTAGGCGCTAGGCGCCTGCCCAGTTTACAATTCTTTCAATGCTAGGTCGGGAAGCTGGGTAAAATTCACTGGTATGCTAAGCACTAGGCGTCTACCCAGTATGCAATTCTCTCGCTGCTGGGTGGTGAAGCTAGGTAAAATTCACTGGTACGTTAGGCGCTAGGTGCCTGCCCGGTTTGCTTGGTCAGGAAGCTAGGTAAAATTCACTGGAACGTTAGGTGCTAGGTACCTGCTCGATTTGCAATTCTCTCACTGCTTGGTCGGGAAGCTAGGTAAAATTCACTGGAACGTTAGGTGCTAGGTACCTGCTCGATTTGCAATTCTCTCACTGCTTGGTCGGGAAGCTAGGTAAAATTCACTGGAACGTTAGGTGCTAGGTACCTGCCCGATTTGCAATTCTCTCGCTGCTGGGTCAGAAAGTTGGGTAAAATTCCTGGTACATCAGGCACATTCTCTCGTTGCTCAGTCGGGAAGCTAGGTAAAATTCACTGGAGCGTTAGGCGCTAGGCGCCTGCCAGGTTTGCAGTTCTCTCGCTGCTGGGCCAGGAAGTTGGGTAAAATTCGCTAGTACGTTAGGTGTTAGACACCTACCCTGTTTGCAATTCTCTTGCTGCTGGGTCGGGAAACTAAATAAAATTCGCTGGTATGTTAGGTGCTAGGTGCCTGCCTGGTTGACAATTCTCTCGCTGCTGGGTCGGGGAGCTGGGTAAAATTCGCTGGTACATTACCGCTAGGTGCCTGGCCGGGAAAAACCTCATGTACAGAGTACTTAGGTTCCAACTTCTTTTATGTAATGTACGGATGAATTGCTAATGCACTGGACTCTCACATGGAGGACCCGGGTTTGGTCCCGTATATTTTATATATATATATATATATATATATATATATATATATATATATATATATATATATATATATATATATATATATATACTGTATATATATATATATATATATATATATATATATATATATATATATATAAATATAAAATTGCACCTCTAACAAACATTTCTGTAAAGTTGATTAACAACATAACGTCGTCTGGGCCGAAATCGGTGTCATAACACGTACGATCTCTGAGAAATTTCGTTGGCAACCAATTTGAGAAAAAACAACAAGCGGACTCAGACTTCGAAAAAGGAACCACTATTATACTTACTCAGCCGCCCATTTCAAAATCCGTTCCGAAACCATACGTGCTCACTCGGGCCGGTAGACTGACTTACACTTTTAACTTTACAAGTGGCACCTGCAGCGACAATTTACTTACCTGGAATAGAGAAAACAAAATATTATTAGACAAAATACAAAATTTTAGAATGAAATCTCTCTCTCTCTCTCTCTCTCTCTCTCTCTCTCTCTCTCTCTCTCTCTCTCTCTCTCTCTCTCTCTCTTTCTCTCTTTTGGCATTATTCTAAAGTTAAAATTCAAACATTGTCAAGCGATGTACATAACGGTAAATGTAATTACGATTACTTAGTGAATATATAGGCCATGTAGATTCTCTCTCTCTCTCTCTCTCTCTCTCTCTCTCTCTCTCTCTCTCTCTTTTGGCATTATTCTAAAGTTAAAATTCAAATATTGTCAAGCGACGTACATAACGGTAAATGTAATTAAGATTACTTGGTGAATATATGGGCCATGTAGATTCTCTCTCTCTCTCTCTCTCTCTCTCTCTCTCTCTCTCTCTCTCTCTCTCTCTCTCTCTCTCTGTGGACTAAGAGAAAAAAATTGTGTGCTGACGAAAACGATTCACATACTTGATGCTAATTTATAATCATGTAAAATGATTACACCACCAGGTTGAAAAAACACGTATTTTTTTCGATTAAATTTTGGGAAATGTCTGAACCAAGCAAACCTAAATAAACACGCATCTCATAAATGAAATATAAATCATCTCTTTCAGTCAGAATAAAATGTTTCATTAATTCCATAATTCATGAGTCGTTCCTAATATGTGTTAAATATATATATATATATATATATATATATATATATATATATATATATATATATATATATATAATGTACATATAAACCTATAAATATAGGGCCCAATGACAATGAGAAATCGTGTACCTTCCCTCCCTCGAGTTTATTTTTGTAGGCATTTTTGTCGTCGAACATATAACCGAGCAGTCCACAGAAATAGTCGTATATGTTTATATACCCTACCCGCCATAGTATATGATAGCGTACTAAGAAAAAAAAATTATATCAAAAGGAACCACCGCTAATCTATAAAAACTATTCTAAACTGTACAGCTTATCAAAGAATGAGTGGCAAGAAAAAAATATGGAACGCTATTCAATAAATGAATAGACATTCTTGATAAATCTACATTCGAATATTATTATTCAAAACGTAGCAAGAAGACGCGAGATCCTCTTTTTCAAAGAGAAATAATTTCTGTTATTACACGAACAACCATAGTTTTATTGAATGGTCAGAACCTAATGTAATATATCATATTAACTGCTTTAAAATTTTTTCCCTGCAAGCTATTCTACCAGGACAGAGAGACAAACACACTTCTGCGAATATCACAAAACATGTGCTTTGTGAGAACGTATATATGTCAAAGATGAACATGAAAAAATCTTCAAACTACAAAGGGGGGAATCACTGGCTGGAAATCTCCGCCAATGCCATTAGTACTGTTGCCACAATACTTTGAATAAAAGATTTCATTCTAGAATACAAGAAAACAACTAGCATATTTGACTAACAAGAGGAAAGAAGTTGTTGTTTTCTTTAAATATATATTACAGATGGTAGCAATAAACGCAAAAAAAAGAAGAAGTGAAACTCCTCCTTCCCGAGACACACTCGAAATCACACCACAATCTAATCAATTATTTACGGAAATCGTAAAAATGAAAAAATCGTTCATTGCCCTTCGAGTTTTAATATTTACGCCCTAACAGGAAAACAAAAAGTAGACTCTCTTTGGCGAAGATAACAAAATGTATAAACATTAATAAGTTCTCCTAGAATAAAATTCGCCTCCACACAATAAATATAACAAAACATAAAAAAAGGAAAAAAGAAATACAGACACAACACGTTGATTAATAACGAGTGGGAAAAAGGAAACTGAAAAAAAGTTTGGCTCTCTGGAGGCAAGTCAGAAAAGTGATCTTAACATTAAATGGAAACTGAAAATAAAATATTTGCTTTGTCTTGAAATCCTTCAGTAATATTCATAAATATCCGCAGAACAAAGAAATAAAAAATTAGAACATTTATCCTTAGAGTTGTGCGCTTGATCAAGTGAACTCAACATTTCTCTGTCGAGAAGGTTAAAATTAACTAGAGGTCACAAGATGTACTTAATCTGCTATAAATCTCAGGAGTTTATATCAGAGTTAAACAAAATAAAATAGTTATGATCTTACTTTAATGCTGACGAACAATTGCACATTGGAGCACACCAAGAAATATTTCGCCCATATTGTATCCAATCTGGTTTATGACATAAGACAAATACAAATTACACTTACAAAAACTGAATTTAGTATATATTTATAACCAATGACGGCAACGTATGTAAGTATTTACACAGGATAAATGCTAACGAACACATTTGCGTCTGATGTATATAAAATGAAATTCGTCCATACCACAATGCTGGAAACTCTTGGGTCTAAAGAACTTGAGCCCTTCGGGAAGTGGCTAATTTGAGAGAGAGTGGAGTTTCAGCCACACACCACAGACATTCGGTTGAAAAGGATAAAGCAAACTCACCCGAGTAGGTCAAGGTCTTTCTACTCTTGTGGTGTCAGAGAAGCCGAGCTGGCACTAACGTGTGATATCATGCATAAACTATTTTACATGAATGTAACCGAACAGCCTTGTTGTAATGCAGCACATTTAACCAAATTCCACATTATCTTTCCATATTCTGCAACCACCGTTTTGTAATACTCAAAATAATAAAAATTTTGCATGGTGCTTTCAGTTGTAGGTACTTGCTTTCCCAAGAGGGGACCACAGCTCGCGGGTTAAAACTCTATAAACTTCTTACACAAATATACCAGTGACTAGATACTCTCATTCTGTCGGATCTCTTAGGGCAAACGAAGGACAAACGAAAGGCCAGACCTTATTCATTACTATTCAAAACGCCATAGGCATCTGCACTAACAAATACATGCAAATGCTGACGTGCTAACCCATCATTCTTAGATTTATCACACGAGGACCAGGGATCCTTAGGTGTTCCACTAAAGAGTACCAAAATGATTCCTGAAATTATGGATTCGGAACCAGATGTCAGTGCCCAATGCCTGAAGAACTTTTTTTTTATTCCAAGAGACCGAGGTATTCATTAATTCTTCAAGTGCCGATGCTGACACTTACAATGCTTTGCCAACATGCTTCCATATCAGAATCAGGAGAGTTCACCTGACGGGCTGACAACTACCCCGTCAGATTTCATATTTAAGAGCTCATGGACTTCACATGTGGACGGACCCATGTTTAGTGTTATTATGTGTGAAACCTGTTGACACGTACTAGCACTCAAGTATAAGGGTTACTGAGAACGGTGCTCTAACAAAGGACCGGTGTGTGACAAGAACACTTGACGTAAAAGCAACAACTGAGCCAAAAGACAGATGAAAATACTGAAACAGAAAATATCTTAAAAACAAAAACTTTTGGGATAAACATCAAAGGCCTTTCCAGTGTACAGAAGTTATCTATAGAAATGAATGTCAGAGGAATGAAGAAGTGGAGCTCACAAGAGCTATCCTAATAAATGTTATAATGTTAAAGATAATCACTTCTGTCATCAATTTTAAATAATAAACAACTCCATTATGCATAAAGATAACGATGATATAAACAACTACTAATGTATATAAGCATGAGCGATTAACTAAAGCAACTAGGACATTATATTCCGGGTACCTGAGTTCACTGACAGAGAGAGAGAGAGAGAGAGAGAGAGAGAGAGAGAGAGAGAGAGAGAGAGAGAGAGAGAGAGAGAGAGAGAATAATGAAACCCTCACCCCTAATTCTATGAGGACGTATTCCTTAATGATGGTGACGTCACAAATATACCCATGATACGATGACGTCAAACATAGGGAAGCCCACAATCGCATCCACCCGTACAGATAAAATATTTACGTGCGAGTGACGCAAGTAGCTTTCCGCCGTTGAGCGTTGTTTATACAGTTCGCTGTTAACCGTTAAAAAAAAAAAAAGCAATCTAGACAAAGCCAATTTCATATGAGGGGGAAGGGCTCAGAGAGATGTGGAAATGAACAGGATGCTGGGAAGAAGAGCGAGAGAGAGAATAAAAATCTAATCAAGTCTAAATACACACTACCGTCTGGCCCCTCTTAATTTTCTCATACACGGGACGAATTATGAGCAAAATTTCATCACCAAACACGGTTATCAATAGCTATTGAGTCAAGAGGCTAAATATATTTAACGTGGCCCCACTGTACAATATTTGAGAATCGTTTAAAACATTTTTGGGCCGATTCAAAGGCCAAAATAACAGTGATATTTTCAGTCATTTGGTCTTCGAAGTAAGGAAATCCTTTCTATCATCCCCGATCATGATACAGTATTATCAGCGACAATGTTTCAGTTTTCTACAATCAATAACATACATGGTTTGAGCTTTTCTCTTTTTATCGGCATAAGCTGTATAATAGCCTGTGTTTATTCTTCCACTTTGGGCTATGCATAAAACTGCCTTGGGTTCGTCATGATGTTACGAGTATCATGCTTCAATTCATTCCTCCGACAGTACTAAACGGCACCAGACCAATGACACCCATACGGATACCCGGACTGAACATTTGAAAGCTTTGCATACCTCCTACCACCACCACCACCACCACCACCACCACCACCACCACTACTACTACTACTACTACTACTACCATTAATGCTGCTCTGCTGCTGTTGCAACATTCTGTTCCCATCTCTTTTACATTTTCTAATCTTCTCCTTTAGAGTGGCAGCTAACCTCAATGAACCTCGAAAAGACCATTACCATAATCAGGCCTTCAGAAGGAGCATCCTCGCCTGCAGTTTTAGAAGAAATTTACCAAAATATAAAGTAGAAAATTGCTATAAAAAACCCAAACTACAGTTATGTCTTGTAAATTCTCCACACTTGCATGGATAGGATTATTTCTTAATCTTGCAAATAACGATCGCTTTCGACACTTGCGGAGTCCTTGAGAATCAAGACATTTCTATCGACATTGCATTTGTGTGCTTTGTTGGGGACCATGATGAAGACACCGGCAACAGACAACAGAAATCTTTCCATTCGCGTCTCGAGGCTAACATTAAGAACCCTATTATAAATAAACTTCCTTGCAAGAAAGTTAGCCCCTTATCAGACAACTAACTAATGGCGATTGCCAGAGGCCTCAAAGATCAGCAAACGCTATTTAAAGGGATTTCTAGGAACAGGTAGTGTGTGTTTTTACAGATGCGTTAAAGACATTCTAAAAAATCTTTTTTTCAAAAGTCTTTTTAAAACTATTTTCACTATTACCATGAACGAGCTGAGTTTTTTTTATTTATTTTTTTTTACACGAATTCCCACTCCTTTTATTTCTTTTCATCTTCCCCAAATCCCTCTCTTCAACTTTTATGGTTCCTTCCCTCTTCCTTTCCATCTGCATTTGGCAGTCTCTCTTGAAATGTATTCGCGTGCAGGAAATGCAAGCTGTCCATCACAGCGCGCCCACGCCGAGCAAGATGAAGAGGTATAAAGTTCAAAGAGAGGAAGCACTGAAAAAGATACTCGGGCAGAGGCAAAAATGAAATTATCTTTCGTACTAGGAAGATCAACTCGGAAGATCAGCTTCTCACAAGAAAATATGAAAGCGGAGCGGTAAGACGTCAAACTGAGGAGGAACCACAAGTCGACATAGGGAAAAGGAAAGCGAGGAAAAAGAGGAAATAAGCTGAGATGGAGGAAATTATGTAAAAAGAACTCAAGACCCGGGAAAGAGCACGCGATGAGATGGTAATCTCGGCAGAGAGAGAGAGAGAGAGAGAGAGAGAGAGAGAGAGAGAGAGAGAGAGAGAGAGAGAGAGAGAGAGAGAGAGAGAGAGAGAGAGAGAGTTTGCTCATAAATATTCTTAGGCAAGAATTCAAGCACACCAACAATAATAATAATTCAAGTAATATCGCAATATGACGAGCGGTCTTTTAATACTTCTTTTATTTATTGCTATTCTTTTTATTTCTTCATTTCTGCTTTTATTTACAAGAATATGAAATTTGCCTCAATTACGCTTTACATACGCATATCGCCTCAATTGTAGTTTTTTTCCATAATGCAATGTACTTTGCTTCAAAATTTGTTATTTTTCCAAAACAAGTACTCTCATTTTTCATCAGCCACATGTTAATTTCATTACATTCATTCCGTGAAGAGGAGAAATGAACTGTTAGCAAAATGGGAAAAATTATAAACAGGACGCCTGCCGTGGTGTACTACTATTTCACAGGAAATCTTTGAGAGAACACTTTTGCCCGTATAATTCTAATGAGCAATAACCATCTTCTAAGCTTGAGTTTTAAGTACAGCTCACTTCCGCTATTTCTTTTCAATGTGAGACATGATTGCTTGTGACTTGGCATTCCTTGTAAACAAACATGACAGTCAAATTAAGGCAATTAATCACAAAAGTGTTGGTAGAGCACATGGGGAACCACATGCTTGTATAGTGTGTAAATTCTATATGTAAGTATGTAAGCCTGTTTGTACATGTGAGCGTCTACATATATATACATACATATATATATATATATATATATATATATATGTATATATATATATATGTATATATATATGTATATATATATATATATATATATATATATACATACATATTTATAATATATATAAATATATATATATGTGTGTGTGTGTGTGTGTAAGGACTAGTCCCAAGATCGATCCCTGACAAGGCGAAAACGCCTTGGATTCATTTCTTGAAAAATCCATTGTGCCTCTGTTGCACTATGCAGTGAATCTTGTACCTAGTAGTTACTAGTGTTCTGTGGGCCACAGCCAGTGCGGAGAAGGTCATTGGGCTAGAGGTCTTATTCCTTAACACTCGCTCAGAACCAGAAGGTACAGTAAAAATAAATATAAAATATATGTAAATGGAAATTTGTTGCGTCAGCCCTTGTTTTTACAAGGACTGAAAACAGCCCAGTGGTTTTAGAATGCAGTCCTGCAAACAATTTTACCTTTTACTTCTTTCCACTTCACCAGACGAATGAAATAAACAAGAAGAGAAAACTAAACATACAAAAGAAACACAACAAGTATGACAAACTTAATGCAATAAATGGGTATAGAAAAAATCTTACTTTAGAAACATAACAAAAAGGAGGGTGCCAAAGGATAAATAAACATTAAACCAGAGTATATTTCATGCAATATTATTAGGGATAAGCAATGTCAAAAAATCATAAAACAGTAATATCAAAAAATCATAAAACAGTATGTGAGAAGACTAAGAATTATTCGACAACATGAAAACATGTCAATCGAAGCAACTGATATGATGAATCCTAAACACAGAATGTTGACAACCAGGATTTAAAAGGCTGGCGCACCCAAAATACCCAAGGTCGGCAGACTCAGCTGGCCAAAGATTGATTTACCCAAGTTAGGCAGACACCCAAAATACCCATAGTCTGCAGGACATCCGATTTGACATTTACAACACTAAGGGTTAATACAGCTAAGGTAAATACTGCCACAAGGCACAACTACGACACCAAATCTTGGCACCCCATAAACACTCCCAAAATAATTGATCATTAATCACTTCAGGGCACTAAGTACACATATACTCTAATTTACTGAGTTCTTACATTTCTACTTCTACTTGATATGTATTGGGTAACAGTATACTAAGTTAGTTACTGAATTCACTAAAAAGTATAATAATGCTACCGTCACATTCTACGAATAATTAGTTAACCTCTTATTGCATCATTATAAAAGATAAAACAGAGATTACTATGACAATTCGTAACCTCCACAACGTATCCCCAAACGGAATGAATGCGGTTAACTGACAAAACTACAGGACACAAAGAAAAAAGGGTTTTACTCAAATGAACAAAACGACCAACTGAATTGAGACATTTCAGTGGTCTTAACGAAATCGAATGAAAGCTGCACTTTATCAGTTTTCTCGGTAATTCAGGGAAAGTATGTATTTACTATTAACAGCCATGCCATAACAACTCCACAGCTTAGGAGACAAACGCATATGTAATAAACGAATCAACATTTGTCTTAGGATCTTATTATTGAAGATTATAAAATATTCTTGGGCTTGATGAGAATATGAATTTTTCAAAATTTAAACAACGCTTAATAATTTACATAAGTTCAAAGTATACCCAATTATGGGTCGTTTCTTTCAAGTAAGCTAACCGAAATCTTTCGTATTATACAATTAATTAAAAAATGATCTAACTATATATAACTTCTTTTAATGGAAGCTGATCGAAAAAGCAAAATGTCTACAAAAACCCTGCCAGGAATCCAGAATAATAACTGACAGGTTTATGTATAATAATTACACAAGCAGCGACACGATTCAATCACCAACTTCCAGAATGCAAAATTCCACCGCTGTTTAAGTTCGGGAAAATTTAACGGATGTTAACTCCAGCCTTAATTAGAGCCAAGATCTTAAACTTTGGCGATTGCAGACCCTAAATGATTTAGCCGGGAGAGATAGACCGACCAAAGGGTATTACTCTACAGCTTTCTAGAGAGAGCATTTAATATTAACTAGTAACCAGCACTAATAGTTACTTTGTGGTGTTGAGCTACTTTGCTATAGGAAGAGAATAAAGAAGGAATAGAAGCAGGCTTTGCGTTTTCAGACGGTTGACACAATAACAACAACCACGACGTGGCCAACAGAAACTACAGGTGAGATATGTGCAGGATATCCTAAAACTTGACAGGATAATAATTACTGTTCAGTTATGTGCAGTTACCTGAAATTTAATGTAAAGACGACCATAACTCAGATATGTTTAGTTATCATAAAGTTATTTTTAAAAAACTGCAACCAAAATCTTTGTATTTATCATAATTCAGTTACGCATCACCTCCAGTTAAGGTACATGCGTTATCAGGTTCATTGCAATATTAAATACAAGTAACATTTAGGCAGTTAGTTACTAGAGATTAAGGCAATTTAAACTACAGCTAAGATAAGAGCAATCATCAGACACATACTGCAATATCAACAAAAACTACAGTACGTGAAGTTATAAAAAACTTTGAGATTGGTTATTCCATTGATTGGAAACTGTAACAGACTTCTTTTCACCCGACAAAATATGGGAGTCGTATTCACCATACTGGCAAAAAGAATTGTAGGTGCTGTTACATTGCCCCTGCATTACACCAGCACGGGCTCTTGTTCCAGGAGCAGACCGTAAAACTGATTTCATAAAAAAAGGAGTTAATCTGAATACAATTCTATCCAGCCAGTAAAGCTAAACAGCCGGATGGAAGTACACTTATTCCATATATACTTCTTGCCCTAATATACAAAACGCAGCTTACCAGAAACAAAAACAAATAAAAATTATCAAAATATGAGTAGATATATAAGGAAAACATATTAACTTATTCCATCTCAAGTGTCCGTGTGTGGGTGTAAAAGAGAGAGCGGAGATTATTATGAAGATTTTACCTTTCATTATTTTTTCTGCAATATATTTTCTCCACAAAACTTCCTACTTGTTTTTCTAGCAAATAAGGATAAAAGAGAATGAAATAATTTTTCATCGTGCCTCCGTCTGATTCGTATCTCAGGCACACACTGTCTGTTAATGAAATGACCAATTACCACAATCATATCTCAGAGGAGAATAAACGCCTTTATTACTTACTGCTTTAAGTGTCATATTCGCTTCACCGTCCGGAGATGTCGATCCATTTTGTCGGACCCGTTATGCTATCTATTGCACATCCAAGAAATAATGAGGCTGAGATACTTTCTGTCTTTCTCACTCACGCTCACAAAATTCTCCTTTTGTGTGTCCTGAGGGACGCCCCCGGCAGGCCATCTTCGAAAACATTTCTCTGTCAGTTAAACTCACTGAAAATGATGAGATGACTTAAAGAACAATACTTATTAAAAGCACCTGTGTAAATTAAAAATGCTTTTTACTAGAGTTACTCAGTTCATTGTATATCGGTGTCCTTCGTCCTTACTATTTTAAGTGATGTTTACAAGAACGACGGTTTTGTTCCAAATATCTAGGTAGAGAAGTTAAAACATCCCTTTACAACAAAGAGCATCTGATGCACAAACAAATTAACGCCATGCGGTTTTTCCCAGGCGTCAATTTCTTGATGAAGTAAAGGGATTATTCCAAGTGGCATGTCTCACAGACACTGCACGACCTCACAAGACACCTGTGGCACTACTAAAACCACAACTAGCTGTCTTTTGGGCCTTCAAATCAACAACCAAGCCTCCCTCCCTTCCTCCCATGTCCCTCCTTCTGACAGCAACCCCCCCCCCCCACCTCCAAACTTCCCCATCTGCTCCTCTCCTCTCCCAAGGAAGGGCACGGAACGTGGGTGTATGACTTCGTTGTGTGTATTTGCGCGTACAGATGGAGATGATGCTTCTTGAACCGAATCTCTTGCCAAAAGAGGCGCCTCAGTGAACAAAAGACCTAAACGCCCAAGGGAATATACAAATAAATGTCGCCCCTATGTCTTATATGATTAAAACCAATATGTTGCAAAACCATACGGTACCTCATATCTGGATGCTCAATAACAACTAACTAATATTACTGCATTACTTCTGACACCGCCAAACTACCCTTGGAAATAATTAAAAAATAACACCAAGATTGTGTTCTAAGAGTTTACTTCTAACTAATTAATACTAACAAGCAGGAATCATAAAATTTAAGCAGATACATCACGTGGTTTTGATTTTTAGAAAAAAACTGAGAGTCCAAGCCCGAGGGAAATGTTTCTTGGTTTAATCCAACTGAAAACTGGCTACATGGCAATGACTTCTGTTTCACGACTTCGATATTTTATACGGAAATGTCCTGCAATATTGTGTGTGATTAAAAACCTAACTGAATAATAAAATGGAGTTTCAGAACCTTGCCAAGAGTGAGCGGAGCGCAGGAAGCAAAGGGAACCAAATTGTAAAAACCCAGATCTTGAGCGATCTCGGGGTATTCCAATCATAAGGTTTTTAGGAACCGTTATTTCTTTCAAGCCAAGATTCACGCTCGTCTTTTTACATCAACGATCAAGGATGATCACACGTGTGGAGAGACGTGAGTTCTCATATTTCTCCCTTCCCTTTCCCCTTTCCTGTCTGTCTGGGCATCGCTCCAATAAATGTCGATGACCATTTACGTAAAGGATCCAAAGATCGCGGTAAAGCATATAAATATACAATACTAATATACCAATTTCATAGTGCAAAAAGTTATACTTTAAACGAAGATCGACAAACATCATAACTCCCTCTTTCGCTTTAATAAACATTCTGGGTGACAAATACTGAACTACAGCTTTTTTAGACACTCCACGCACATCTGTATAACTTTCTTGTTCCCTTTCCACCTAACAGTACCATTTCTTTGGTCTCTTTCCACCTAATGGTCGGTTTTCTCGAGTTTCTTTGGTCCTTCCCACCTTAAGGTACAATTTGTTCGTCTTGTCTCACCCAGTGATACAATTTTTTTGGTCTGTTCCCACCTAACTGACCAACTTCTTTCTTATCTCCTCATCTGACGGCGCAACTTTTTTGGTCTCTCAACAAATGATTGTAAAACTCTTTTTGGTTTATTCTCATCAAACGGTAAAATTTCTGACACTGTTGTCTTATGATACTATTTAATCATAAAAAAATATACTAATCAGGTCTTATCTAAATAAAAATATAGAAAAGAAAAAAGCAAGTAAAATGAAACATAAGGTGTACAGTTTTGAAGATGAAGTTTCAGTCATAACTTTTTAAACAAATCTGCTTGATTGTAATGGAGTCTTGATTTTCCAGAAGAATTAAAAATATGCAGCACGGTCTTAAAATCTCAAAAGCTGCGTCAATACCATAGTATCATATGTGTTGCACTGTTCACGTAGATTGCTGAACAACATATAAGAGCATGAACTGGAGCACTGCAAACTTACCATCGCCAAACACTACGGGCAGCAGTAATCTCAACTGGTTTGTTTTTAATCCAACTAATGTCAACGGGTTATTGCATAAGCTATTAGGTCGGTCTAACAACATCGATTATTATCAATATTTACAGAGGGTATTTAATCTATATATAACACAGGAAAAGAATGAAACCAAAACATCACATGGGGATGTCAAGTGCTCAAGCGAAAAAAAAAATAAGCTGCTTATATGCGTAACAAATAGTTCTCGGAAAATGAAAAGGACAATCCGTCGGTACTTTGAAAGCGAAAGCAGTTCGAACAAATAAACCAAAAATCAGACATGCGCAAAGCAATCAGATTCAACGACTCAATGAAACTCATAAGCTGCTTTGATTTCATGTTCGATTTTCCCAACATTGCTCAAGCGCAAGTTTCAATGCAGACACAACAGAGAGAGAGAGAGAGAGAGAGAGAGAGAGAGAGAGAGAGAGAGAGAGAGAGAGAGAGGAAAATAAATGTATTTTTTCTCCCCGTTACTAGTTCTTCGTTGGACGAGCGGGTTCCGTTCTCAGCTACCACTCTGTTGGCCGCGAGTTCCAATCCCCGACCGGCCAGTGAAGAATAAGAGGAATTTATTTCTGGTGATAGAAATTCATTTCTCGCTATAATGTGGTTCGGATTCCACAATAAGCTGTAGGTCCCGTTGCTAGGTAACCAGTTGGTTCTTAGCCACGTAAAATAAGTCTAATCCTTCGGGCCAGCCCTCTCTAGGAGAGCTGTTAATCAGCTCAGTGGTCTGGTTAAACTATGATATACTTAACTACGCGGAACACACAATTCAGCACAACAGGAACGTCTCATAAGTTTCTCACGTGTGAAGAAACACACTCACACATGGGTACACAGAAGAACATACAACATGCGCGGACATTGAAAATAAAATGTCATTGTATGTCAGTAAGCCAACTGTACCACTGTCACTACCACCAAGCTCTAAAGAACTGCCTCTTCGGATCTTGAATGCCACAAGCTCCAACACCACGATGCTGCTCAAAATACGCCATGTCCACAGATTCACCAGAAACAGAAAAGTTTGATAATGAAAAGAAGTAAGTATACCTTAGTTTTACCAGACCACTGAGCTGAATAACAGCTCTCCTAGGGCTGGCCCGAAGGATTAGACTTATTTTACGTGGCTAAGAACCAATAAACCACTCAAATCTGCTTTGTTAGTGCATTGAACGGCCCACAGTCCAGAGGGGGTAATAATTATAATACCTATTAACTACTAAATAGTTCCTCATTGGATGGGTCGATTTCGTTCTTGGATAGCACTCTGCTGGGCCCGCGTTCGTGTCTCCGGCTGGCCAATGAAGAATTAGAGGAATTTATTTCTGGTGATAGAAATGTATTTCTCGCTATAAAGTGGTTCGGATTCCACAATAAGCTGTAGGTCCCGTTGCTAGGTAACCAATCGGTTCTTAGCCACGTAAAATAAGTCTAATCCTTCGGGCCTGCCGTAGGAGACTTGTTAATCAGCTCAGTGGTCTGGTTAAACTATGGTATAGTTTAGTTTAACCTATTAACTACAATTAAGTAAAAAATAAAACTTAAAACAAGTTTCGTGGGAAGGAGCGCGTTAATAATTGTCTACTGATCTTAAGCGTTACAATGAGTTAGTTATCGTCGCACTGCACTGAACATGTACTTTATCTTTATTAGTGTTGAAAATGGCAGTAATAAGCATAAAATTTCTCTTTCAATAATATTCTTTGTGTTAAAAGAAAGACTGGCGTTCCATAAGATCGCCAAAGTTGCCAAAGTTGCCCAAGTTCAAGTAGCCAATGAGGTCTTTGGACGGAGTAACAATACTGCCGTAAAACATGTGTTAGTCTTAAAAGTACATTATCAAATCATCGGGGGAAAATGTTGGATATACTGACGTAAATTACTCGATAATTGAACAACAAACGACTATACTGATATAATATTAAGTAGCCTGTACAAATAACAACTAAACTTAGAAATGGAGAAGGAGAGAGCGATAACTAGACACAACAAGGTGAAGACTGGAAAAAAATATCATTGCGGGTATATGGACAGCATGGCAGTATCTGGAAACCTTTACTCTTATAGGCCAATCAGGATGTCTTTCTTATCGCTGCCCCATATGTTGGCATGCAAATTAAAGACACCTTTGTCCGAACTTCGCAACGGTACTTGACGTCCCTTTGGCCCAGCACTTGCCGTTTCGACCCTCTTTTATACTACCGTTGTTTTTGACGGCATAGGTGAACTAATCAAAAAGTATACCTTAGTTTAACCAGACCACTGAACTGATTAACAGCTCTCCTAGGGCTGGCCCGAAGCATTAGACTTATTTTACGTGGCTAAGAACCAACTGGTTACCTAGCAACGGGACCTACAGCTAATTGTGGAATCCGAACCACATTATACCGAGAAATAAATTTCTATCACCAGAAATAAATTCCTCTAATTCTTCATTGGCCGGCCGGAGACTCGAACTCGGGCCTGACAGAGCTCTAGCCGAGAACTCTACCAACTCGTCCAACGAGGAACTAGGTGAACTAGTGAAGCACAATAAGTTCAAGAAGGGAAATTCCCGGTCTCAAGAAAATATTTTCCGATAATACATTACGCAAAGGGAAAGACCCTTAATCCAAACAGGAAACAAGGTAAACGCACAAAAGCACGCTCCGGCGAACAATGGCTAATCTGAAACTAAGGAGCGAGTGAATGAAGAGCCAATAAAACACTCGGAGAGAAGAAAAGGCGGTAAATCAATATTAAGCCACGGAAAAAAATAAAAGAAAATGGGGCGGCTCGCAAAACCATCTCGGCAAGATAAATAATTCTTAATGCACATGAATCTCGATGGAGAGAGAGAGAGAGAGAGAGAGAGAGAGAGAGAGAGAGAGAGAGAGAGAGAGAGAGAGAGAGAGGAGGGGGGCGGGGGCGCATGAGTTAGGGCACAAGGACCAAACACCATTTTTGGTTGCTTTCTTTTAAGACCGTCCTAATAGGACCTTCATATCAACATGAGTGGACAACCAGCACCAAGCAAAGGTATAATTTTAGTATAAGGAGAAACATTTCCAATACATCACAATGAAATCACTAAAAATAAGAAAAATTACATTAAAAAAATTGCATATGAAGAAACTATTAAGGCCGAAGATATACATTCTATTTCCGCGAGACATCAACATATTAAGAAATAACAAGCCTATAATACTGTGATATTAAATGTAAAGTAGGATACAAGTAAATATATAATAACTTGATCGCCACAAATAACATTTTCACGCCAAATGCTAGTATATTTGTGGTATAGTATTTACTAGAAGAAAACCATCTGCACTTTGACATATTTTCTGGAACTAATAAAAAAATAAGTATATACCTTGAAGTATTGCCAACTAATGTTTGCGTTGCTTTAAGACAACAACAAGATGTAAAGTTCCGGGACGCCACAGAGTGATGAAAATGACTGAACCATTCTACCTCCCCTTTCTAAGAGATTATATCTCCTTACCCAACAGGTTAAGTCCAGTTACACTGTTTCTTCTGATGCAGAAGAGTGTTCCAAATCTCTTCTCTGAAGCAGAAGAGTGTTCCAAATCTCTTCTCTGATGCAGAAGAGTGTTCCAAATCTCTTCTCTACTGCAGAAGAGGGTTCCAAATCTCTTCTCTAATGCAGAAGAGGGTTCCAAATCTCTTCTCTGATGCAGAAGAGGGTTCCAAATCTCTTCTCTAATGCAGAAGTGTGTTCCAAATCTCTTCTCTAATGCAGAAGAGTGTTCCAAATCTCTTCTCTGATGCAGAAGAGTGTTCCAAATCTCTTCTCTAATGCAGAAGAGGGTTCCAAATCTCTTCTCTAATGCAGAGGAGTGTTCCAAATCTCTTCTCTGATGCAGAAGAGTGTTACGAATCTCTTCTCTAATGCAGAAGAGTGTTCCAAATATCTTCTCTAATGCAGAAGAGTGTTCCAAATCTCTTCTCTAATGCAGAAGAGTGTTCCAAATCTCTTCTCTACTGCAGAAGAGTGTTCCAAATCTCTTCTCTACTGCAGGAGAGTGTTCCAGATCTGTCCCTGCTCAAGCCACAGTGGTCCCACCATATACAGTAGCTGTCTGGGTCTATCTTTACGCGGAAAGTGGTGGTTCCACCTAAGGGGGACTGGATAGCCCAAAGCATCTACTATAATAGTCTCCATAGAACGTACATGAACGCGAGCTCCAAAGGTCTCGGCGTGATGGCCGTAGGTTAGCAGGAGGGACCAGAACATCTATTCGATCCTCAAATTGCACGCACACATCACTAGCGGTAACGTTTATGCGCTTTATATACCGACAATGTGACGACGATGACAAGAATATTACCTAAATTATTTTTCTCTCTGAAATTATGGAAATATCAGCATTATGCTGTATATATTCTGAAGAATGATCCTGCTTGTCATTAAGAAATGAGCGTAAGATAGTATTCTAGAACAATAAAGATCATTCTCGGTCTGGGTTCTACAACCTACCGCTTGTTCACCACCCACCCCTAACTTTGCATAAGATACGTATGCTTGAATAATATTTTTCCACGTCGTTTGGTTAAGCGGTACCTGATATCGGTGCATACAGTACACTAAATCTAGTTTCACGACAACGATTTGCAGTGAAACACGATAAGAGAAAACATAGCTATGAGAGAAAAGCTTTCCTCTTCACAAAACAGAAGTCACTAAATTTTATTTGCAATTTTGGTGCAATATCCAAAACGTGTTTCATATGATAAGACAAGAAATTGAAACAACGAATTTTAATTCCATAAGACATATATCACGACTTAATTTGGCTGAAGTGAATTCTCCAAGAAATACTCAAGGGTTAAATATCGATGTTTTCTTTGAAATACAAGTTGAGTATATTAAATAGCTAAAAAGGACACATTTTATCAGCGCAGAAACATGTCCACATTATATACATATATATATATATATATATATATATATATATATATATATATATATATATATATATATATATAGAGAGAGAGAGAGAGAGAGAGAGAGAGAGAGAGAGAGAGATATTGCTTGATTTCATCTGTGACTGTTAAAACTGGCGTTACAACAGCTAGGTTATTAGCGGCGTAAAAAATTAAATAAGAAATTAAAAAGATCAGTAAATAAATACATTTAAAAGAAGTTTCATAAAATGTATCTACTATATATATATGTGTGTGTATTTATATATATATATATATATATATATATATATATATATATATATATATATATATATATATATATATATATATATATATATATATATATATCTGTAAAACAGAGAATGAGAGAGAGAAATATATTCAGGGCTTAGCATACGCTTTTAATCTTCGACTTGCAAATAAACTTTCAATACCAAAGGAACAAGGAATATTTTGATACGCACAAAACATCAGAATTGAGAGGGCAAATGTGTATGTTCTCATGAAGATAAACCTTAGTAAGAGGAGCGTACTCATCATGCACATACTCGCATTTCATACGGTTTCTTGATGAACAACTACCTTTACACGGAACTAGAGGTCACAAGGTTAAGCAGCAAATTCTCACTAGGTGGCAACAACCCTTTCGGTTCAGTGTAATTGGGAATGAGACGGTTAACAGCACAATACTTCGGCTACAAAATATTTTTGAAAACGTCGGCTTAAAAGTCATTTTCGGGGCAAAACACGTTTTAGGAAGTAACTCCGGCCGTGTAGCAATGAAACGTGAAATGGATGTCTAATGGAGTAATGTTTTTTCTACTTAAAGTAAACTCTAAACCAGACAATGCGTGTGTGCGTGCATATCTTCTTGTTGGCCCAATTCAAAACTGCATTTCGCTAATAAGCAAGCTACAACTACAAGCTGCGTATTGATTTGCTGACGCACCGGCGGTGCCCTTATATCCAGCTTTAAAGGTCTTCGGACCATCGAATTCCTTAAGGAAATGTGATGCGTGTTGAGATATCAGTTCTCCAGGCATCGCACTGAAGTTTTAATGCGCGCCTTCAAAGCTGGCAGCGTGGCCCTGCATTTGGTATGACTCCTTCTCAAGTTTTGTGTGCTGCTTTCTCGCCTTGTACAAAGCCATAAAACGTTGCTTTGAAAATTACTAAATAATTTACTGTTTTGTCAAAATTTTCTTTAACCATAAACACGTTTTCGGTGTCGATTATCACGGTAGTTGCGACAGCCCGTGACGTAAAAAAACAAATAAAAAATGCGCCGAAGTTTCTTCTGCCCAATCGAGTTTTCTGTACAGCGTATAATGCTGTATGAAACTCACCCACGGCCAGGTGGTGGGCTTGTTTTTGGCACCTACAGCGGTGTCAGACTCATGATCATGGTTAACTTTAACCTTAATAAAATAAAAAAAATACTGAGGCTAGAGGGCTGCAATCTGGTATGTTTGATGATTGGAGGGTGGATGAGCAACATACCAATTTGCAGCCCTCTAGCCTCAATAGTTTTTAAGATCTGAGGGCGGAAAGATAAAGTGCGAACGAAAAGACAAAGCCATCTCAGTAGTTTTCTTTTACAGAAAACTAAAAATAATAAAAATCAACCCATTTTAACAAACATCATCCTGGAATCCAGTGTGCTCAAGATGTTCCAGAACCCTCTCTATGAATGCATGATATGCACAGTTTTTGTGTTAGCAAACTCTTTGTTTTCGGACTAGGGGAAACCTACAAAAAAAAAAAAAAAAAAAAATCGAGTGAACAAATGAAAATCTGTTTATAAACATTGCACCATATACAGCTTTTTAATTTTGATAAGCGTTAAGGTCGAAGGGATTGGCAACCTAATGGCCTTTTCTGGCCCCGGAGCGCAAGACTCTAGAAACAAGAAAGGGAAGGGAAGGGAAAAGGGTGTGGCACGAGGGAAGCGATAGACCTGTCTCTTGAAAGAGGAAAGGCTACAGTCATGAAAACCGAAGCACGAAGAGAATTCCAAAGCTTGGAGGTAGTGGGAAAAGCTACTTGAATTAACTGCCTAACATGAAAACAAAACATTAATGAATGAAGCAAACATTAACAATAACGTAGAGTAATCAAAGGAAACGCCATGACAAAAATTCACAGAATACTAAATAATGCAAAACCTCGATCCTTCGAAAATTTAACATGTCCTTCATTACATAAGCTCTCCAATAAATAAAAATGGGGGGGGGGGGGTGGACGGGGGAGGGAGCAGGAGCAGCGGAGACGAAAGCTTCACTCATCAAAAACCGGATTACCATAAATCTGGGCAAACTAATTTACGAACCAGAATTCGTTGCTTCACTGGACGACGAAAATAGAAAGCGAAGCAGCAGACTCCATACAAGATCATAAATCCGCTTTGATTCGCCGCTCTAAAACTTTCCCATTCCTTGGCCAACCCCGGTCGTATAACCGAACAATTTTGCTATTGTTCATCTCCGCTGCTATTTTCACCAGCGGGTTTTATTGAGAATGTTCGGACCGTTCCCCTCTGCAATAAGAGGGGAAACCGAGGAAACTGAATGTGAAGGCGATCGCACAACTTTCAAAAAGAGGGAGGAAGGATTGCCTGATAGAGCTCCTTATGGGTCCTCGACGATCTCTCATTTTTCTCGGTCTTCTCCTCTAAAGGACATTCACGGTTAATTGAAGTTATTCCGAGTACAAGGTCGACTTTCATTTTAATGCCATTCATATCGTAATTCGCTAGTTTATTACAGGAACTTTTTGTCAAGCGTCACATCGTACAAACGAGTAAATTATTTCACTCGCTTATTTTGAGCAATTCAAGTCAGATGTAGGCTAGAACTTTCTCTTAATCAATTTAATGAACACTGCATTGACAATAAAATATGCCAGTACGGATTTTAATCCCTTAAGAGAGATTTAATAGAATTTTTATTTCGATAGATCTCTCTGCAAATTTAGATAATAGCATTTTTATACGAGGACATAACTCAGTTTAGTAAAATAACTTCCATATTATGTCCTCTTCATACAACATAGTAATATAGTAGCTATTGATATAAAACGTTTAGCTTTTAATATGAGCGAGTCGTCTCAAATGTTTTTACACTAACTTCAGTTTTTTTTTTTCAGGACACTGAAAATATATTTTTAGTAGAATAAAAAAAAAAATCTCTCGCTTAGTACGTGCTTGGCACCAAATGGAATAAGTACTCTCCTTTGCTAAGAACGTCGATTTCTTTGGTAAAACACGCGGTGACCAAAAACTTATGATTCACCCTATTTGTCAAAGGATTTCTATCGAGAATTCAAGTCTATTTCATTATTATAGATCACCACAGCTTTAATGGAGAAATGCGCCTAAATTACAAGGAACCTCAAGCCTTAAGACGCTACAACATAGCTAGATATATATATATATATATATATATATATATATATATATATATATATATATATATATATATATATATATATATATATATATATATATAGAGCCTCTATGGCTCAGTCGGTTACAGCAGCAGCTTCGGACTTCGTAGAGGTCTGTGGCGCGGGTTCAAATCCGCAGCCGACTGATCAGAGAGGCAGACACTTTGCTATCCGTGTAGACATCCCGGGATTATATATGTAATCAACGGATAGGTTTGCTTAAAAAGCAAATGGGTGTTACAGACTAAATACACACACAAAACAAAGCCACTACAACACCTTCTATAAACATAACAAACATCTCTCACGTCTCGAACTCTCGCCCTACCCGCGCAACAACTTCTCGCTGCTGGGAAGAAAGAGCGTTGGGTCGGGTATGATACATGAAACATACGCTACCGGGGTCTAAGCGATGTCAGGCAGGGCAGCCGATCGAGACCACAGGTCTACCCCAAAGCCAAATCAAAAAGTCCTTCAAAAGAAGGCATCGTGCTTACCCCATACAAAAATGGGAAAAAAGCACGTTAAAAAGAAGAAGAAAAGAAGATATATATATATATATATATATATATATATATATATATGTATGTATGTATGAATGTCTTTTACTGTAATCGAACAGTAGACACGAAGACAACCAGCAAAGTTGGCACTGGCTGATCTGTGCATCATCGGACTCCCATATGATAGATCTAAGGACTTCCCCATCTTGTCGTCCACATTTCAACCGGACAGTTAGTGAGTGCAAGCATGTACGTATAAGGGCTCCAATCAACGACGAAGCATAAAATCGATACTGCACATTAATGTCATTCATCACTATTGGCATGATTGCAAACCTAACCTGTCATGATTAACAATGCGCACACACCTTACTGGTGACCTTCTTTACCCTGACTACGTGAATCGAATTTGAAAATGAGGAGCATTATTCTATGCATCTCTTTAACAGGAACTGCACTGCTCTGATCGCTATAACACCACCACCCGCCATTTTGATTGTGAAATTTAAACATTTTTAAACAGCTTTGGTACTGCATGCAAAGATTCTCTTCCACCACTGCCACTGACTCTGACAGGTAGGAATTATTTGTTTTCTTCAAATAACAAATACTGTTAGGAAATAGAGCTGAATTAACAGATCTGAAAAGGTTCAATTAGTTTAATGACACTCAGCGAACGCGTTTGCCTTTTTCCCTCCGCTCTGTTGAGGGCAAAAACAAAACAAAACAAAATTCTTGAGTTATTTTCGATGCTCGCAAAATTTTTAATTCAGCAGCAATTCGAGATTTCGGATGTTTTATATTACTACCAGATACGCGAGGTACGAAAAACCTGTGTTAATTCAATTGCAAAAAGCCTTTCTCTAAAAGTTCACCACAAAAACATAAGCGCTTTCATGTATTTGCTTCGACAGATGAAATTTGTGGAGCACTTTGATATTCATATTTCGGTTGGTATTGCCTTTGTGTATCAATATTCAAACACTGGAAAACATGCCCATTTACTTTTCCGCATGAGAGGGCATCGAAAAAATAACGCTGATGAGAGAGATTGTTGATGCCCTACCTTGGAAAAATAAGGAACGGTTATCTTTAATTAAGATGAAATTCAAGGAGGTCAATGCAGCACGTAAACAAAGCTTATATACTTGACTTAAATGTGTATACATATGCATATGCACACAAACACACACACGCACATATATATATATATATATATATATATATATATATATATATATATATATATATAATATATATTATATATATACACGAGTATATTTAAATATATAATTACTTCCATTACTTGATGGGAAAGCTCCGTGTTAAGAGTAAGAAATTGATACTATTTTGAAACTGCTTGATAATTATGCATGTCAGTAACAAGTAATCCTTCCCGAGGAATTTCAAGAAGCATAAGAAATAACCAAGCGAAGACTAATTCAGATACCTACGCATCAAGTCGTTCTAATTTATTTTTCCATCTACAGAAACAGTTTACTTTCTTTACGCCTCGCCTTCTCCTTCCATCTCCGTCACACACGTTCAAAGACTGCTGTCAAGAAATTGTTAATATTTCAGTTCCGTTGAGCGACTCAAAGTTTTCCCATTTCCTTCCAGCTTACTTTATTTGTTCTTCCTTCGTCCGAGTCTCAGAGAGACACAAGATCCAACGTCTCTATTTTCTTTCCTTCACTCGACTCGCTCTCGTCAAGCGAAACAAATATTTTCTTTCGAATCAATTCTTACTTAAACAGACTAGTTTGTCTGTTCTTTTTCTAAGGATAATGTATTCATTCTCTCTCTCTCTCTCTCTCTCTCTCTCTCTCTCTCTCTCTCTCTCTCTCTCTCTCTCTCTCTCTCTCTCTTTTACAGACCTACTTATGTAATGATAACGATGATGAAATCAGTTACAAGTGTTTGCTTCAAGTCTGGCGTTAGAGTTCACTCTATTTCAGTTCAGAACTTTCTAATCAAGAGGAAAAGTCGGCGCCTCTTTATGAATAATAAAAAAAAACATGTAATGATGACCTACCAGATAAAAGAATAGCCCAAAAATAGCAAACGCCTGAAATTCCTGCTTTCACATATATTTCAGACCTGCGCACACGGAATTTCGAATGAGCACGTACAAAAAATTGTCACCATTCCCAAAACAATAAAGGTTCCTTGTTACTTACAATGACTGTCCTATCTGTTCTGGTTTATCTTTCCAATGAAAGAAGCAGTTCCACCCAACAGGGCACTGGATTGCCTACGACTACTAGCGGTCTCCATAGATCTTGCATTGGCACACACGCCATCGCTTCAGTCGGGTAGTCGTTTGTCTGGGAGAGGGGCAATAGCAACTATTCAGGCCCACTGGGCCGACAAAGTTTCCCACAAACCATAAATAGTAATGCGCAATGGAACCATTCGCTTGATAGCATAGTCGCAACTTCTATGTCCTTCTCTCATGTAGTTACATAACGGCAACATCCATTCATTCCCGCTTCCTTTCTTCCACCGTTGCTGTTCAACCTCTCTCACTACTGCTTCCTTCTAAAACGGTGGTGTTTTCTCCCAATTGGACCTTTAGATCCCTATGCTTCATCTCCTTTATTTCCTGGCTCTCTTTATCTTGCTATCAAACCACTCCATCTCCTGCTATCACTGTCTGAGCGCTGAATAGCTGAAAGCGCCCGAGCTTGTCTCTAGAGCCTAGTTCATAATTCATTCATCCACAAGCAATGAAGGCATGCAGCAACAATATTTCAATGCCTTCAGGAGGATTAGTCGGTCAAAACAAGAGGGAGTATAGAATCAATCGTCATTATGAAATGAGCAACGGAAATAAGTCTCATTAAGTTGAGGAAATAAGTCTCATTAAGCTTCAACTTAAAAATCTTCATAAAGCTCCACAGATTTACGTTCGTGTGCACTATTTCTTAGTACCGCGAAGCTATCAACACAAGGTTGCGGGGAAACGAGTTTTTCTATCGTATTCAGACATAAGGCATTTAGTCGGGTGAGCGCACTTGAAACAAAACTACATAGAAATGTTGGGTTTTTTCACATATTAATGTTAGCAGCACACACTCGTCATAAAATAAATCACAGTTCAAGAAGGAGCATAAAATGAGAAATACGAGTGTCAGAGGATGGTGCACTTATAAAAATACCTCAGTGTGTTAGTTCAGTCGACCCTGCTAAAAACGACAAAGAATAGAGGGCATTAATAATTTATGGGAAATTAAAAGAAAAAAGATTAATGGCAACCAATTCTTGTACTGGGCATATATATATATATATATATATATATATATATATATATATATATATATATATATATATATATATATATATATATTTATATATATAATCTACTGGTCGAATATTACCAGATACGTAAACGTGACCTCCTTGTGATTAGGGGATGAGTTCGTTCCCCGCTACCAGATATCATAACTGCTTCGTTTCTCTTGTACTTGGATCCAAGGCTTTACAGTAACGAGAATACCCAAAAAAAGCGCAAAGAATTCGAGGAGTTAAGAAGGCTTTGTGGCTATTACAATTTTATACATACATACATACATACATATATATATATATATATATATATATATATATATATTATATATATATATAAATATATATATATATATCTATATATATATATATATATATATATATATATATATATATATATATATATATATATATATATATATATGTGTGTGTGTGTGTGTGTGTGTGTGTGCATATACTTACAGATACACACACACACACGCGCACACATAAATTATATATACATATACATATATATATATATATACATACATATATATATATATATATATATATATATATATATATATATATATATATATATATATATATATATATATATATATATAACCGATAGGGAAGTCAAAAATACCACGCTGAGGGTCATTTTCAAGACATCGAAGTACACTCAAGGGAATTTTAATCGGACGAATGTTTCTGCTGTACAGTTTCACTTCATCATGAACAAAAAACTATTTATCATGTACGCAAAAGGTGACATATTGGTAAAATATTATCAAGATATACTGAGATATACATGGAAAAAAGACGCTACAATACCACCATTATTCTGAGATTTTAAACTGACAGAATCTGTGCGTATAGCAAATCGCTGTTATTGTACAGTTATCCTGCAACACTTTGACCACCGAATGTGCAACAGGACGCAAAGCACTATCTCCTGGTTGCCCGTGACTGGTCAAAAGCTATGTGAAAAGAGAAAAAAAAAGGGGGGGGGGCGAGGGTTGCTCCATGTCGAGGCTTTATTGGCCAGGTGTACATCTCTGTCACAAACCCACGACTTTTATTGGAAGTCCCAACCCTAATCAATGCTTTGTTTGTTACGTGTGGCCCTGTGGCACTATAACACTTAGGATTTTGTATTGATTAAATTCTATCTGAACCTCAACAATATCACGTCATTTCATTTAGTTTTTTCCCCAATTCATCAGCATTTCTATGCAATTTTATGGAGATGTGATTGAAAATATTCATAATGCACATATGGGTTGTAAATATTAACGATTTATGTAAAAATTTTCCTTTCGTTTTCATTTCAAATTATTGCCTTTCAGCGGACTTGACCGTGGGCGTTGCGTTGCCAGTATACAAAATTTAATCACTCAATCAGTGTCCAGTAAAACAAACGAAAGCACCTGCGTGTGTGTGTGTGTGTGTGTGTGTATGAGAGAGATAGAGAGAGAGAGAGGAGGGGCGGGGGACTGGGGAAGGGGCCTTGGGGAAGGCTTGATGGTCGTGCCGCGTAATCTTCTCAAGACAAGGTATTAGGACAACAGGAGGCGGCCCCAGGAGTTTCCTTACCATTGACCCTTTGGTGCTGTGGTTATTTCTTCTACCTTCCAGAGCGAAGGATGAGGCTGTGGGTTGGTAATAGATAGACGGAGATTTAGGTGCGCAAAGGCATATGGGAAGAGGGCAATGTATGACTGTTTAAATATCAATAATTTCGTTTTTCTTTTCGTGGCTATTTTCTTGCATAGTTTTCGTGTTACCGATTATGGGCTTTCTCCGTTCGAAAATTAACGTATAGATTTCATAATTTACTTCGCCGAATATCTTGAAAGGGGTCTTGTAACATACTGTAAATATATACATATATGTACATTATATAATATATATATATATATATATATATATATATATATATATATACATATATATACATATATATATATATATATATATATATATATATATATATATATATATATATATATATAATGTGTTTGTGCTTGTATGTGTATAATGCGTATGGGTGCGTTACTAGGACATCTCAAGAACAGAAGAGCACAATTTGAAGAAATCTGGCATGCGGGCTCATCCTGCGACCTTCTCGAATTACTGAACTACTGGGAGAAACTGTCTCAAGGTTGACTTTTAGCTGCCCAGGACACTACTAACTTTGTCGCTCTCACAAAGTTTATCACATCCAGACGGTCGTGTAATGAATGCGTGTGAAGTTTTCTGTCCATCTGATCTACAGATATCTTACTAAAACATACACATACACACACACGCATACACAAACCTCAATAACAGGGATTTTCAGCGGGGTAAATTTTGAATGCACTTGGCGGGCATACACACTGTGAACCCAGTGCTTTTGTTTCAAGGCTAAAACTAATTATCAGCCCACCAGTACGTAAACATCAAAATTCAAAGCACGTGTGCTCCTTTTGTCCATTTGCTTATACACAGTTAAGCAAATCGTAATTGGCTTCGATGCCACAGGTAACTGGGAATGCAAGTGATGTTGCGAAATAAGGCGATATATTCAGGAATGCCTTCAGCCTTTCCATTCCCAAAAGTATACCTTAGTTTAACCAGACCACTGAGCTGATTAACAGCTCTCCTAGGGCTGGCCCGAAGGATTAGATTTATTTTACGTGGCTAAGAATCAATTGGTTACCTAGCAACGGGACCTACAGCTTATTGAGGAATCCGAACCACATTATAGCGAGAAATGAATTTCTATCACCAGAAATAAGTTCCTCTAATTCTTCATTGGCTGGTCGGAGAATCGAACGCGGGGCCAGCAGAACGGTACCCACCCGTCCAATGAGGAACCTTTTCCATTCCCAATTCGTATATCTATCAATCTTTATTCAAATTCTTAATATACTTTAAACTTCTAAACTTCCGTCTCATTACCCTTTTTCTCTTCACTTAACATCCAAATGTTTCTTGCGGACTTCGGCGTCTTTTCCTCCCGATAACCATCAGCCATTGGTCCTTAATTTCCCAAGTTCTCCAAAGGCTGGGAGTCTTTTAAACGGAAAATACACCATCAACGAATACTTGTAGGTAGCCGTCATAAATCATGCGAAGTGTCACTTACGATGATGGTAATTACCGGAGCTGTAACGCTGCAGCGCCTCTGTATCTTTCCGGGTAATAATAACGTAATAATAACGGTTCGATGAATCACGCACTGACACGAAGAAGGATGGGGAAAGAGATATGTGGGTCTAGGTATAGCCATGGTCTAGGGCGGCAGGGGTGGGAGCGGGGTTGGGGTGGGGAGGAAGAAAACGATTGTAGTCAAGTGGTGTGAACCAAAATTAATTGTTCCCTCCTCTCTTCAATGGCGCTGGCAAACAAGGGAAGGGGGTATGTGGTCAAAAATGTCTCTGTAAAAAGGTCAAATTGATGAATCCAGCACAAGAGGATGTGGGGGAAAGATCGAAATACGAGAGCAAAGAGAATGGTGAGCCATAAAAGAAATAAAACAAAGGAAAATAAGTCTCTGAGTACGTGAGAAAGTTAGAGGAAGAATCTCTATCTACTTCAATTTTCACATTTTCCTGTTATTCAAAGTAATGTTTGGGGCTTATATCTTTTTCACTTCATATATATATATATATATATATAATACACAAATATATATATATATATAATACACAAATATATATATATATATATATATATATATATATATATATATATATATATATATATATATATATATATATATATATCTATATCTATATAAAATATAAACTCCCGATTTCTTCGTCGTTTGTATTTGAGTAATGAGTAATACAAAGCCCGCTTGAAAAACATTCTGAAGAGTTTAAATAAAGTTTGTACGATGATTCTACACTATGCATCCTTTTACTTAAATGCCACAATGCCGCCAACAAGCAAGGGTGGCTTTCGGTACTGCAGTGTACGGTAATGGTACTGGTGAAATTTTTTACTTAGTGCACTGTAATTACGGTACGATATTTGTGAAGATGTTCGGCGAGATATTTTTCAGGTGCGAAAACGAATACATACACCTTATCGCACCATACTTCCAGCCTAGAGCATTTTGCAAGTCTGAGCAACTAATAATATTTCGGATGTGATGACAAGAAAAATGTAAAGTTAATCCAATTCTTAGGGATGTCCCTAATTACGAAGTGTTCATTGAGTAACAGGAAGGCAATAATCCCCTTAGTCTATTATCTCACTGTATATCTAAAGTAAACAAACTCTACTACAATACTTTACGGTGGGCTGTCGGGACCCAGGACTCTGACCGTTTGGTTTGCTAACTCTCAGTCTGTGGCGCCGGCTCACTGATTCAGCATTTTTCTCTTTCTCTCGTTTTCTTGCACATTTTCGCCGGGAAAGTGGTTTTAGTTTTCTGTAAAAGAAAACTACTGAGATGGCTTTGACAGTCAGTCTGCACTTTTTCTGTCCGCCCTCAGACTTAAAAACTACTGAGGCTAGAGGACTGCAAACTGGTATGTTGATCAAACTTTTTATAAGTCGGCCATGTCCCGGAACGGTCTCTTTCTTCAGGAAAGCCCGTGAGGGGAATAAGCAGGATTTTCTGACCGGATTAAAGAACCCCTAAGTGAGGGATGCAGGTTAACTGTAGTCGGATTATAAGTCAGGAAGAAGTCTGGCAACGTAGCTAATGACAGCCATGTTCGTAGTCAGTTTGTAAGGGAATTCACAACAAGGAGTGGTGATGAATACCACAAAAGGAAATTCGATGAGACTGAAAAGCATGCAGTAAGCTGCATTAATCCCATAGAACAACAAAAGAGAACCCCGGGAAACTAACGAAAGGAAATATCACGAATCCGGTGCAATAATAGAGGGTATTACAAAAGCTATAAATTTTGCATAAAGATGCAAGATTCGAACAAAGGAAACATCGTCTAATTCACAATCAGATGTTATTTATATGAGAATGTTACAAATTTCCAAATAACAGAAAACTGTCAAAATTTTGTTTCTTTTCAAAACAACAGAATGCTACAAAGACTTTCTATTAAAGAGCTTATGCACAAAATTCCTAAATCTGTGATTTGCAACTGCTACCTAGTCCTCTGTTTATCCACTAGAAGGCGCACGTTATTTATTTTGAATTTCATTTTCTGTTTTTATTAATCATATCTCACGTGTTGATGCGATTTCGTAAACGTCTCATTTGTATTCCCAATCCTGCTTTTTCTGTCTGTTTTTGTACTAGATAAAATAAATTATTACAGTCAAATGACAAGTATTACCACAGGTCTTTCACACTTGCTCCATATCTCGATAAATCTGACGGCTATATGAAAAGCCTCGAGGAACTCCTACCGTGTTAGAGGGATAGAAGATACCACAGAGTATAATTCATAGGAATAACAAAGAGCAGCCTATTATATAATCTGTGTACTGCAGAAAGTTCGAGACTAATAGAACTTGTACGGTAAACGTACACACACACACACACACACACACACACACACACACAAACATATATATATATATATATATATATATATATATATATATATATATATATATATATATATATATATATATATATATATATATATATATACCGGGTGTTTCGAAATTAGAGGCCCCCCCCCTCCACAGAACAAATGGAAAGTTATGAAGTTTTCTGCTATAGCCTATCTCCAAGTATATTATTTTAAGTTTCTGAAAATGTGTTATCTGTTGAAGAAGTCACAATTTTGCATGATAAGGCACCATGTTTCAAGGCTCTTCAGACACAGGAGCTGCTTCGAAACAGTGGTATCGATTTCTTCTCGTCAAGTAAATTTCCAGGTAGCTCCCCTGACCTTAATGTGTGTGAAAACACTGGTAGTATCTTAAAGGATCGTGTTAAAGCGCGCACAGTGAACTATGATGGTATACCAAGCCTCGACGACCTGCGAAGAGAGGTGACCGAAGTGCTCAGGGAAAAGGAGTTTGAGTCTCAGTTTTTTTTTTGCGATTTGCAGAAATCATACCCCTCAAGAATGCAGGCTGTGGTACAGGCAGATGGAGGCCACACAAAATATTAAATACTCAGAAAGAAACTTAAATAAATACCTGTTCTGAATTACTTTTGTTTTTGTCCATATCAATTTTAGTTTATGCTGTAGAGGGGGGGCTGTAATTTTGAAACACCCTATATTATATACATACATACACACACATATATAAATATATATATATATATATATATATATATATATATATATATATATATTTATATATGTGTGTGTATGTATGTATATAATATGTGTATGTATGTATATATATTATGTATGTTTATCATACAAGTTCTATTAGTCTCAAACTTTCTGCAGTTCATAGATTATATAACAGGCTGTTCTTTTTTATTCTCAAGATTATGCTATGTGCTATTTTTTATTCCTCTAACACGGTACGAGTTCCTCTGGGCTTTTCATATATATATATATATATATATATATATATATATATATATATATATATATATATATATATATATATTTAAGGGACATATATATTCAATTCATAACTGCCATACTATAAGATGTGATGAAAGAGAGATAGCTGCAAGATGGTACTAGGTCAAACCGACAGTCGCAAAATCATTGCATTCAGCAAATAGTTTGGTTACCTCAGCTGTTCGGCTTGATGAACACACAATATTGGCTCTGGTATGTGAAACAGATGACCGAGTTGGTATGTGAGTACATAAGTTCGTACGTTAGAAAATATAGATTTTGTGTCTAATTCTGCCCAAAAATAAGTCTGATTGTTCATTAGCGAAGCTAGAGCGAGATCGTCAAGACGTGGTTTTGAGTGTTCCAATCTCTTAGAACTGGCAGAATAAGGTAAAGTTCAGACTCTTCTTTTTTCTATGTGAACTGTGGACTTGTGATTTTTACCGTGTTTCAAGACACTTATGAACTTGTGTGGAAAGTTGAACATGACTATTCATGCCGCTTTAATATTCTATTTTATTGTGTTTTTGCTTACCATTATTAACCATGCATTTTAGACTTTCATTATTATGTTTTGCACTTGTATATTTTTGGGAGATTACTATTGTGCTTAATTCTTTCGACAGATGTCTGTGGTAACATGGTGGTGACACTGTGGTGACATTATGATGATATCTGTGGAAATGGTGTGGTTTTAGAGAGGACAATGCAAAACCTTTGCAATGTCGGTATTTCTCATGTGGTTGACTTAAGACTAGACGTTTAATGTCTAAGATGGAGTACGTGAGAGTTTTGAGTTGAAAGGCTTTTAGCTATAGTAAGACTTTTAGTCAGAGTTAGATTATTTTGACTTGATAATTCATTTATGATGCATTTTAATCTTTTCTTTGTTCATTCATTACTTGTTGGGTTGGTTTGAATAATAAATCTATTTTTGTAGAAAAGATTGCGTTTCCTTAGATGATCCATTCCTTTGGAGGATGATATTAGAGAGAGAGAGAGAGAATGCGCGAGGCGAATGCTGTGACGAGAGAGAGAGAGAGATTTGCTGAGAGAAAATAAAAGCAAGCAGTGTCTGAGGGGTCAGGGTCGAATTACCATGTTCTCCTGAAGATAGATCGCAAATGGCCAATTACGTAAACATTTCTACACGAAATGTTGAGTCTGTTGTAAGGGGTATAACACACACACACACACACACACACATATATATATATATATATATATATATATATATATATATATATATATATATATATATATATATATTCCTAATAAGAGCAATTAATCAGCTCAGTGGTCTGGTTAAATTAAGGTTTACTTTGTTTTTAACTATTGGAAGTGTTATTAACGCCTAACACTTCTCAGCAAAACTTTCGGGACGGGGGCACTTGCCCCATGCCCTTCTTCGCACTTGCTGCTGACCACCACAGTCAACAAAGTCAAGTGAACACAATTCACATTCTGGTCAACAGAGCTGAGGGTAGCGTGAATGCCCCTGGCTAGCTGGTGACTCGCGAGATCAATCCCTTGAGGCAGGGGGAAACCGAGTTCGTTTCTTAAAAAATCCAGTTAGGTATCTAACTGGTGGTTATTCAAATGTGGAGTCATGGTAAGCGTAGAGGTCATGGGGCTACAAACCTTACCGCAAAAACTTGCAAAGAACTGCAGTTAAAACCATTTGGAGCTAATCTCTCTTAAAAACAGGATTTTGGGTATTAACACACACATACAATATATATATATATATATATATATATATATATTTATATAAACTTCAAGTATAAAACTTGAATATGAAGATACTGATTACACTCGCCAAATTCACCCAGCCTTAATGCGTTGATTCTAATTTGACAACAAACATTATTGTCAAAACCGAATTATCCTGATTAAAGAGTCAACAGCATAATTCATTCAATAACCAATCAAGAAGGTCTAAAAAAGAACCACAGAGCCTTTCTTTCATCGATTCCTGGGAGGGACTGACCAAATAAGGGAAGTTAGGCCACACCCCATTGTACACTTGACCTAGAAATGAACTTTGCACTTAGTGGTTAATTAAATGTGGTGGGTCGCATCCAGCGTGGGAAGGGGCATGGCGCTAGCACAGTAATCCTAAATAACTCTTGATAAGGGGTAGTAAAACACATTATAAAACCTTCTTAAAGGAAAAGCGTGTGGGTGTATGTGTGTATATATATGTGTGTATATATATATATATATATATATATATATATATATATATATATATATATATATATATATATATATATGTATACATATGACATAAAACTCATAGAGAGTGGAACTGCATTATGATGAACATTTAGCAGGTATAACAGTACAACTACCATTCTGCAAAATGTTTTTCCTCATAGCCAATAACGTGTTGCCTATAAAAGAATATGTCAAACAAATGATGCAGCTTTATATGCAAACAAGCCAATTATCATAAAATAGCAGGTCATGTCCAACCGCTAGTGATGAGATTTTATACAAACAGATTATCAAGAGTTTCTTAAAAATGCGCCTACTTTACGCATTGTAGTTGCATACACTGATAATATTTATATTGACTATGGAGGAGGAAGATTCCTGCTCGTTCTCACTTCCGAGACCAATATCCGTCCCATTTCTCTATTTTAAACTTCCCCCTCCCAAGCAGTAAGGTTTAACAACTTGGATGTCGACCTCAGACATTCACGGTTACACAAAAGAAACTTCGTTTGTTCCAAAGCTCTCACAACAAATTTCTTCCGTAATTTCCCTTCCTCCCACCTTCAGAATTAAATATGTCTTGAGAATTTGGAAACTAAATCCCTCGTTCTATTAACATTTCGAGTAACACTAACATGTCTTGGCATGATCAATTCATGGGCCTAAGCCGAAACCTAGATTTGGCTTCTTTATTCTTTTCGGATCTCACGAAAAACTTCCAAAATGTGGAATTCAGCGTAATAATTGTGTTACTCAAATAATTTCCATTCAATGTAACTTTTCAAAGGCGTTTTTATAACTACTTGAGAAGTTCATCAGCCAACGATGTACACGATCATTGTACAAACCTCCCTGGTAACGCTGCTCGGTGACCCAATTTTTCAGCCATGTTTTCATTTTTCCGAACCTTCCCCTCAGGGAAATTAGTTTTCGGAGTTCTTAAGGTAAATGAATATGGTACTTTCAGGGAGACTTGCAGCTCCTAAACTCACTGGTTCATTGAGAAATATTACTTGCAAGGTCCCCGAATAGGTATCTTTAAGACTAGCATTTCCACAGAAAAGGTAATAAGTGAATTAGAAATGATGCAGTTGACCGTTACTTAGAAATTAACATCACCAATATGAGGGAATAAAGACTCGACAGACAACGTATCCAATGAAATGCAGAAGTTAAATTTTAATTGTGGCTAGTCAAAAATAAAAGCTACAGGTAAAAATGAGCAGGAGAACATGTATATCATTTACTAGTTTTGTGTGCGACATGATACATTATCCAAACGTGCAGGAAAGTTGGCAAGGCAGTGGACCCTTAATAGACCAACGATTCAAGCAGACAATTTCCAAGTAAAGAAAAGAGCATTTGGAAGCCTTAAAAGAGTATCCAGCAAAGAGGATACAAGGGAGACAATATGAATCCGTCAACAAACAAAGCAAGACCATTGTATTACAAGCCTCGTTTTCGTCTTAACAAACAAGTATCTTGAAAAATTTACGTAGTACAGTTATATATATGCAATATACATACACTGTCGATACATTTGTACTGCGCTTGTGAGTGCGGTTATACTGTACATTATAACTGGCATGCATTCCAATGAAGGACTAAGAATTTTAAAAACTTACAGTAGCACTCAAATGGTGAACAAACATCGAAAAAAAACCGGAAAACAAGAAGAAAGAGCGTTGGTAATCAAGGAAGTACAAATTGACAATTTCTGCGGCCCTCCCCCCGCCCCCGACCCCTCGCAACCCTGGGTTGTCAGCTGGGGCTGACCCTTCAGAATCGTTGATGCATTGATTGCCAATGTTGGTGTAATATTTTCTAGCCTGCGGCCTCGCACACTTTCCACCGCAGCCTCATCATGGATGAGAGAGAGAGAGAGAGAGAGAGAGAGAGAGAGAGAGAGAGAGAGAGAGAGAGAGAGAGAGAGAGAGAGAGAGAGATTTGAATGTGATGTACAATTTCTGTTTACATTAGGTAATTACCAAGAATTGAATCATCTGAACGGTATGCAGCCGCAGAGGGATGGATCCGTAAAAAGGCTGCTTTTATCATCGATGTCTGAGTCTACTTCACTTTAGTAGTATAAAAATCATGTCAAAAACAGAAGCTTTATCATACCTACATAATAAAATCAACAAATGAAGGCCAAACAACTTGACAAGAGACAGTGACATTGACAAGAAAACAAATAAGAATAACCACAAGTTATTAATGAAAAATCAACAACAGCACTGAAGGTGATATTCTGGACAACGGAACTATATATACTGGAACGTTATAATACAGGGAGTGAAAATACAATTTCTCCCTCTCTCTCTCTCTCTCTCTCTACGAATTTAAATACAGCAGTACTCATACTTCAACCTCCAACCAATCCAAATGTATTCGTAAAAGTCAACAATTAATATTCTGGTGATCACTAAACTTAAAAATGAGTTGATATTTGAACATTCACCCTGAAAGTCAAATAAAATCAAAATTCGATTCCAAAATGCAGGTCAAAAATATATATATGCACCGTAACATAAACAAATAAAATAATTTCACTCATAAATAACAACAAAATGTTTACCGTTTACCAAATGGGAATACATTAATACCCCATGTGCAATAATTCCATCAGTCATTTTCCGAAATAACTATATAAAGCCAGCAATATTTATGGCAAAATTATATGTTCATTTTTATTTGTTCAGGGATATGATTTTTCATGGCAATATACATCAACGCACGCTACAGTCAAGCACGGGCCACATCACATCATGCATGAAAAGCTGTCAAATTCTACATTTCATCTAATCCTTGTTCTCGCTCGCACTGATGAACAAAAATTTATAAAGACAGATGTTGGGTTTTAGCTTAGCAAAACCCATGGCCATAACTTTTTTAAAACTGACAAATGTCCATACGTCCACTTCGCTTCTGCAGATAGCCTAATTATCGGCGTATATCTGTACGAAGTACAGTATTCTAATTCTTTACAATATCACAAACACAAGTATTTTTTAAGAAAGATATCTCACACTGAAAGTATTTATCATAAATATACGCATCAACCTCTTTCCGTTCGAAATATACAAAAATCATGGAAACCTATCAGAGCCTATTTTCATAATCCAGCTAAGTTTTGGCAGAAAAAATCTGCTGAATGATGATAAAACCAAGGAGTCACAGTTTATTCCTTACCTCAATCATTACTGGCACGTAATAAGCACATTCTAAAACTACACTGCTCTATTGTAGCCCTTGAAAGTTCCCTCGGGAGCACAGATCAGATAATCCCAAATTGATTACGCCTTCACATCTATCACACAATAGAAGTCTTTTAATCTTTGAAACTTTCAGTACTTCTTCATTCCAGAATTTCTTGTCTTCTTCATTTAAGTTGCCCGAGTATTTTACCACAATTTTGCATTCCTCTCTATGGGCTCGCGGTAGAATCAAGTTTACTAAAGGATTTGCGGATCTTTCTAGATAGTAAAGCATATCTTAGTTTAACCAGACCACTGAGCTGATTAACAGAGGGCTGGCCCGAAGGATTAGACTTATTTTACGTGGCTAAGAACCAACTGGTCACCGAACCACATTATACCGAGAAGTGAATTTCTATCACCAGAAATAAATTCCTCTAATTCTTCATTGGCCGGCCTGAGACTCGAACTCGGGCCTAACAGAGCGCTAGCCGAGAACTCTACCGACTCCCCCAACGAGGAACTTTTCCTGAACACCAAGGGTTTTCATCCGTTATGTATCCACCTTTGCGGCGTGTTTAGTACAAGCCCGTTGGGAATTAATGTAAAAACATAAACAAAAGATTGAAAACATCATAAAGATAATGACCCCCAAGAAATATTAAGTCCTAGATAACGTCCCCGAAAACCCTTGGGGGTCACTATCTAGGAAAGATCTGGATTTGCTAATAAAAACTAAAACTCGAGACATCATTTGCCATTCCTTCATTTGCTGTTAAATAACTCTTATGCAAACTGTGTGCCCTCAACAGCCTTCATTAAATTCTGCTGATTTATGTGTCATGTTTCCTTCACAATGAGAGTTGCATAATTTCACGTTCGTCGTATTATCTTTGCATCTGCATCATGCACATTGAAATTTGTGTATACAACACACAACACATATACACAAATACACACACACACACACATATATATGATTATTATCACTTTTGTGCGTGATTCATTTATCACATATTACCACAGGAGAAAAATAAGAGGTCCTGACCGGTTTCGACTTTATTTCCAAGCCACTGACCAATCCTTCGTCAATGGCTTGGAAATAAAGTCGAAACAGGTCAGGACCTACACCCCGTCTCTTATTTTTCACCTGTGGTAATGTGTGACATATATATATATATATATATATATATATATATATATATATATATATATATATATATATATTATATATATATATTATATATATATAATATATTTATCTATGCATATGTACAATATACGTAGATATTGTACACACATATATATATATATTTATATATATATATATATATATATATATATATATATATATATATATATATATACATACATGTATACACACACACATATATAGACATATATATTCACATATGTAATTTAAGTTCACTAGATGATGCATACCTCACCTTACGTTATCAATGATCTAAGTTAAAGGGACACTTTCCAGGTCCATAGGAACCGGAGGAAACAATTTAATTAGAATGCAAAATTCTCAGCAACAATTACAAAAATATGAAATAAATATCTTGTACCAGATTATAAAAACAGGGAAAGAAATGCAAGAGTAATGAAAACATTTATTGCGTATTCAAATAATGTATTCTATGTAGCAAATACACAAAGCGTGCATGCCTATGAATGTTAGCTTGAGTGTAAATAATGTGTGTGTATATGTATGTATGTATATATATATACATATATATATATACATATATATATATACATATATATATATATATATATATATATATATATATATATATATATATATATATATATATATATATATATATATATAAGTATGCATATGTATACGTATCTGTGCGTGAGCGTGTGGTAAGCAGTTGTACGTTAAACATATAAAAATAAAAAAAAGACTACATCCATTACATGTAAAATTCAATTAAGTTTACAAGCATGAGAAAAATAAGCGCATGAAAACCTGTAAAATTAGTACCGATTTACCATTATTTTCTAAAAAAACTGTCATTAGAACGACATAAAACTTCAGTTTCCACGGTTTATCTTGTAAATAGCGGATTGGTTATTTCCAAGAAAAACAATTTGCCTCATTAAAAGTCTTTTGAAATCTCTGAGTATAGGTAAATTGTAATCTTTACCTGAGCGTAATACATTTAGAATAAAAACTTCATTAATATTCCTGATGATATAGAACAGAAAAACTAAAACTACATCAAACAAACAAACCCGACTTTAGTGCCTTTCATTGGGAAATATGAAAAAAAAAAGGTATTCATTAAACAAAGCAACGAATACTGTCAAAAGGCATTGCAAGTTCCGTTAAACTCGGATGAAGACAAACCACATCTCAATTTCCTTCAGGAAATTAAAAATACTGCTCACACACAAACACACACATACACACAAGCAACACAAAAAACATCGCTCCCTCCCCAATAAGCTCCCTGCAAACTTAGACTGACCCCGTAATCCCAATTTTAATCCCGTACAACTTTAAATTGCTGGTCGTCTCAATCCTGCTTTCGTTAATCCCCACAAGGACTGCTAGGCTAATCCACACTTAATATCATACCCACTTCTGCTCCAGTTACTTAAAATAAGGGATCCCTTTTGTATCTAAACACGACGATTAATAATAATAATAATAATAATAATAATAATAATAATAATAATAATAATAATAATAATTTTTTTAGCACAAAAAGACTGAATGATCAATACATTTAATTTTCTAGCCCAAACTTGCACAAAATAAACATAAATATTTGGTTTTCAAAAGCAATAAAAACATTTCAGTATCGTTTTTCCTCTTTACCGTGCAGCAATAACTGAACAAATCATAAATGCGCAAAGGCGAGAATAAAAGTCCATACATTATTCGCTCAAACCGAAGAGGGAACTATCCCTTACATTTTTCATAACCTGAGTGCTATTACATTGAAGTAAACTGGTGAATATGAACACAAACGAACAGATGTGGTCACATATGCAATACCTACTTAACAAAAACCCATACTGGTAAACAAGTTAAACATTACCGCGGTATCTTTCAGCTGTACACGAAATACGCTAATTTGGAGTGGAAACAGAAGAGCTGGTGACACTTGTAAATCAATAACTTTGAAGCAAGTTGCTTGCTTCATGCTTAGCTGAGTGGTCGCAGACCGCATTACCCATACATGTCACTCAAAAATACAGTGATTCATAAGAGATGTAGAGCACTGTCGATGAAAGTCTCCCTCTCTGAAGCAAACAAATACATAACATTATTAAAAACACGAAGTGTTGGATATAATCACTCGTACATACACATGTACACGCATATGCATATATATATATATATATATATATATATATATATATATATATATATATATATATATATATATATATATATAGATATATATATATATGTGTGTGTGTGTGTGTGTGTGTGTGTTAAGTTAAAGTTAAAGTCTTCCTGGGCCTCTGTAGGCTCATAGGGCAGGCGCTGATCTCCTGTTTCTTAGGCCGACAGCCAGTGGGGGACAGGTCCCATGTGTATGTACATATATTTATATGTATGTATATATAATTATAATAATCATACAGAGGGGTGACGCCACAAGGGTGGAGTGTGCCGGATCTCAGCAAGTCTCTAAGAATGAGAATGCCTGCCATACTCTCCTTTTTCTTGACCCCAGCTGTCGTAGTTATCCACACAAGTCTGGGTTGACAGGTGGGTGGAAGTCCAGGGTCGAAACACAACTTACTAATGCGAACCCAGTATTTCACAACTGAACTAAGATACCCAATATATACATATACTTACACATTACACACACACACATATATATATAGGAAGAGTGAGACGAGTTCGCAAGACCGACCAGTGAGTCAGATGGCCACTGGATGTGGTAGCAACAACTCGCTTGATTTTACTCTGGAGCCACACTTCATTAAACGAAACGGTCTTCTCTTGAGGAAAAATATACCAACGTATCAATACTTGTGCAACGATAGAACCTCGAATTAGTGACTGAAGCCCTTTCGAAGTGAAATGTAGAAAAAAAAAAACTCAGCATTCGAGTCCGCATGAAACCTTACTCAACTTACAGTCACGTGGGAGCGACCTTGGCAGCTCCTTCCGGGTCTTTTCTATTAATAAACCAGAAAGAAGCAGAAGAAAAAATACTGAAAGCTAAGAACTTGTGTAATATTGGCCACTTCATTAGAAGAGCAAGGTAACAAATGCTAAAAAATCAGGTCTTATTGTACAGTCGGTTAACTAAGTTTGACAAGTCTATTAAACTGAAACAACAGCGCTTCTGCATTGTACCTTGAAGCTTATATAGTAATTCACATTT
>JANJGK010000038.1:8366756-8370769 GCA_039081455.1 Macrobrachium rosenbergii
TTACAGCACCTCAGCCATTATCTATGCCATCGGCACGAACCTATCCCGAAACATTTTCAAGTTTTGAGAGAGAGAGAGAGAGAGAGAGAGAGAGAGAGAGAGAGAGAGAGAGAGAGAGAGAGAGAGAGAGAGAGAGAGAGCACATCTTGCGACTTGCCTTCGGTCTACTTTATATACAACTCATTTACGTATGCAAATGTTTCACGAGCTTTCTTGGCATTCAGCTTCCGAGAAAACATCAAAGCAGAATCGCAACGCCCAGTTCGCTTTCCTTTCCTACACATTTTGCATATGGCGAAGAGGTGCAAATATTGACTTTTCGCTTTACTTGCACATGACAAAAATCAGGAAATAATTACTTTCACATTTTCGCAAATGCCAAACTACAGGGAATTATTATATTCTCACAACAGTATTCGTTTATGTCGAAAACATGTTTATTTTAACATTCTCAGTAAGTACGGAAAAATGGGAAACATTTAGCTTCACATCTTTGGGAATGGCCAACAATTTAGATACTCTATTTCCCATTATTCATATATGCACAGAATCTGAATCTCTGACTTTTATATTATTCGTCAATGCCAGTCTGTAAAAAATTCTTCAATACACGCGTTAATGGCGGCATTTAATTTACGTGGAATTGCATTATAATATAATGTTATATGATGAAAAAAATACTAATTATTTAAAATTATTACATATCTTGCTGTACTTATGCATTTTTTAATCTAAGTTTGGAAATGTAAAGCTAAGCATAAACAAAGGGTTGAAAATTACAATGATGATGATTTGTTTATTTTACAAAAGTGTACGTACATGGGAAAAGATTTTGGACACATGAATACCCAAAATATGGATTACTGTTGGTGATCGAAGAAATTTCAAGTACGACTCAAAAACATCAAGTTCGTAATTATTTCAATCAAGTCAATCAATCAATCAATCAATCCATTCTTACTTTTAATTTAAATAATTTGCTCTAAAAAAAAATAGTCAACCGGAAGTGACCGAGGTTACTTTTGAAAGTAACGCTCGTGTTACTCTTAACCAATTGCAAGGAACCACCATCTTGTAAAATTTGCAGCTTACGCCAATATTAAGTAAAAATTGAACGAGCTTTCATAATAACAGAAGCGTACACAAAAATTTCAGACACTGATAAAAACATGACGCTATCATTGCATTCATTTGACAGAATAAACAATTCAGTTTAAATAAAAAAGTCTATTCATATCCATGATTTTTGCAAAACAAGGAATTTACTAAATTCAGGCAGGGTTTTTTGGATCGATTACAACTCTTCCATGAAAATAAAGAAAAAGGGGAGCCAATGGATGAGACGCAATAAATCATAGGAACGAAAGCGAGAAGGAGGAGAGAGAGAGAGAGAGAGAGAGAGAGAGAGAGAGAGAGAGAGAGAGAGAGAGAGGAGAGAGAGAGAGAGAGAGAGCTGTCATAAAAATATATGGAGGGTAAAAGGTAAACACACGCTATGAATGCTGAGAGAGGCAAGTGCACGTGGCTGAAAAGGCAAGTACGCTACTGTTAAAATATAAACGAGATGTTCTACATGTATACGCATGAAAATTTTGAGAGAGAGAGAGAGAGAGAGAGGAGAGAGAGAGAGAGAGAGAGAGAGAGAGAGAATCCCGTACCTCTGAGAAATAACACAATTAGAAGAACCAGGACTCTTCCAAAGATCACATGAGAGAGAGAGAGAGAGAGAGAGAGAGAGAGAGAGAGAGAGAGAGAGAGAGAGAGAGAGAGAGAGAGAGAGAGAGAGATTCCCGTACCTCTGAGAAATAACACAATTAGAAGAACCAGAACTCTTCCAAAGATCACATGAGAGAGAGAGAGAGAGAGAGAGAGAGAGAGAGAGAGAGAGAGAGAGAGAGAGAGAGAGAGAGAGAATCCCGTACCTCTGAGAATAACACAATTAGAAGAACCAGAACTCTTCCAAAGATCACATGAGAGAGAGAGAGAGAGAGAGAGAGAGAGAGAGAGAATCCCGTACCTCTGAGAAATAACACAATTAGAAGAACCAGAACTCTTCCAAAGATCACATGAGAGAGAGAGAGAGGAGAGAGAGAGAGAGAGAGAGAGAGAGAGAGAGAGAGAGAGAGAGAATCCCGTACCTCTGAGAATAACACAATTAGAAGAACAGAACTCTTCCAAAGATCACATGAGAGAGAGAGAGAGAGAGAGAGAGAGAGAGAGAATCCCGTACCTCTGAGAAATAACACAATTAGAAGAACCAGAACTCTTCCAAAGATCACATGAGAGAGAGAGAGAGAGAGAGAGAGAGAGAGAGAGAGAGAGAGAGAGAGAGAGAGAGAGGAGAGGAGAATCCCGTACCTCTGAGAATAACACATTAGAAGAACCAGAACTCTTCAAAGATCACATGAGAGAGAGAGAGAGAGAGAGAGAGAGAGAGAGAATCCCGTACCTCTGAGAAAATAACACAATTAGAAGAACCAGAACTCTTCCAAAGATCACATGAGGGCGTCCACAAGGGACCCATATAAGCAGTAACGATAAAAAAGCAACCCGAACAGACGTGGAAGAGAGCGGGAGAGGCGCAGCAGCAAGGACAAGGGAGAAATGAGGTGGCGGTAGCCAAGTCAGATAAAAGGACAGAGTTCCTTCACCTGCAGAGAGAGAGAGAGAGAGAGAGAGAGAGAGAGAGAGAGAGAGAGAGAGAGATGAAGGATAACACAAAAGAGCTCTTCTCTTGACTATTGTCCGTTACAATTCTCTCTCTCTCTCTCTCCTTCTCAGAGTGAGTGCGCCTGGACCACGTGTGTGTGTGTGTGTGTGTGTGTGTGTGTGTGTGTGTGTGTGTGTGTACATAAATGGACAGGAGAAAGATTCTTTCAAACTGTGCATTAAATGGCACATTAACGCCCGTGATCAGTCTTCATGCCTGCCTAAAATGATTTTAGTTCTCACGAACATGAAATTTTCTCTTTAAATCCGCAAGATCGCTACAATACTCTTCCTCGACCAGCATATCAACAACAGTCTCTAAGTTTCACACAGAATCAAGACACAACAGAATTTTTCTCTCTTTGACCACGAATACTCAGTGAAATTTCTGAGCTATGCATTGCAAACAAAGAGCCCATGAACTTCGCACACTTCAGGGAATCTCTCGAGTTGTCGCAGTGGTTACCTTGAACCTTTTAAATTTCCCACGAAATTTTCTTCGCTTAGAAATAGGAATTTTCCACTTTAACGACTTTTAACATAAGAATGAAAAAATAGTTTACTTCGTAAGCAAACCTCTTGGCTTTAAGAAATGGAGAAGCAATGCCAGAAACGAGTACCGTAACCGTGAACTACTCACGACATTGCTACAGGTATATAATCAGGTTCTAGGAAAGGTGTGCATCGCGTGCTTCATCAACTCTTCAGTGAAGTCATTATGTCATCATAATTTTGCTATGGCTTTCAATGCTACTTTCTTCCTTCAATCAAAGGGGAGCTGGCTGATTCACCAACAAATTTGCTCTGAAGAATAAGGTTTTGATTAGCTCTATGATAGCGGAGGGGTGGTCCAGAGGTTAATTTGATAGTCTCAAATACAGGCCCATTCTAATCATTTGGACAGGTCCTCTAATAACCGAAAGCTTCAGACACTGGATGATGTTCCAGACATTTTTGAAGAGTGAGTCTCCTTTTATCTTTCCAGGTGGTCGGAAACACTCAAAACATGAAGATTTATATCAAGAAGAATAAACAAGTTTTGAGCAACATATCGCAAACGAGTTTCTGAAAGAGATGTTTCATCGTACACCACATGACAGTTATCCGATTTATGAACTATAACAAGAGTAACAAAAAAATACCAGAAAATAATCAAAAGAGTCATTAAATATTCTATTTTGTGCAAATTGAGACTTCCTCGTTGTATCTATAACGACAGATTTTTATAAAACAGAATGGCAGTTATCATGATTGAAAACAATTTCTCTTATCATCATCATCATCAGCATCATCAATCTCTCCTC
>JANJGK010000038.1:8376015-8396015 GCA_039081455.1 Macrobrachium rosenbergii
ATAAATATCGTACACAGCATACATTACAGTTAATATTCACGACTGTTTCACGACTCATTACCTTACATCAGGTGATATACTCACACACAACTACATACTTACATATATACACACACGCATATATGTATATAATATATATATATATATATATATATATATATATATATATATATATATATATGTATAAATGTATGTATACATATGTATCTATATATGTATGTATATGTATATACATATATATATATATTATATATATATATGTATATATGTATGTATATATATATCCCTCCAATATATTACGACCCTTTGGTTCTGACACGTTTTTCACAACATATAGAAAACTCTATCTAGCTTCCCTCTCCTCTTTCCTCTCAGAACTTCGTAACCCTACATCTTTTCTTAAGCCTATTGTCTCCTATTCCCTCCTCGTGACCTCAAAACACCTTGATAACTTTTTTTTCACCCACGCTACCTAGATCCATGTACCAACGTTTCTTACCGTCTCGACCTTGCATAGAAGTTCACGTATACTAAACAAACATTCATCTCAAAGCGGTACACTTGGTTATTTTCCATTCATATGTATGTATATACGTACACACATGCACACATTATATATATATATATATATATATATATATATATATATATATATATATATATATATACATATATACACATATACTGTATATATATATATATATATAATATAATATATATATATATATATATATATATATATATATATATATATATATATATACTGTATATATAGATATATATATATATAATGTATATATATATATATATATATATATATATATATATATATACTGTATATATAGATATATATATATATAATGTATATATATATATATATATATATATATATATATATATATATATATATATATATTATATATTATGTGTCCCTGTGTTTGCACTAAATAACGCAAAATGGAAACGAGATGGGTAAAATGAAATGACTCCTCCTGGGTTTTTGCAGGAACATGTATGGGAAGGCAGGCGTGAGCAGAATTGTTACGTACTGTTTCAAGAACACCATAGAATAAGAATTTCGACAGACCGATAAGAAAAGGCTCAACTCGGCGTGAACAAACTTCTCACGGAATTTGTGGGAATCCTGACAGCTGCTTCCTTGCGAGGAAAAGGCAGATGGACAGAGTTCCTTCCACTGAAACATCTATACGGAAAACGCAAGTAAGAATGGGCTAACATTGAAAAAGGAGGGTTACCGCAGAGGACAGTGAAGGAAAGCCATTCACAGAAATTTCAAGAGTATTCCAGGACGGTTAAATTGCAAGGAACGCTGCAGGCGTTCCGTAGATATATATCTGCCAGACTTGAAGTGTTCCAAGATATGTGGCTATTTCTTCATGCCCAAATCTACAGAAGACAATGGACTGTAAACATGACTTGTTAATCAGTAGTCCCTGTAACAGAAACTTCTTCTCCTTTTAACGTGGTTGTTTTACCCATTCGTATGGGGTAAGCGCGATGCCTTCTTTTGAGGGACTTTGATTTGGCTTTGGGGTAGACTTCGTAGTCTCGATCGGCTGCCCTGCCTGTCATCGCTTAAGTTAAGTATGTCTTAGTTTAACCAGACCACTGAGCTGATTAACAGCTCTCCTAGGGCTGGCCCGAAGGATTAGACTTATTTTACGTGGCTACGAACCAATTGGTTACCTAGCAACGGGACCTACAGCTTATTGTGGAATCCGAGCCGCATTATACCGAGAAATGAATTTCTATCACCAGAAATAAATTCCTCTAATTCTTCATTGGCCTGCCGGAGATTCGAACGCGGGCCCTGCAGAGTGCTAGCCGAGAACGGTACCGACCAGTCCAACGAAGAACTGCTGTCATCGCTTAGACCCCGGTAGCGTATGCACATGTATTACCAAGAATCAAAGGAACAACCTCATTATACAAGAAATATATTGAAAACGCACTACGAGTGTGGGGCTAGATGGAAATAAAGGATGTTTCGTGATGAGCATCCTCATCTGCATGTAAGATGGAAAGTGAAATGCTCTTTAAGACCCCTCAAAAATGCACGAAGTTAAAAAAACTAAGAATGTGGTTCGGATTCCACAATAAGCTGTAGGTCCCGTTGCTCGATAACCAATTGGTTCTTAGCCACGTAAAATAAATCTAATCCTTCGGGCCAGCCCTCTTTAGGAGAGCTGTTAATCGGCTCAGTGGTCTGGTTAAACTAAGGTATACTTAACTTAAAAAACTAAGATCATACGGATTAGAAAGTTTAAGAGAGAGAAATCCATGAAATTTTGTGAAACAGTCCTTTTAAAGCCGAGGAAATATTACTAAAGATCTTGGAAACAGATCCAGGAAGTGGCCGGAAATACTTAAGTGTGAAAAAGGGATCTGGACTCTTGACCGGTAATTTGCTGGCAAGTCTAGAATCGCTTAGCCTAAAGAGGAGGTTTGTCTATTTCAAGTATTTACTGATACAAATGTTTGATTATAATTCACTTACCGCTAAGTGGTAGAATATAAGACTTAATTTTAATGCAAAAAAGGAAAAATGCTGCTGCATTTTTAATTAATATTTAAGAGCTACAGCTGTGCTTGACTTCCTCAAAAAAAACAATGAAAGCATCAATCATTTGATGAGGATCGCCGCTGCTGGTCACCGTCAGTTTGGGCTGAAATGCTGTCATCGGATTTCGTGCTGTCATCAGTTTTAAACCGATTGAGTGAGATTTACCATCGAGGATAAATACCGCTCCAATGAAAAAATGCCTTTACTGCTCTTCATTACTCGGTACTTTAACAAACGCATCAGATCCACAAAAATAATTGCACTGCTTTGATGGAGCAAGACACCTTTGATCACTGTAGACTGGCTATTTTTGGAAGTAACCTCTTCATTGTTAGTGCTCTAAGCTTTACCGTTCTTTAGACCTAAAATTGGAATTATGTCATAGCGTCTAAAAGCAACTCTATATTTAGTTTAGCAATTTTATTCAAAACAAGTTGAACTTCTGAATGTAAAATTTTTTTTTAAAAAACTAAATGGTTTTGAGTTAGTGGAAAAAGCAAAGAGAGAGAGAGAGAGAGAGAGAGAGAGAGAGAGAGAGAGAGAGAGAGAGAGAGAGATACGGAATATACGAAGAGTGCAAACAGTTCTGTCCTTCAAGATGGAATCTACTTTTGGCCACCCCGACTTTGTTAATAAATGTAATACACGACGATTACGTCGCCATAGGACTACATATACAGAACTTGCACATTAAATCATAACGCTAGACTGGATGCTGAATCCTCCGTTTCTCGGTCATTCGTCTTACATGTTATCTTTTATTGTTATTTGTTATAACATGCAGTTTAGTCCTTTCTTCTTATTCCTCATCTTGTCTTTCTTCATGTATACTACTACTACTGCTGGTACTACTACTAATATAATAATAATAATAATAATAATAATAATAATAATAATAATAATAATAATAATAATAATAATAATAATAGCAACCCTCACAAAAAGTCATGCATATGAAAATTCCCGAACGGCTGAAGATATCAGACCCAACTTTTAGTTTCCAAGTTAATCAAAACAAAATAGAAAAATAAATTAACAGCGTCAAAAGTCGCTATGAAAATGTCCCAGATGGAAGACGTCTAGAAAAACATAACGATTAAGCAATATCGTTATTAAAAAAAAAGGGCGAATAAATAGACCTATCCTACCTAAAAAAATCTAAAAGGCAACTAATACCACCCAATAATTATGCTGTTTTGCTGAAGGAACGAAGGAAAAATGAAAGGTTACACAGATTAAAAGTGAATCATCTTTTTCCACTATTTTGAAAATAAGTGACATGCCATGCAAATTGAGAGAGAAGCCGGCCTGAAACAGCGGCTGAACACGAAACAAGATGCTGCAGTCGTCTTCCACCTGAGCTTAATCCCCCCCCCCCTCCTCTCGCGTCGAAGGAAAGAGAGAGAGAGAGAGAGAGAGAGAGAGAGAGAGAGAGAGAGAGAGAGAGAGAGAGAGAGAGAGAGAGAGAGAAGGGGGGGGGGAGGGAGGAGCAATGTTCATGAAGGGATTGCGTGGGACACTGCCATAAATCTTTTTCCAAAATGAGAGAAAGAACCGCGATGCGATTTCAAACATGGCCGAAGAGAAGAAGGTATGAGATAAATCAAGGAAATTCCCTCTCCTAAAACTCCAAAACTAATGCCCAAGTTTGCACCTTCTTAAGAGCCCCAGTCATCAACAGAGCATCTTCCTCGTCTCTTGCACCAATAATTTATAAAATAAATGAATAAATAATATGATTTTCTAATGACAGAACGCTATATCTTCAACGATGTCACAATTTCTATAATATCCCCTGTGAGATCTTATCATATTTACCAACATAAACATAAGTGTATGGTTTTCAAATGATTATATTTAACAGATTTGTCAGTAAAATATATATATATATATATATATATATATATATATATATATATATATATATATATATATATATGGTTATAATCACTTTTGTACGTGATTCACTTATCACACATTACCACATGTGAAAAATAAACAAAATGAAATTAAATGAAATCAAATGACAAAACGAGGGAAGGCCTTTGCTCGTTCAATAGATCTAAAGTGAAATACAGTAAAACAAAACAAATAAGCTTAGCACTGCGCAGTTCATTTCCTTATTTTTTATGAAATATCGGTTCTTATTAATGACCCTGAAAAATAACATCTGATAGACAAACTGCCTAAAATAAAAGAAAACTGGTAAAAGAAAGAGAACTCATCAGGCACGGGTAACATTTCTTGAAGATATTCACCTCAAATTGGGAAAGACATTTTTTCTGGGGTTGGGGGGGGGGGGGGGGATGGGGGGCCCTGCTGTCTCGCTTCCAATTATTTCGGAGTGAAGAGTGATGTATCCATTCCCATCGCGATTTCCTTTTAAGAGGTTCAATACCAAAAAGCTTTTTAAAAGTTTTGTTCCAGCTGTAACCAAATCATGGAATGATCTTCTTAACAGTGTAGTTGAATCAGTGGAACTTCAGAACGTCAAACTTTGTGCGAATGTATATTTATTCTTTTTTATTTTCCGCGTAGACTGCTTACCCTTGGGCTTGTAGCATCCTGTAGCTTGCCTAATGATAATAATGTTAGGCATTTTTAAAAACAGACCAGAGAGAGACGAGAGCAGCAAAACTGTACTGATAATTTTCATTTTAGTACATATCGACTGTTGGTCACGGAAAGGCACTCCCGGTTTAACGAACAACAAGGTATCTAAATATAAATGAACAAACATTGTCGCTAAGAATTCGGCTAGAGAGAGAGAGAGAGAGAGAGAGAGAGAGAGAGAGAGAGAGAGAGAGAGAGAGAGAGAGAGAGAGAGAGAATCGATTTTGAGTATCAGTACAGTAATGTCACAGCACATCGTGCATAACTTCCTACAGACAGGGCTATGGTGCAATTCCTTTGAAAGCTTGAGGTCTTGACTTAGACATGTGCCACGAATTAATATTAGCATTAGTTTGCTAGTACACAATCAGTTCAAGAATGTGTTGGGAAGAATTCAGACATGGATAAGATGAAACTGAAATGGCTGAATGTTAGAAAACAAATGAAGGAAACAGTATGGATAAGGAAAAATAGAAAATTGAAGGTTATAGGTGAGAAAAATAAATCAGGAACGAAACGCTACTACGGGAATTTTCTTCTACACCATGGATAATGCACGAAATAATGAATCAATGTAAAATGGAAAGAAAGCCTCTGATAATTATATATCACAAGACCCAAAAGCACAAAAGTCAAGCTATGTAACCAGCAAGCGAGAGCCGCCGGGTAGGATAAACAATGGGGAATCTTGACGTGCATAATGACAAGACAATACTGTGTGATGAATGAAAAACAACACCTAGCAGTAATATGCATGGTATAAAGGGCATCCGCCCCCCCACCTCCCAGAAGAAATAAGAAAACAATAGCGAGCACAAAGAGAGAAGGGGAAATTGACGTTACGACGAAAAAAAAAAAAAAAAAAACAGATGAGTAATTCGTACACACGATTAAACAGATATTTAGAATGAGCATCACTGTCAGGCACATAATTAGTTAAAATTCGTTGCTTTACATTAATTTTTGGATGAAGCATTTGGAACATACATTTTTTTTATAACAGTGTAAATGTACACAGCTGTTTAAGTAACAATGATTTTAAAGCTACTAGCACGCTGAAGAGAGAGAGAGAGAGAGAGAGAGAGAGAGAGAGAGAGAGAGAGAGAGAGAGAGAGAGAGAGAGAGAGAGAGAGAGTCATAAAGATAAATGCGTATTGCACAAAGCTTATCTACGAGATCGAGACATGACACATGAGTATACAAAAGTTTACGAAAAACGAAAATCGGAGAAAGAGCAATTAACAGAAAATACGGGAGATTAACCCGAAAATGTCGATAACAGACATACGATGATGAAATGCAATTATACTTTCATACTGACGCCAGACCCAACTATTGGAACCACCGCTCTCAAAACGAACAATAGAGAAAAAGAGCACTTGTATGGATGACCGAATTACCCGTCCATCCATCCCATTCACTTAATATTCCAATCCGATTAATCATCCGCGTACAAGGATGATGAGTGACGTGTGATGAAATGAAAACTTGGCCGCGAAATTTCCTTCCTGCTTCCTATCATCGTTGCCATCATCATCACCATTACCATTCTCATCATCGCTGGGTGCATCATTAAAAGTTAATTAACGGCGTCAATATATATTCAAAATTAGCTGGAGGTGGCGCCCATGAAGGAGAATTTACACCAAAATTTACACCAAGGATTTTCAGTGATTACATGTAACCGCCAGCGACTAACACGATCCCTGATCATGCACGTGAGCAACAACATACACGCAGACAAAACGCAAACTCACCTCTCGCTGAATTAAACGGCGTTTCTTAACATAACCGCACATTTTTATACGCACGCTGTGCGAGCAGGCTTCACTCATCAGTAGGTGCCTAGCTATTTGAAATTCAGGTAGGATATATCATTATACCTACATATTATATATATATATATATATATATATATATATATATATATATATATATATATATATATATATATATATATATATATATACATACCTATATATGTAGACAAATAAATATATATATAAATACATGTGCATTATATATATATATATATATATATATATATATATATATATATATATATATATATATATATATATATATATTGACGTACATTTAAAGCCATTCCTCTTTACGGGTTGTGGCTCCAGATTGCGTTGACCTTCTATATCTTTTGAAGTGTCATCGAATGGATAAATTAGTTTGCAACCAGCCCCTACGATCATAGCAGGCTAAGCTGTGTTATTCCGGCATCCTTTTGACTTCGGTGATGGTCATTTATCTACGGAAAAGCCTAAAAATGTGCACTGCTAAAACTTTCCAACCCTTCTTTCTGATGCAGCATCCATCTTTCTACCGTTTTCTGCCACCAACATCGCTTCAGCACCCGTGGTTTTATTTACACTAACAGCCTTATCAACTCCTCTTCTTTATTGTTTTACATATTACAAACATCGCAAGAGCTTCTTTACTTTCTCTTCGATACCCTCAAATGATAATTATCCGAAAGTGGACCTTTGCTACTTCTCCTACTTCCGAAATCTGCCTAAACAACACAATATAATATATGGTAGTGCCAGATCTTTCATACACTGCGCCAGGATCCAGAGAACTCCGCTGGCTGTCCGGGTCTGTTGGCTATTCACATTCAGCATAGTCCCGTAACATATTTTCAAGTAAAAGAATATATTTCCCATCTTTCTCGCATGTGCCAGTTTGCTTATTTCTTGTAATAAGTCAAAATTATCTACAGGTGATTCTACCTTTATTTTCGAATATTAAATTCCGCAAATTTCATCCTAAACGTCTCACTGCGGGGCAAACTACAGAATGAATTCTACTCAGGACGATTCTGAATGTGAAAACCAACCGACCTTATTTCGACCTACTGTTCCGTCATTTGCTGAGGGTAGTCTGCATAGCAATTTATTTCTCACGTCAATCTTTCTGTATATACTTCAGAACATTACCTGGAATTCTGACTAGGTATACAAGGGAAGAAAATTTTAGCAGATAAAAAAAGTGCACCCTCACTCAGATTTGTAACATCGAGTAAGGAATTAGCTAAAGTTAATAACAAATCTATTGTAAAATTTTTCACGTAAATTCAAAATTCCACTGAAGAGCATGAATTCTACCCTGTTATCCGATCTGTATTCTACGTCTTAATGAGCGGCCAGGGAATTTATTGGCTAGAATGCACGTTAAAGACGAAGAAGAAGTAGCCTTCCCTTTCATTTACTGCTCTACTGAAATTTTCAATAATACCAGTGACTCTTGCCATGTTAACCGTTCGCTTAGCTTATTAATGTAAACGTCTGGATTTCAAAACCACAACTAGTAATATCTGGCGTCCTAAAAAAATGGCAACTTGAAAACTCAGGTGCATGAGTGCGCGCGCGTTTTATCAGCAAAAAAGCGCATGTCAATTTATTTATTCATTTATGTATTTATTTTTTTTTTTTACAAAAAACAATATTTATATATTTCTGTTCGAAATAAAACTATCCCATTCTAAGACCAAAAAGAAATACCCGCAGTTCTCCTTTGCCAGTCACAATAAGCATCCCAGTTCAGTCAATGCCGGTCGACAAACGCATACACAAAGGACCACTAAACTTCGAGTTCTTGGGGAGGTTGTCGTTTTGATGATTCTTATGCGATTCCTATTAGATTCGTCATTCCTTACATTATACAAAGTCCATTTTTGTACGTGATATCCAAACCCTGTGAACATTTTTTCCAGAAAAATCTGAACTGATGCCTAAATCTGAAATAAATGTTCTGGCTGGTGCCCTTCAATGTTCCGGATGATTTGCAGTGATGTGGTTAGTTAGACCGTCTAACATGGCTAAACCAAATATAACTCTTCTCATAGAAGAGTCACATGGGGTATAACGTCTTTATTTTTTTTTTCTCCTCCTCTTTTCTGTGAACGCTAAATAAAAAAATAATTTTGAAATCCTATCAAAAACATCGTACGGTAATACTTCAAGATGACTGAAATAATAAAGAAAACGATCTAAAATACCATTCAATCTGGGAGAAACGAACTGTGATGCAAAAAAAAAAAATGTTCCCGTTAACACAAAAAACTGTAGAGAAAAAAGAAATGAAAAAGGCATCATCACACCAAAGGTAAAAACTACAGAAACAATTCTCTGATAAAATGAAAAAGAACGAAAGAAGAGAGTCAGATATAGGTCCCAGCTTCGGCTCCCAAAAAACAATCTATATAAATCCAAGCAAAAGTTGGGTGAAAATGGAGTGAAAAAATAAAGAAAAAGAATGAGAGCCATGAACGAGAGGTAATCTGGTCGTTCAAATAGGTTTACCTGTCCGGCATCCCTGAAAATCCATTACCCAATGCCTTGCAGATTTTATAGTTCGTTCGTTCGTCCGTCAGTCGGTCAGCCTCTCTCTCTCTCTCTCTCTCTCTCTCTCTCTCTCTCTCTCTCTCTCTCTCTCTCTCTCTCTCTCTCTCTCTCTCTCTCTCTCTAATTAATATTTTTAATGCCCTCTTGTGCCGTGCAGAGAGGTTAACTTGAACATTGTTTTTCTAATGAAGTTTTTGGCAAAAACGATATCACAATTATATAACTATATATATATAAATATATTTTGAGACAATAATTCAAATTTTACATAATGCCTACCTTAATTATATCAGAAAGAAGCACCATTAGGAGCTAGGAGAAATAATGAGTTTAGAGGGTAACTGAAATACTTAAAGTCGTGTATTTCCTGAGTGCTGTGAAAGGTATCACATGTACTCAAGGCCATCGAAAGAAAACACCAAATTATATTTCCAGAAAGTAAAATATTCGCTCAATAGTTTTGAAAAACCAATTAATGCACCTAAACATACAAATTATATATATATATATATATATATATATATATATATATATATATATATATATATTTATAGATAGACAGATATATAGATAGATAGATATGTGTATATGTATATATGTATATATGTGTGTGTATATATATATATATATATATATATATATATATATATATATATATATATATATATATATATATATATATATATATATATAGATAGATAGATAGATAGATAGATAGATAGATAGATAGATAGACGGATAGACAGATATGTGTATATGTATATTATATATTGATATGAAAGCCTTCTAGTTTTTCCCTTAAGTCTATTCAGGGATGAATTTGCTAGCCCATGCACCCCAGCCCCATTTTTTTTTTTAACTCTAGCAGATGCTGGTACCCATTTACGGCAAGGGTGGATTTTTGAGCGGTAGTCGGAGGTGAACTCCACTCGAGCAAAGGCGAGTCTGAGAGCAGTACCACTTTTCCCCTATTGAGGTTGCTAGTCTCCTATCAGTCACGTTCACAACTACCAGAGCCTCCTGACTACCATGTGCATAATTCGCTGCTGAGATTAACAGGCGTACAATAGATCTACTTTCTGAGCGTGCCCATCCGCTCTTCCTCTCCCAAAGTCGACTAAAGATCCTCTCGCTTGGTAGGCAAGGTTCCTGTCGATCACACCTTAGACATGATAGTTGTTGTTTCAGTTTAAGCTGGCTTTATGCCAGGATGGGCTCTTGCTCTTGGGTAGCCCGTAATTATACATGGTAGTCATCGAGCAACTAACTGCTCACGGACGTAAATAATTTACCTCAATTTGCCGCTCATACAGAAACGATAAACGTTATAGTTCCGGCTATTCAGGTTTTCGAATTTCTTGTCTTTAACTACTGAATTTAATACTGAACTTAATACATAATAAACTGTAATTTACTAGGGACAATCAGTTCTGTAACGCTAACCTGTCATCTGACAGACTAGTTGAATAGGGTGATGGGCAACCGAGTATTAAGCTACTCATTGCAACGTCCCAATTTTATTTTAATCTCAAAATAACCAAGTATCCAGCACATTATCTCAGGGTTTCCATTAGCCTTATATGAGTTAAGAAGCGGATACATAAGAATCTTTGGGTCAATAGTTTTGAAGAGCTTCAACAGAATTTCTCACATAACAGGAAAGTTTTTTTTTCCAGTACTGTAGTTCACTTTTCATTAACAAGAATATTACAGATATTTCACTTTTTGACAATAAAATGAATGCCATGAGATTTTAACAGATATTTTACTCAAAAAGATTCGGCAAGAGAGCGTCCAACCATGACAGTATTCCTGCCTGAATCAATTCACATAGTTTCGAAGTTACATTTATCCTGCAACTTGAAGTATAAATTAACCCAGTTGACTTCTCGTTCTCCCAGTATCAGAAAACTGGGAAAAAGAGAGTGTGACAGTGAAAGTGGAGAAAGCTTAAGGATAGAAGGTTTATCCACATTTCTCTACAGCAGGGGGTTTCAACCTTTTTCTCCCTACGTACCCTTTTGCGTATTTTTAATGTCAACAGTGTACCCCCTTCACTTTGTATAAAGTAGAAAACAAAACAAAGGCAGAAAAACATTCCATTGTGTATATTTGCAAGCACTGTACTGAAGGGAAGTAAGTACACAACTCTCCTGACATAACCAACAATATTGTAAACACAAAGAATTCCATCAAAATAAAGAAAATTCTTTATAATTATTTACCTGTGGCTATGCAGTCAGTGGGCGGCCAGGCCCCTAACCCTAACGACCCGTGGGGAGAGCGTACCCCCTAACTGACCAGGGGGTACGCGTACCCCAGGTTGAAAACCCTTGCTCTACAGCTTTCCGGTGACGTTCTCAGTCAGAGTCTGCTTTCTGATAGTCATGAGTCCACTGCAGGCTTTTCATAAGCACCATGATACTTAAGAGGCAAATATAATGAGAGAAAATGGAATGATTAAATAGGGAAATACATGAAAAGTGAATTAAATGCTCAGTTTTTGGCAAATTCTTATCAGTAAGCCAGGTTTATAAATCCTCTTTATTTATCTAAATAAATCATCAATACGACCAATAAAAAACTTGCCTTTACTCTATTACATATAAAAAATAAAAATAAAATAGTCAAAAACGCCGAAAACGAAACTATAGTCCCGAGAGCTGCCTTTTGGCTATCCTAAAAATATCACCAAAGTAAGAACAGAGAGAGTATTTGGTGTCATCCTGTAAGCCTAAGACAGCCGTAATATTACTTTCGTAAATCCTCTTCCAACTGCACAGAGGAATTTTTGCTCTCATTACGTCGCGACTGCTGCGCAAACCCAAATCCTCTATGATCTAACGATCGCGTAAAAATAATATTCCTCCACTTCTCAGGACAGCGAAAATATCAAAAGAATATTTGGAGGAACGATAAGAAATAAAAATCTAAGAAATAAAAATCTAAGAAATAAAAATCTATCTTGTGATACCACGCTTTTTTATGTCCAAGAGACGAATAAAAAAAAGGGAACAAAAAAGAGAACGAAGAAAAGAATTGTGAAAACGTACACCAGAAAGAATGAAAGCGAAAGAGGACGAAACGACATGAAAGAAAAATATAAAGTGAACGCGCGCAAATAAAGCGTAATGGGAATTCGAGTTCCATCCGCCGGCGTTGTAATTGCCGTACCAGCGCTGGATGATAACACCGCTGTATACAGAGCCAGGAAGTGAAGAAAACGCGCCAGCCAAAGAACGCTGTCGGACGAAAGAATGAAAGAAAAACCTCTCTTCCACAAAAAAACACTTATCTGTGGAAGAATATTCTTTGTCCGGAAACCAATTTTCATACCTGAAAACACTGAACATATTTTCTGGCAGCAGAGATAAGTGATACACCGCTCGCTCTCTCTCTCTCTCTCTCTCTCTCTCTCTCTCTCTCTCTCTCTCTCTCTCTCTCTCTCTCTCTCTCTCTCTCTCTGTGTGTGTGACTAAAACGAAGAAACATTGCTATAGTCTATAAACAAAAAAAAAAAAAGGCTTCCAAACATTCGAAGATGGGGACAAGAAAAGAATACAGAACTGCCATTTATCCTTTTAAATCTAACCCTTTACCTGAGATCTGTCATTTACTGTACTTTGTTTTCTAAAGAATCAGCGTTCTGTAAATTTTGGTTGCTGTTAATGATTTTCCTTTCGTTTGCGTGTTTTTTGGAAATAATAATAATAATAATAATAATAATAATAATAATAATAATGATAATAATAATAATAATAATAATAATAATAATAATAATAATAATAATAATAATAATAATACAGGTTTTGTTAAACAAAATGGCAGTTTCAACAGCATTTATTCTATATATAGTAAACGCTCAATTCGTCTTATCAATTGCTTTTATTGCGCTGGAATGGTTGCAAGCAATTGTCCGACATTCATATCCGGTGGTTTAGTGATGTGTAGGAGGTAGTCGACACCCCATGAGAACTACCTCCTACACATCACTAAACCACCGGATATGAATGTCGGTCAATTGCTTGCAACCATTCCAGCGCAAGAAAAGCAATTGATAAGACGAATTGAGCGTTTACTATATAAAATAAATGCTGTTGAAACTGCCATTTTGTTTAACAAAACCTGCATTAAAGAAGGTCTTTTTCCTAATTTTACAACAACAACAACAACAACAATAATAATAATAATAATAATAATAATAATAATAATAATAATAATAATAATAATAATAATGATAATAATAATAATAATATCCTTTATTTCAGCTCACGGCCATAAACATTGAATATACAAAGTAGAAACGATACAACAAACACAACCTAGATACACGAGATAACATGATAAAAATGATAATCGGCAATATCCACACAGTTGCTGAAGAAGCAGAAGAAATGGTATTTATAATAATGGTAATGACAGTAAATAGTACATAATATTGAAAATTATAACAATAAAAAAACCAGATTGCATACAATCAATTTCCAGCAAGGGACCTTAGGAGGTTACAGAAGTCAGGGCCAGAAGGCTAAATACGGAAAGTGAAAAAAGCAGATCTCAGTAATAATAATAATCCCAGTGATAATAAAAAATAATAAAAATAATAATAATAAACGTAGAAATACAATAAAATAATAATAATAATAATAATAATAATAATAATAATAATAATAATAATAATAATAATAGATTCTGCAGATGACTCTTAAAAATTGCAAAAACTGAGAATAAATATACACAGCAGCTCAGGCCCACCCCCGTGTGCAGGAAGACAACGCCATTTATTTTTGGAACAAATCATCGTTCTCATATTAACACCATACTGTGTTTAATGCTTTAACACTTGTAATTTGTGTGGCTGGTTCGGCAGGAACGGCTTTTCAAGCCATCTGATTATTGTCCGCATGCCATTTTAGCTGTTATTTATGGATTAGGTGACTGTATTTTATCAGTGCCTCTGCAGGTTAAATAAACTACTCGTCATTTAGGAGAAAAAAATAATTTACCACTAACTCGAGGGCGCCCCCTTTTGTTTCTTTGATATGAAATATCTTAATATGTTATAAACAGTTAACTGGACCCGGGAGTATAGATGTTCGCGGTGGGGAGATTTGATCCGCTTCGGCTATCACTTGGGCTATCCGCACTGACCAGTGACTCTGGCTGCTAGAGGTGACCACCACTGTTATTGTTCTGACCACGTGTCAGGGAAACGGAGGTTTGGCAGCGGCGGCCAAAAATTATGCCATGTCTCTTTGTTTCTATGAAAATAAATGAGGTTTGTACTGCAAATATGTGAAGCCAAATATGCTTCGGTATTATCTGTATGTGAATATATTTTTTTTTTTATTTCACTGGAGCAAGCTCTAACAAGGCAAAACTTTTAATCATAGCAACGAGATATTTGACAGAGCAGGAATTCCTTACTCTCCCCAACCTAGCGATCTTAGAATGCTTGAAAGGCAGCTACGACAGGTTAAGACTTCCCTATAATTAGCGGCGTTGACATGTTTCCCATCTTGCCAAAGAAGGTATTTAATCCTAACCCAAAAAGATACACTTTCAAGATTAGCCTCAAGGTTAATTAAGCGTAATTCTGAGAAGAGACATATTCGAGCGTACTGTCCAGCTATTTGTTTCTCCTTACAAATAACTTCGTTTTAAGTAATGTATGCATGCGGTCATGCATACTGTATATATTAATGTATGCACATGTATGCATACAAGCGGTCGGTGGTTGATACCTATATCAAGACAGCTATAACCCAATGCTCCACGTGGCGGGAGACTCACCTGGAAATGCAGTACAATTTGAAGGGGTCACGCCAAGTGAGGGAACAGCTGTGGTGTTGTGTTCCCAGTAAATGGAACAAAGAGTTAATCTTCTTACTTTATCCATCAACTACATTTGGAAGAACGTAGAAGACTTAGCGAGTATTGTACAAGTTGATCAACAACCAAAAAGCCATCGAATTCAACGAAAGCTGCATATATATATATATATATATATATATATATATATATATATATATATATATATATATATATATATATATATATATATATGTGTGTGTGTGTGTGTGTGTGTGTGTGTGTGTGTGTATACAGAAATGAACACATCACGACGTGTTCACAGTTATAAATTTCTGACTAATTTCGGGAGCTAACCCCGGTCTTTCAAGCGAGAGTCTAAGGCATTAGCAATTCCTCCACACTGTAAGAGTCAGAAATTTATGCACACACACACACATATATATACACGGTACATATAAATTAGTATATATATATATATATATATATATATATATATATATATATATATATATATATATATATATATATATATATACACAGTATATAATTAAATTTTGTATTGAGCAATAAGATAAATGTACAGAAAGGTCTAAGTGTAATACGTTGATCTTTGTGCATTGCTTTTGTACTGATGAATGGGAGGTGTGACCGGTGGTCATTCCACTTAATCATCCGTGCACGAGGGAATGGCACCGCCGCTAAAAAAGTTTGAATGGCATTGAGAAAATATGGCAGCAGTGATAATCGCCTTTGAGTCTCAACCTTTCGTAGCCAGACTATAGTTTGGCCAATAATCATTATATATCTAATAAATGTGTTGGATACTCATAGATAACTTGTTCACTCATCAGTAACTAACAAAAAAGGTATATGATTTGAAAACTGTAAACGCAGAAAGTACCTGGAACAGGCTGACATTGTTTTATAGATGACCAAGTTCTAATCATGCAGAAATTAATAATATTCGGAAAAGTTATGAGGGGGAGTGAAAAGGGAAGGATTAACAAAAATCCTAAAGGGATATTCTTGATCTTGAGAAATCTCGAAAGATCTATATTCTAACCCCCTCCCTAACCCAAGCCTAATCCCCATCCCCCGCATGTAACCAGTCGAGAAAATGAACGTCATACGGTTTTCATATCCACTTCCATTCACTGTCTAGACGAGGGATTGTTTGTTCTGATTTCTTTAGGTACTCCAGGAACATCCTTGTTTAAGAGACTGTTACATCTTTTGTTTAACCATCTCTTCTGTCACAATCTTAGATGGACAGGTGTCCTCTCCTGTAAGGCAGGAATCCCGATTCACGATCCGAAATACCACCACCACTACGAACAAAAACAGTAACATAGTAAAACACAAGAATTATATAACTGCATAACCAACATAAAAAAAAAAAAATGTGTGCACCTGAGACTCACAAAATTCGGCTCGCAGTGAAAACGGTGAAAAGAATTTTGGACAAAGTCGGGCAGACGAAACGATAAATCTCAAGAGGGAAATACATCGAGGCCTTCGATTTTCTCGAAGGCAAAGCCGGTGTACCATCTAACAAAGATACAGAGAGCAACGACAACGTATAATGATCCTAAGGAAGGCCATCTACGAAATCTATCAAGAGCGCCTGAAGCGAGATAAACAAGCAACCTAAAGGCCGGCGTCGAAGCAATATAGGTTTGTGCTCCTTCTGTGGTTTAGCCAAATCCCATTCCAATTTCAAGGACCAAGAATAATTTATGACAACAGCCGCACCAGGTATAGATGAATGAGGTAACATATAAGGGGAATTCAGACTTGTGTACAGTATTCTCTTTCTGGGAATCACAAAAGACATTTTGTTTGAAATCCCTCAAATTATGAACATTTCTCTTTTTCTCACGCGCAAATCTCGAAAGGGAACATAAAACCACAGGACACAGTTGCTCCTATTCCTTCCAGGACACAAAGAAAGTACCATTTTTGGTTCATGAGATCAATAAAGAGCCTGCAAAGACACCAAAAACATCCATAGGTGCAAAAATTATTCCTCTTGATAGATCCACAAGGAAGAAAAGATAAAAAAAATCCTGAATAATGAATACGAAGAATAAAAATACCTGCTATATGGGCAAAACATAGGAATTATAGAATATTTCATGTTTTTTTGTGTATATATACAACTTATACTAAACAACTATATATATAATATATATGTACATACATGTACGTATGTATATACTACACTTATATAAATATATATGACGCAAACACGTGCGTGTGTATGGTGCGATATATTTAAATTACCTCAGACACCAACTTCAGCTGCTCGTGACAGCTGTAGCCGGAGCCTTTGATCGTGGTAAAGCGACAAAGGCATAAAAACGAAGTCTTAAATCTTATTTGGGAACCAATTTATGCTTACACAGCCCTAAGAGATAATAACAGCAAAAAAACTACTTTCATAATTAATATTTCCAGTTTCGCAGTTACATAAAATTGTGAAGTAAATAGGAAAAATTTAGTAAAACAAAACAAGGAATGGTTTACGTATAAAGTACCCGCGAATTTAATAAGGAAGGATGGAGGACATAGCCTGGATGGTGCGGGGAGAGGGGAGAGGAGAAAAGGGAGAGGGAAGAGGGGAGAGGGGGAAGGGGAGAGGAGAAAGGGGAGAAGGTGAGCGGAGAGAGGGGAGGGGGGAGATGGAGAAGGGGAGGGGAGAAAGTGGAGATGGGAGAGGGGACAGGGGAAGAGGAGATGAGAGAGGGGAGATGGGAAGGGGAGGGGAGAAAGGGGAGAGGGGAAAGGAGAGGGGAAAGGGGAGAGGGGAGAAGGGAGAGGGGAGAAGGGAGGGGTGCGCAGCCCTGCGGTCCACTCTTAAACGGCATATAGAACTAAGGAAATTAGATATCAGTTCAAAGGGACCCACCATCACCACCCTCTTTCGCTGCCGGTGCCAGATAACCATTCGACAATCCTCAACACACCATGAATATGATTTATGACCTCTTATAAAAAAGATGTCAGTAAGACAAAAAAAAAAAAAAAAACTCGTTTCATCACGTCGTGACGACGGGTTGAATTTTAAAAAACTCAAGTGATAACGTCTTGATAATCAAGTATAAAGGACAAGGAGACCTTTAGAGAGAGAGAGAGAGAGAGAGAGAGAGAGAGAGAGAGAGAGAGAGAGAGAGATGGTCAAATGACAGTAAGCCCCTGTTATTTACTACCATCCAAATGGGAGCTGTAATGGATTCATCCATTACACAGATGCTTTCATTATCATTATTCATGACCCTGCATTTAGAGGTTCAAATGCTCTTTGTCAAAAACAGTGACGCTGAAAAACTCTATGGGACCACAGAAACAGATAATTCTCGTTAAAACAAAAGAAAAAAATACCCCCTTGAAATAACTGGAATACATTTTTTTTTTACGCTGTCAGTACTTCAATGCGTATTTCGGTGGGTTCGCCATTCACTGACTAATTACATCCTACAGAACACTGCTGGAGATATTCCTCGACCAAATAAATTTAATAGTTGGCAGTATGCTATCGATTTGAGAAATGGTGTTTTCGATCAAAGAATTTTAGAGGCCGAAGTCAGCTTTCATCCACGCTTCAGTTTTGTATTTCTCAATTTGGTGCATAAAATGCACCGCATAAAATAAAACAATCACACTGCACACTTCAATCCTGGCTAAGACAACCAAATAACTTCCTTCTTTTTTATTCTTCAAACAAACTTATTTTAGCCATGTTAACAATTATTTGTCGTCATCATCCAATAGTTTTAATTATTCATATATCTCCATGTGAGGAAATACATGATCAAAACAACTGTTTATAGAGAATCAAATAAGCACACACACAATTAAGACTGATGGCACCACTTAAATTTCAGCAATGAATGTCAATAAAAGTCAACTATGAAGTGCAACTCTCAGAAGAACCGTTGATACAAAAAAAAAAAAAAAAAATATGGACCCTTAGGAAAATCTTACGAGTATGAACCACCGCCCCCCACCACAAAATAAAAAGAGGCACAGTCAAGAATTTATGGTCTTCATTGTAATTTCTTACCGTGACAGCAATTGTTGAAGCTTAAGTTATTTAAATAGTTAAGTATTCTTAACTAGCATAATGTGTATCCCTGTATTTATTTTTATCTGCGTTCCACATCATTTACGAGTAATGAACTCCAAGTCCTTCTGCTTCAAAATTCTAAGACATGCCGAGAAAAAAAAATGTACTTGATAGTACGTAGCAAGTACGATGGAAATGCAAAAATTACTTGTTTATTACCATTTTTTTTTTTTTTTGACGGGAAAGGTGCACAAGTCCTGAAATAATGAGTGAGAGAAAAATGTTACTCAGACTTAATATGGTCGGGAGCTGCCCAGTAAAATCTCTGACGATTAAAAATTCGATAGGATTCTTCATGAACTTCACATAAACATTACCAAATATTCACTCCTTGGTGTTCAAATAGCTACTGACAAGAAAAATGAAGTATTTACCTACACAATGTACGACTAAATATTCTTTACTGTTCCAAAAGTACATTCTTTCCTGTTCCACAAAACGAAACCATTTATCATAATTATAATCGGTGTATGAGGGTGACATGTAAATAATGTATCTAATTAGA
>JANJGK010000038.1:8398515-8406015 GCA_039081455.1 Macrobrachium rosenbergii
TCAAGATCCACTCAGACTTTTTTTCCACCTCCAATCTGGGCCCTTCAGTTTTAAGGAGTAGGCAAATTTTCAACGGCTTGCCTCCCTCTCTCTCTCTCTCTCTCTCTCTCTCTCTCTCTCGCTCTCTCTCTCTCTCTCTCTCTCTCTCTCTCTCTCTCTCTCTCTCTCTCTTTCCGTGAAATTGTTTATAACCTCTGTTAGCCTTTGCCACTGCCCAAGTTTGAACAGGACACAAATGAAAGATTTTGAAGTTTTCATCGGGAAGTTAATTATTATTTCACGATGCCATTTTATAACAAGATCTGGAAGGTATGATTAAACAATAACATGAGGTTCATACTTCACTTTCCTCTCTTAACGGGACAGACAGTCTCGTAAGTATGCAAAAGATTGAATCTTAAATATAAACCACTTGGGAATATGTAAATCAAGGCACAGATTACTTTACTTTCCGTGAAAAAGGAAATAAAAAGATGAAGTATAAATGAAGTTCAGCAGTGAATGAATATGTATCCCTTATTCTCGTAGGAAGGAAACTACTACAAAGCTGCTTTGCTCTCTGCCTTTCATTTTCATCCGTCCCCTATGTCTCCTCTTACCAAGTTGTCTAATTCCTTTAACTTAACCAGGTACTAACTTTCACACCTCACAGGGAGAAAATCCTTCTGGCGAGCCCTAGGATATTCTATACGTGTAAATCGGTGGCATGAATAAACTAATTAATAATAATAATCTATATATATATATATATATATATATATATATATATATATATATATATATATATATATATATATATATATGGATGTATGTATGTGTGTGTATGTGCCGGCATAAGTCTGAAACGCATTGAGCAATCAGCCAAACTTGGTATACATACGACTTCCTATTTAGAAATCAGCACTGTGGAGGTAAGACATCACTATCACCAAAGGGCACCAAAGGGGGTTGGGGTGGGAAGGGCGTCCCTGAAACGGGGCTGGTTCTGCCCGTGGAACGGAGCTGGTTATGCCCGTGGACTTAGTAACTTTGCGAATTTATCGTGTCTAATTTCGGTATACATATGACTTACTATCTGGAAAAGAATACTGTGGGGGTAAGACATCAATGGCACCAAAGGGGGTGGGGGTTGGGAAGTGGGTAACAGAGAAAGAGAGAGTGAGAGGGAAAGAAAGTGAGAAGAGAGTAGAGGGGTGTTAGTGTTGGAGAGAGAGAGAGAGAGAGAGAGAGAGAGAGAGAGAGAGAGAGAGAGAGAGAGAGAGAGAGAGAGAGAGAGAGTAGAGGGGGCGTTAGGGAGAGGAAAGAGGGAAAGAGACGAGGGGGTGTTAGGGAGAAGAAAGAGAGAAAGAGACGAGGGGGTGTTAGGGAGGAGAAAGAGGGAAAGAGACAAGGAGGGTTGGAGAGAGAGAGAGAGAGAGAGAGAGAGAGAGAGAGAGAGAGAGAGAGAGAGAGAGAGAGAGAGAGAGTTTATCGGTTGTCATTCAGACTTATCCCGGGCAGCGCTGGGTTGGTCAGCTTAATGTATCCTTTATGAGTACTGGAGTAGTTTTTATTAGGTTTTTCATGCCACAATTTCATATCAACGGTAGATACTACTTAGTACGTAATGCGTGAGTAGCTATTTTTCCACAGAAAGGATATCAGTACAAATTTTACTTCATTTATGTAAAAAATTATTAACCGGGAGCATGTCGACGGTATGATTATGTAAATAAAACATTCACAGATTCACCAACATTTCTGCTGGGTAGCTCATGAAATGAGGATGTTCACGCTTTGCTACAGATATACACGCACGCACAGTCATGCACACAAACACACACACACACATATATATATATACAGTATATATATACACACACACATATATAGTCCCAGAATTACTTTTCTTATTACCAATTTAACATGCTCCTACGTTTTGTTTCATACCACAATCGTAAATATAAGAGGTGAAGAGGAAAAGTGGTGTTTAACCTGATGAAGTGGCGATTTGTCGATTATTGCTCTGCCGTTACAGTACAAATTTTGCTCATGAATACTTACGACATGATGGCTACGATTCCGTCACAACCGCAACGGTGTCAGATTAACTGCTGGTTACTGTCCAATGGAGTCAAACCACAACCACAAAATTTACTGACTCGAAGATACTGAAAGCTTATATTTTCAGAGTGAATCTATTCCAATCAAAAGGTGCTCCTCAAATTGATACAAAGGAAACTTTCAGAATCTTGGTCAATGGCCTACAAGAACTAAGCCTCAGGGAGAAAGTCGACTGTCACAGGACCTCGACTCCCAATTCCTGGAAGATAAGGCAAAACTCTTCGGCACAAAACCGAAAATAATTCGGTCTAGTTTCAGAGTCGCCGTTTGCAGGGTTCTAGCCACAGGCTCAAGCTTTAACCGAATGAAGAAACCAAGCCATCGTTTGTTCTGGGTTGGGAATCACCAGCAGAACATTTTGCCCTAATGCGAATGCAAGACTTGGCTATTTCAGTCACTTATCTAAAATGAGCCTTCGCTCCTTACGCCCTAAGGACTATGAGGAATGTAAGGTCTCTTAAGACCGAAGCCGTACAGCAAAATGATGCCTGGGGCCACCAAACAGAACGATCCAGATATCAAAAATGTGGAAAAACCTTTCTGTAAAATGCAATTGCTATGAAAAAATAAACTATGAGACAATGAGTCTGATTAGCGTAGACGGTTGAGTGAAAGTTTCATCTCGCTAAGTTCTGATCAGCAGTAACGGCAGCAAATTACAAATATCTTAAACTGGTATCAGCACGGGACAAAAAGAAACCCTACAAATATACACTAAATACCTGCACAAGCATAAAATTCCTGACAGAAAAGGAATCGCTACTAAAGCACTATGAATATGTTAAATACAGTACAAACTTGTACGAAGGGCAGGGTTCAAAACTTAACTAAAAATTGACACCTTAACCAATATACTTCCACTTATTGTAAGGAAATTTAACAACACATAAAAGGCTACAGTAACTTTTTCTAAGAAAGATATTCTGTTGTATGTTTAAAAAAATGGTTCAAAGGAAGGGCTTTTGTCGATTACTCAATAAATCCTCTGGTGAAATTTCAATGGTCCTGCAGCATTCCCTGATACACTCAGACACAGAAAATATCAACTGAAGGATTTTCATTCATCAGTCAATTTAAAATGCTTGGCCTTTTCTTGACACAGAGAAATATGCGATTAGCTACCAGACGGATATATGTTAATAAATTAACTATATACAATACTATTTCCCTGTCGACAAATTCAGAACATCTCATGAGCAGGAACACAGTGCTTAAGTACTGGACATTTGAAATTTGGCACGCCTCCGGGAAGTCTAAATGTGCTACTGCTCGAGTCTGGTCTGGACAGGAGCAATGTGGGAAAACTGGGATTGGTGCTTAGTAATAAACGACTTTTCAACAAAAACTCGACGAAAATACGCAGGGAGGATGTAAGCGTTATGCCTTTATCATCCCCTTCCTCCAATCAAATCCCTTGCATTGGTTTCAAAATAAGAAAAAAGAATGAACAATCGATTTTTGAATGACCAAAATCTCGAGGTTTGGGCCTTTTCTTTAATTAAAGTATTCTGGAAAAATATATAATTAAAAAAAAACTTGAACAGCAAGTTTTATTCTACCGGCTAAGTTTCCCTCGCCAGACTAGAACTGAAACTGAATTCAATTTAAGTCGGATATATACTATTTGATCTAGAAACCATTTTGCGGATTGTCAAGTAAAATTCGAATACAGACGAATATCAAGAATATTACAGATTCAGAATAATGATCCTATGTTGACAATCTCTTTCTTGAAATCCTACTAATTTTTAAATTTATAAAAATTAAAACATTCTTTGTGATGGTCTTTGACCACTTTAAAAACCTCTCATTCTGGACCTAGCTATGTCATAGTCGAAACAGTAGAAACTAAATAACGTGTGCATGCGATGGAGAGAGAGAGAGAGAGAGAGAGAGAGAGAGAGAGAGAGAGAGAGAGAGAGAGAGGATATAATTACGTTGCAGAGTGGATAAGGAATAAACTTCTGACGAAATTTTTTCTTCGCCCCGAAGGTCGGTATTCCTTGCGGGTCTTCACCAGGACAGCAGCAAATGCGTGCTTCTTGCCCCTTCTCAAAAAGAGAGAACAGTGAAAAAGCACAGGTTTGCTGGACACAACTTCTCTCTTCAAGAAAGAGGACTGTTACGGTTCGACCGCAGCACCATAGTCTATCAAACATCAAAGCTAAATCAAGTGATTATTTCCAAATAAATGATGGAATATGTTCTTTCAATTCCATATTTATTAACTAGAAGAAATATACCTGAGTGGCGGCTATACGGTCAAAATTATTATTTACGTCTGTTTACTAGTAAATTTGCATCTTCCAGACTAACAAAGGAGAAAAAAGTTATTTGCAAACATTCTCATCGTAAAAAATCTATGCCCAAATTTAGTTTTTAGAACATATCTTCACTATAACAAATATAATTTGAAGAATAATAATTTCAATGTCAGTTTTAAGACATTACAGACCTGAGCGTGTGGACCTAACAACGTCCTCATTATTATTTAAGCAAAAGGTACTAACCATCCAAGACCTTTCCTAAATATTTAGGACGTATAACTCTCTGGTTATTCCAACTGAGAATAACGTTCTGTGGGCTCCCCACTAACACCACAGTACATATTATAATTACTAGCTACTACAGCTACTACTATATCTCCATCGAACATCACTGCGCATGGTATGTGCACAACTTAAGCCGTCGGACAATGCCTCACCTCCTCCCCTCTACACCTACACCTCTGTGTCTCCGGACTTCTGCCCTGGGCGCTTTCTTCCCAACCATTTATTTTTCAATGATGCAGGTCATACTGGTAGACATTTCACCTTGACATATTTGTTATAAATTTGACTGTAAGCCATTCTTTTAAGGAATATCATCGAGTAATAACATTCCCAACCTTCATGGAAGCCCTCATTGGCATCATAATAACAAACGATTTCCCTGCCAATATCGTTATTGAGTTAAAACAGTTATGGCCGATAACCAATTTACGGTTCATGAATAATAAGTGAACTAGAAGGGCACAGTGAAAGCACTGCCCAGAATGGCAAACCAATCAACGGATTAAAAGGCAAACCACCTTGATCAGCTGCGACAATGTAAATAAAAAGCCTTATGTGGTTCAACAGTGCCACCGGGTTGATGATATAAAAGCACTTTCGGATTTAGAATTTCCTTACACGTTAGAATAAGAATCGAACAATAACAGTGATCAACAAAACACTTTCCTGAATTAAGTAAGCATGCATGAGCAGGGGCAAACTAAGTTAGGTCAAAAAGCACCTCTGTATCTTTGGTAAGGTACAAAAAATCGCCCAAACCAAATTCCATATGCAATCCTCTGTAGCAAACATCAAAGAGCATGCACAAATATTTACTACAGGGAACCTAATATGAAAATTCGGCACGGGGCGTAGTCCATCCCCCCCCCCCTCTCTCTGTTCACACACATAAATACACATTCCACAAATGCGTGTTTTTGGCTGAACATACACATACGCCCGAACACCCACGTATTGCATGGGTAAGTAATGGTCTGCAAACCAAATTACAAAAGCTAAGACAGCGCATATTGGAAGCAAGCGGATGTGAAAAAAAGAAAGATCGTGGATTTCGAGTCTGATAAAAATTCACGGAAAATGCCTCCCATACTGAAAGTTTCATTTGGCAATGAGTTTAACAGAGCGCAACGCGCGACTAGAATATATTACGGGAAAAGAGAAGGCTTCGTTTAATACTATACACGGGCTTCCAGTTGTGTACGGCCAATTTAGTGAACCAATTAGCACACTAGCTGATCATGATGGATGTGACATTTTTTGACAGCATTCTTTTTTAAATAGTTAGGGAGCAATACGGTTTTCATCTTTTAAAAGTTTTAGACGGTAAAATATATAGTACTTTTCCTAAAAGCTGTTAACGCTTCCCTTCCCTATTCCAAAGAGATTCGAACGAAAAAAAAAAAGTCACCCACAAGAATTTTGTTTGTCGTAAAACATAAGCCTCTTAAAAATTAATTACCTCCGAGGGGGAAGACTATAAGAGTTTCACAGTAAACATTTGCTTTAACTCCCACAACTTCCATGATTCTATATAGAAAGGAACCATATCCAACACACAGCACTAGGGTGACCTGCAATAAATTATTTGCGAAAGATTACAAGGAAAGCCAATCCTTCTGCATTTGAGTTGGAATGGTTTCTGCAATTAAAAATATGATATTGAAAAAAGGAAGTATTTAAACAGGACAGAGAAATACCCAGCTATGGTACCATGGAACATTATTCAAAAACCACCAACAACGTTCCTCATCCTTGGACAAATATACATCTAGGGTATAAATTCCATCACTACCATTCCATGCTTCAAGAGTGCAATAAACGCAAGTAAACAGTAAATTTACAAAAATACACTACATATATGTACCTTTCAACTAAACCAGAGCACACAAAGTTTTAAGTTATCGAACATCATACATACGTACATTTCATGAAAACATTATGTACAAAAGTGTTGAGGCATTGAACGTAAAACCCAGAGTCATTTGGGAATCTTCACTGAAGACAATTCATAGCATAATGTATGCAAATTCAGGTCAACAAACCGGTGCAAGAGCAACAAGTGGGATATCAAAGAACATATGTTAGAGAATAAAGGGACACATAACGAAGTTAAATATGATTAAAGGGATAGCAGCACTGTACCTGAGAGAGAGAGAGAGAGAGAGAGAGAGAGAGAGAGAGAGAGAGAGAGAGAGAGAGAGAGAGAGAGAGAGAGAGAGAGAGAGAGAGAGGCTGACAACAGCAAATTTTTGAACTAGAGAAACCACATCATTACTGCACTTTACACATACAGAAACATTTCTCATTAACAACTGCATCCAGATTATGTTATTTATAAATGTCATGTTTATCATGATATTTAAATAAATAAGATGTTTATTTAAAAGCTTGTCAGCTTAACAACTCTTTCTCTTTTTACGAGTCTGGAGGTCCACACCAGCCTCCAACTCCCTTTCACCCCCTAACCACGGTGAAGGGACGCCTTGGAGCAAATGCCTGTATTGACAAAGGACGGCTTAAACTAAACTAACCAAACAACCAACTTTGTCAACTTCACTACTAAAGTATTTATTCTTGTGTACAGACAGTAAATAACAAGATGTCGAGCGTCGCATTCGGACACGAGAAGACAAAAATTGCCTTCGAATACAAAGAGAAATGATTTAACTCTTGACCCTCTGGGACCGTTCCAAATGAGAACAAATTTTATCGGAGCATAATGATATTAATTAGGAATTAATTAGAATCCCTATTCCTCGCGTCGCTTTGCGACTGTGATTAATTATGATTCATTATCCAATCGAGCACCATCATCAAGAATGAAAACTAACTGTTCAACAAATAT
>JANJGK010000038.1:8411015-8446015 GCA_039081455.1 Macrobrachium rosenbergii
TTATGTGCATGTTTCCCTCATGTGCATGAAAGAAAAACGGAGGAATCTTTCTTAATTACGTGTCTGCTGTTATGGAGGGCAAAATGTAAATCTAAGACGAAGAAATGCTGTAAAGCTTAGAACTAGGAAACAGATGGGTTAGTCTGTTTTGAGGTGGTTTGTACATGCTAAGGGAAGAGTAAAAAGCTTAGCGTAAAGAGTGGATAATTATTAAGCCTCGAGAGGAAGGACTGAGAGACCCGTAAAACGTTGGGATTTTGGGAGCAATAGATTTGTTTAAACAACCAGGACCTTAATACCAAGGAGAATAAAGAACGCACGTAAGAAAAGTGAATGCAAAGAGGTCACCGTGCTGTTGATATGACAACAAAAGCGCCTGAAACGGCTCTTTGGTTGTGAATCTCTTCCCACAAGAAATTCAGTCTTGATGTAAAAGTTAAAAAGGCTGCTGTCTCGTTTTACTCCAAAGCCACACCTTTCAGAGAGAACCATTTATTTCAGAGTACGTGATGCATGGTAGGTAGACAGCGGGCGCATTTTAGATTCTGAAACTGAAGGGACTCCAGGGATGCCAAAGTTCGTGCGTATGAGCGAACTTGCTTATATGGAAGTCAAATCTAATCATGTACGTGAACAGAGGAGGCATAAGTAAGGAAGTCTGAATACGAATTGGTGGACAAGCAGAAACACGATTAAAATAGTTCCATTATAAAGAATTAAATGATGGATCTGTGTCTCTTGGTATACTGCATAGGTTGGAACGCATGAGATATGATTTTTAACAATACTTCCCGCTGAAATCCATACTCAGCTACCAGTTGTTGTATAATGCCATAATATTTCTTTCCCCCCTCCATCCTATTTTCTTTCTCAAAAATACGTAGCCATTTCTGGGATAACTTGCTATGAAAATTGGTGGCATTCTGGCTTGAGCAATAATAATAATAATAATAATAATAATAATAATAATAATAATAATAATAATAATAATAATAATAATAATAATAATAATAATTATTATTATTATTATTATTATTATTATTATTATTATTATTATTATTATAGTCAGTCCGCATTGCTACAACTATAGAGAATACGTCCCACGCCAATGTTCGACCAGTTAATCTCTTATAAACATACGATTTGAGATATGTTGAAGATGACGAAATTATGGTTTCTACAAAGGTACACAATTTCTTGTGATACAAGACTGCCACCCATTGACGGCTATTTAGAGTTAAAAGGTCATGGACAGGGTCACAAGGTCGATAATCTTAGGTGTCTTCTGAAAGCTTTATAGGTGGTGTATGTGTATTAAATATTTTTCATGTCTCAAAAGATTTGGGCAATACACAGAATCTACGGAATCCGAAATCAAAATTTCACATTTTCGTAAAATACGGAGACAATAAAACATTAACTCCCAAACTTTATTAGCGGAAGGCTAATATAATAATAATAATAATAATAATAATAATAATAATAATAATAATAATAATAATAATAATAATAATAATGAGAAGAAGAAGATGAAGTACACAAGCTTACAACAACTACGAATAATATTGGAAACTAGACAATTTTCCAGCCACATAAAGCAAGTTTCCTTCCTTGTTAACATCTGAGTTGGATCTAGTTCAAAAGACATTCTCATCTGTCTTTACCATCTGACATTCTTTTGTCCAAACTACAGAAGACCTTCAGTGAAGTATTGTTTGTCTTAAAGTTATGACTAGTGCACCTCTTATTTTTATCAAAATGTATGCAAATATTTTCCGACATAACGGTTAATTTGTCTTCATCCTACCGTCATACTGTCATTTACTTGAAGGGCCGTTCCTTTCCTTTCCTTTACTAGTCCTTGTTCTTGTTTTCTTCAGCCCAGAAAAGAAAAGGACATTAAGTTGTGCGTCCCATCGACCTTTGCTCAAATAAAAAAGAACTACAGTATCGACAGTCTCGCTACACGACAAAGAAAACCAGGAAGCCGGGTATTCTTACAATTCAAGCAAAAAGAAAGAGAGAGAGAGAAAAAAAAATACGGAAGTCGCAGCGACGTCTTTGAACGTCTAATGACTTAAGCTTTCAGGTCGTTCCATTTTCATGCTGAGGAAGCGGAGGGGAGGGGTGGGAGGGTGCCAAGCGGAGGGGGTGCCTGACAAACTCCTCACCTTGCACTCCTGCTTCCTCCGCCTCCTCACGTGGAAGCCATACGAATAGCCCCCAAAAGATCGCTTCCGCTATGACCCAACTCTGTTCTCTGCAGCTAGACTATGTTCAGTGACGTCTATTCTACGTGACAAGAAAAAACTCTGCCTTCAGAATAATCTATTTCTTCTTGAAAGGGGCTTGTCAGGCTCTCTGCCCACAGACTGTCTCGGAGAAGGATTGGGTTTATTTTCATTCTCCCATCTCTGGAAGATTTCTCTGAACCATTTGCTGTTAGTTACTATTGATCTGTTTTACAGAATCTCTCTCTCTCTCTCTCTCTCTCTCTCTCTCTCTCTCTCTCTCTCTCTCTCTGATGAGTAGATATAAATATGTGTATGAGGGAAATGGATGAGAGAAGCCCTTGATAACGTTGGGCATTCTCCCAAAGTGCTTTTCATCAATCGATTTTTATCTTTAACAAGAAGGTACTCGACATCTCGAACGGTTTTCATTCCAACCAGTAAAGAAAAAAGTTGGCACTGTTCCCTAAAATTCAGCCCACATAATGAATATCACACAGAAGAAAATGTTAGCATTAACTTCATGTTAGAAAAGAAATCTGTTTTATCTTTTAGTCCTAACAAAAATCTACAAGGTTAAAGTAAGAAAAACAAAATTTTAATCTCATGTCACAAACGCACAAAGTAATTTAGAACCAAGAACTCAGATCACAAAACATTAAATTAAGAGATGATTACTACAGTCGAGAAATTCATGATTACGAATAACGAATAAGTAACAGGAACTTGACGTAACTATCGTAGATGAGGAATTTACCTGCATCGAGAGAAGCTAAAATGTCTGAGTCTCAGTGTACAATGAAAGGGCCTTGGTAGATTGTCATATTCAAGAATTATGAAAATGAATTCCTTCCCTGAAGGCAAACGACCATTATTCTCAACCTACTAAGAGTCAACTATCCACTTCAGATAAATGCACTGTAAGCACGTAATCACCAACATACAAACAAACAAGAATATAAAATCGAAGAAGGATGCTCGAATGCTATATATATATATATATATATATATATATATATATATATATATATATATATATATATATATAAATGTAAACATTACACACACACGCACACACACATGTGTATATATATGTGTGTGTATATAAGCGAATCCCACAGGAAAGTAACAGGCAGAAGTTCAGTACCAAGCGCTTTCACTTTTATTAACACATCGTCTGGGCCCAGACGATGCGTTAATAAACGTGAAAGCGCTAGGTACTGAACTTCTGCCTGTTATTTTCCTGTGGGATTCGCTTATACACTGAAGTCACGTGCATCTTCTGTGATTTTTTAAGCATTTATATATATATATATATATATATATATATATATATATATATATATATATATATATATATCAAGACTAGCTCATCGACGGTCAATTAATGTAAAACTTTCAACGTTACACCCTCAATTTAAAAAGTGGTAAAATACATAACGGTTGCACTCAAAAGCATGACTGGACACGAAAAGAGCCCAATTAAATAGTAAAACAGCCAAACCCATTATTGAACCAATATTCAAAACTAAGAAAAGTAAAAAGTACTTCCTTGCCGTGAAATTATAATCAAACCATCTGAAACCTTTTTACGTGTCTCGTATCAAGCAAGAAGTGAAAACCCAACTCTGACAACCAGTTTCCAGTCAACATTTAGAGAACCTCATAGCGATACGGCGGTCAGCAATACAAGGAAAACAGCTGTTATTCTGATGTCCTTCTAATAAGAAAAAACTACATAGCAAGAAGTTTTTCAAACCGAACAGCACGAGTCAACACCAAAGTTCATACTGACAATAGAACAGCGAAAAAATACATGATAGTTCCCCACTGTAATATCATCAAAAGCAAACCCGACCTTCTCTCTGAGACAATGCTTGCCAAACTGACTATGACAAAGAAACGAAATAACTAGAAAGTAGCTCCTAATTAATTTTCTTTCGCTGGAAAACCTCATATTTTTCAGAAAATTATAAAAGCCTATTGAATGAAAAACATAATTAGAAATATGTAGGTAAATAACGAATCAACGTCCTTATGCAAATAACACCAGTGGTAGTTGGGCCTGTGGCATATCATAGTCGCTTCCTGCTTGACGAAAATAGGTTTCTCCATAGCAGAAATTATAATAACTTTATATCTTCGCTTTTTTACAATGACCGGTTTACAACAACATTTGGGAGGGAAAAGGGTCCTGAAGATTTCACGGTGACCTCAGCCTTGATACAGAGGCGCTCCTCGAAAGCGGCAGGATCCCTTACAGATGAACATTTGGTGGAGAAAATGGTTCTGCTTGCAATACTTTGACATCAGAAATGTCACGACCGCATCAGGTTTAATGGAAATTGCACCTGTGGTGGCTGAGTGGAATTACTACATTTCTTTTTAGGTTTTTTACATAAATGAATCTCTATTAAACAAGGTTCAGAGAAGAAAGTACATCTAGGAGAAACTTAAAACTGAGCAGTATCAAAGTAGCTCCAGATTTATCGAAAATAGTGCTCCTGGTGATGGAGTATGGGATTAATGCAAACTACTAACTTGTTTGCTACGTGTAACGGCCCTTGAACAAGAACTTCTGAAAGAGAAGAGGGTCACTCCAGAAGCAATTCAAACCACGGAATGTTATGTCTATCTTCGATCTAACAAAAGTGGTACCTCGAGTAGCTAAATATAGAATTATTACATACTTAATATTCGTTTCCTACATGATCTCGCATATCGCTACTTTTGGAGGAGAAAATGTTTTGCATGAAAAAAAGTAATAGTAGCCATCAAAAAAAGGATATCTTAGTTTAACCAGACCACTGAGCTGGTTAACAGCTCTCCTAGGGCTGGCCCGAAGGATTAGATTTATTTTACGTGGCTAAGAACCAACTGGTTACCTAGCAATGGGACCTACAGCTTACTGTGGAATCCGAACCCCATTATGACGAGAAATGAAGGTATGATAGTGTGGAGTCCCAAGAGGCTGAATATGGAACCATTCAGACCTCGAAACAGGATGCCAAGATTAAAATCGTAAAACATAGAAAAGCCCTCACAATCACGATTAAAATTCAATAATCAAATTGTGTTGTAAAGATTCATGGAATTTAGATTCTCAAATAATCAAATAAAAGACTTTGCGACATTTGTTACTGTCACTCAATTTCTTGCTGGGCGGCGGGGAATGAACAAATCAAAACTACATTTTAACTGTTTCATAAAGCATTCAATTTTCTCATGCTACTCATTACCCGTCCAATGTTACAGTTAAATGTTTCAGTTCTGAAAGCTTTAATTCAGTTTTAGGACATTATAATAATTCCTGTCACCCATAAACGTGAAATTTCGTCCTCGGCACCCAGTGGTCTTCCACATTCTAAGGTCACTTTGAATAGTTTGCGAAAAAAACAAAGTTTACAGTGACCTCTCCTAACTGCCTTCTTGTGTGCGATGCTACATATCTCTTACATTATAATATTATGTATACATGCACGGTAACTACGATACACGTATCTGTGCGCAAGCTCAACATATGTATATTTCTACAATAAACTCTTTCTTTATACGAGTACAACAGCAAAACACGAACTTTCATAGTTTTATTTCACGAACGGATTTAGCTCTTTGTTTTATCTCTTATTTCTATCATCACGGAGAAAAAGTTGACAAAAATATCATGAAATATTTCTTAACTGGATTTCCGCTTTTCCTAAAATAACAATACGAGAGCATTGTCATTTTGTGCTCCTTCCAAAAAGCGTTTGTTCATTACGGATAATAAATAATGACAATGTAAGTAAAACACTGCATAAACAGGCTAACATAGATTAAGCCAGACTACTCGTCTCAAAATGGTGAAAACGTATCGATCTCTGCTTGTTACACAAGAAAGAACAAAGCAGAAGAAAAGGGAAAGAAAGAAGAGAAGAGCGTACCTTGAGCCAGCAGCTCTTTCCCTTCCAAATGACAGAGAAACAAATCCCGCAGAGAGAGGCTGTGGCTTATACAGAAGGATTGCGTCCTGCCCAACATCCATCTGGTGCATTGTGGCCCCAGAGAAAGGTCGGAGTGAGAGGCCGCTGATGTATATCCCGCTCCTTTTACAATGGGTGGTGGGAGTGAAACCTAAAAATAAATTCTCTGTACCGATCCCTGGGTTTTTTTCTCTTTTTAAATCCGGGGTCGCTCGGATATCAAAGGATGCATAAATCCATCAAAAAAAGTGAGCGAAAGAGGGAGAGAGACAAAGCTGAAATTTTTTGATACAGGATATTAAGAATTGATTCTGTATAGCGGCCCCCCCCCGTATATTTTCTTTTGCCTTAGATTTGAGGATGGCCTGATTTTCAACGCAGGAAAACTCTAAAATAAATAAATGAAAAACTACAAGCCCATGTGCAACACTGCTCGCTTGAGCAAATTTACGACAAGTATCTGATTAATATTTTTCCCATAGATTAATGTACAACTTTGGACTTTTAATGCCAATTCACCCTGGCCATTTGGGTCATGGTTTGAATGAACTTTAATCTACAGTAAACCAGAAAGCTGCACATCAATTCGACGAACTTTAGCCGTTTTGCTCTTGGGAAGATCTTTAAAGATTTCTCCCAATACATTCGCATGTAAAGACTTTTAGTGTGACCCAATCCAGGCCTTGAGGGACATGGGTGGATTGAATTTAAGTCATCTATTTTTTTTTGCAACATACTGCAATTTCGCATTCATATTCGTGATTAACGACCCAATGTACGGCATTATACCCAGTTTCAAAATCATCTTTGGGCCAGCAATTCACAGAGAATATTCTTTTAAAATGATCCGGTCTTATGTTCATTATTTCTATATCCCGCCCCCCCCCGCCCCCTTCCAAGGGGTTGCGGACAGTCATTTGAAAATACTTGAGTTCCTGTTTTCCCAGGACGGTTTTGTCAAGTCTCGTTGAAACTGATCCTTGGTTCCGGAGAAGTCTACCATCAGAAAAGTTTGCGCCAGACACAAATATATACATAAATACTGACAAACAGCCAGAAGGCAGGCGAACTATATACAATCAGGAAAGCTTAACTGAGTTTTCAGCAAAGTCAGTTCCAGAGGCGAGAAACAAGCGGAGAACTCCGGAAACTGGACAATATATGGTAAGGTTCGTGGGAAGTGGATGGATGGGTGATGAATGGGTGTCAGGGTCAATGTCGAGACTGGTCCGAGGGGAAAATTCTTGAACGGTCCGAGGGGAAAATTCTTGACCGGTCAGAGGGAAAATTTTTTTTACCGGTCAGAGGGGAAAATTCTTGACCTGTCCGAAGGGAAATTCCTGACCGGTCCGAGGGGAAAATTCCTGACAGGTCCGAGGGGAAAATTCTTGACCGGTCCGAGGGGAAAATTCTTGACCGGTCAGATATAATGATATAATAGGGGAGGTGCTCGCTCTCTCTCTCTCTCTCTCTCTCTCTCTCTCTCTCTCTCTCTCTCTCTCTCTCTCTCTCTCTCTCTCTCTCTCTCTCTCTCTCCAGTTAGTTAATGAGATAAAAAAAAATGAGCTGGACGACCAACGTTAAGAAATAGGGGACGAACAAACAAATATTATGATATAAATTAGTTACAGAATCAGTATAGTGGTAGCCCTTCATTTACATAAGAAACCTATTCTTGTCGAAAAAAAAAAAAAAAAAAAACAAAGCGACTGCAATAGGGACAACTATAAAGATACGTGAAAGAAGATGAAATAGGCCTGCAATGCTTTTACAGGACATAAAAAAAAACTGGAATAAAAAAGACAAAAGAAGTAAAAAGAAAGCTGCTGAAGAAGAAGAGCAAGTTAGCAAATGCAGTTACGGGCAAATAAAAACGATAAAACAAGTCAAGCAAACAAATGCATGTAAGAAAAATGAGCAGAAACAATATTTGGGATAGAGATGTAATATAAATTCGAACAGCCGCGATGAGGACAGGTGACAGTAGTAGTGGAATACATTCAAGATGAAAAGCACAGAAAAAACGAAATAATGGAGAAAACGAAACCATAGCTACACGCAATAACTGACGCGATGAAGGAAAATATACACAAACTTTTACACATACGCAAAGATAGCAATATAAAAAAATAAAAATGATCAAAGGTAAAAAACTTGCCAAGAAAGTGACAAGTAAGAATGGACAAGTATCACTGTTCAGACTGTTCGCTATGAATATCATTAAACAGTTTAACATTCTTGTCACTGAACTACATCAAAGGGTTTGTTCTTAAATGAAATATTTAATATATTACTAGTTCCAAAAAATCTACATTTATTACAAAATAACTATAGAAGAGTGGTCAAATTCAAAATGATGATGATATCCGGAGACGAAGATTACAAAAAAAAAAAAAAAAAAAAAAAAAAAAAAGCGAAACCTCTTTAGCAGCTTTGGCTTACACAATACTCTTTAACCGCGAGCCCCTTCCTCGTTGGTGGAATTTCACATTCAGACAGAGGGGGAGAAATTCTAAAAGCAATTAAAGGTTTTCAACAAGCAATATGCAATAGAGAACTTCAGACATCCGAACTATTTCATTCCAGAAAGCGTAGCCTCATGGCAGAGGGCGATCACTTTACTTGCTATGCTCGGCAAGTGTTTGAGACCCCAAATAATTGCGTACTTGTGAGCGTGAGCGTGAGCGTGAGTGTGTGTGTGTGTGTGTGTGTGCGTGTAAAAATCTCAACTACTTAGTATTTACGACATTCCATTTAAAATTCACAATTAATTACGGCGTGTACATTTTAAAATCCGCATTTCTTAGGAAAGAAATCATCTCAATAAAAAAGAAATCATTCTAAATTATCATTATCGACAGACACCTGGAGGCCAGACCAAAAATTTCTTAGTAAGGGAAAAATAATTTGTAAAAATTTCATATGTTCGTACCGTAACGAATATTTCCGTGCCCTGAATTTTCTAAAAACGTGCTTCTTGCTTTATAATAAAATAAGAGTTTTTCTTAGCTCCTTTTAATTATACCGGCGTAAACATACGTATGTATGCATGTGTATGTGCAAATATATAAATTATATATATGTACATAACTGTATGGGCATATAATTTTTTTTATTTAGTAGGATCACACTCTCGAACCCGCGCGCACACTCACACACACTTATATTGGTATATATCGCTACAGTTAAAACGTGATGACTATATTAATGTTGCTTCTATATATATACAGTATATATATATATATATATATATATATATATATATATATATATATATATATATATATATATATATGTGTGTATATATATATACATACAGTATATATATTATATAAGCAATATTAATATGCTCATTACGTTTTAACTGTAGCGATATTTACCAATATGTGTGTGTGTGTGTGTGTGTGTACGCTCGAGTGTGTGATCCTACTAAAAACAAGTTATATGTCCATACAATTATTTTTCCCGTGTGTAACACCTCGACCGTGGGGCAACCGTGCCTCATTAACCGCCTTTTAGCTTAGGAATATTTCCCTTTGGTCGGACTGTGGAAGCAGTATGGTAGAAAACGAAGGGAAAGTTGAAAATGCCAGAATGACGAATTGAAATTAACCAAAAAAAGTTCATACTCTGACATAAATATACTGGCCGAAACTAAAGTAACAGCGGCATATAACATATATTTGCACAACGAAAAAAAGTGATAAATGGCCTTTCCATTGATACTTTATTGCGATTTATGCTGTTCATTGCCTAGTAAAGCTTATTACCATAATTATTTATGATACGGATACACTCTATGCATATATCATTAATTCGTTACATTTATCATGCAACTGACCTTTTTTATTCATAGTATGGAACCGAAACACAGAATCCTTTTTTAATTTGCCTATTTTTTTTTAGCCTACATTCATCAGCAGTCAGAGAGTACCGGCACACTAGTGTGTGATATGCATACACACACACAAATATCTATAAATATATATATATATATATATATATATATATATATATATATATATATATATACTCTATATATAAATATATATAATACACACACACATATATATATATATACATATATATATATATATATATATATATATATATATATATTTACATGGGGTAACTGCAAAGGACATTAATCCTAAAAGTTTTCAGCAAGTACTGATGATATATCGTTAGCCACGTGGTCTCTCTCATAAGAACTGAAGGCCACCACAGCCGAGTAAATGCCAGGTAAATAATTTCAGGTAACGGTCTAAATCGAGAGACCAGAGGTCTGTGATCGACCACGGGTCTCTCGCCAGTAACGGGAGGCCGGAAATACGTTCCTAATGCAATTATCTCCTGGTACCTTGAAGCTAACAGGAATCAGAGGAAATGACTGCAGTATCAACTAAAACATCTGCTAAAGACTCGAGAGGGAATTTCATAAACCTAAGGGAATTAGGTCTAATACGTATGAAGTAAGAACACCCTGCTAAATGTTGCAAGAACGTTTTATACAAAAACTGACGGCTAAGATTAAAATAGCAACACAGATAACAACTTAAACGAGACTTGGGGAAATTTAATACTTTTGTATTATACTTTTGTTCTGACAAGCTTTTCAAAATAAAAGGGATGCCATAATTGGAAAATTGCGTGCAGAAGTATGCAAGATAAAAAGAATTTTTGCCTGTGATGATCATATGGAAAAATAAGAGAGGGGATATTCCTTGTTGTCATCAGAAAGATGTGAAAAAGGCAAGCATGAAACTGTAAAAATATTAAGTTTGGTCAAAAAATAGTTAAGTATATCTTAGTTTAACCAGACCACTGAGCTGATTAACAGCTCTCCTAGGGCTGGCCCGAAGGATTAGACTCATTTTACGTGGCTAAGAACCAATTGGTTACCTAGAAACGGGACCTACAGCTTATTGTGGAGTCCGAACCACATTATAGCGAGAAATGAATTTCTATCACCAGAAATAAATTCCTCTTATTCTTCATTGGCCGGTCGGAGATTCGAACTCGCGACCAATAGAGTGGTAGCTGAGAACGGAACCCGCTCGCCCAACGAGGAACTTAAGTTTGGTCAAAGAGAGAGAGAGAGAGAGAGAGAGAGAGAGAGAGAGAGAGAGAGAGAGAGAGAGAGAGAGAGTGTTCTATTTAAACTTGACCATGTCCCATCGCTAAATTTAATACTTAAAGAGCCCTGGGGTGTATCTGATACAACTATTTAGCTCAAGGAACAAATTACGAAGAGGAACTCTGGTGGGCAGTTTTATGGCTGCTCGGGTCAAGAATCCGTAATGGCATAAGGTCAGGTTTACTGGACAAAAGAACAAGAGAAAGATGAGACTGATTGAGAGATTCTGTCTTCCCAATACGCCTCAAGACTGCAATTGTGAGTTAGTTTTATGGCTTGGTCTGCCAACAACAGACTATCTTCTAAAAAGAAACAAGTAAAAAATGCGCCGAAGTTTCTTCGGCGTAATCGAGTTTTCTGTACATCGTATACTCAAGGCCACCAAAAATAGATGTATCTTTCGGTGGTCTCGGTAATGTTGTATGAGCCGCGGCCCATGAAATTTTAACCATAGTCCGGTGGAGGCCTGACCTATATAGTTGCGAGATTATGGCTAACTTTAACCTTAAATAAAATAAAAACTACTGAGGCTAGAGGGCTGCAATTTGGTATGTTTGATGGTTGGAGGGTGGATGATCAACATAGCAATCTGCAGCCCTCGACCCTCAGTAGTTTTTAAGATCTGAGGGCGGACAGAAAAAGTGCGGACATAAAAAACTGCGAACGGACAGACAAAGCCGGCACAATAGTTTTCTTTTCAGAAAACTAAAACTATTCAAGACTAATTTCCTTAGAGATAACAGTTTTTGAATTTAAGAAAAAATTAGTCTTTAATCAATGAAATGACAAACGAATGACGAAGCTTTATTGGCAAGGACTTGAGCACGATCATGTGTTGAAAGCCATTTTAAGTACATCATTTTCTATGACCTAAAGAATAATGCAATAACCTGAAGGCCTCGACAGGAAAAAGATTCCACGCTAATTTAAAAATAAAAATCTGCTCCAGTTTCAAATGAATCCCTCTAGATTAGTCATCACCAGTGGAAATAAAACAGCTGAATTACTCTCTGTCAGGCGCATCAGTCTTCTGACTTTAAAGTTATTAGAGAACAATTATCATTTAAATCTTAAATTGTCCAACGTTATTAACAGAACGTAAATTGTAAGTTGTCGCACGTCATATATGGCACCGAAAGTTACAAAACAACCAATTATTTTTTCAAGCGAGAAAAAACTCGAATCTTTCTACTGGAAGAGAATTAAACAGGCTTTATGAGTACTTTAGTTCATTTCCCGCATCGATCGTGACGTCATCATGAAGAAGATTTCATTACAATATTTTTTTTTCTTTAGAAGCATATATTTGTATTCTATGGTCATTAGTAGAAACTAAATGTTGATATTACCCCATGCTGGAAGTGTCTTCCTTCCTCAGTTCCCCGACTCAACAATATTCCTATGAGAGGCTAATAGGTCTATCGTCCCATCGTTCCCCTCACTCGTTAGCTTCGGGTCTGATATATAAAATGTCATTAAGTTGGCCGTGCCACAGTGAAAAAATAAAATGGATTCCGCAGCTAACGAGAAGCACTATTACGCGCGAATAGTTCATTTTCAATAAAAGAATTCAGAGGTCTACATTTTACATATCCTACAGATCTACGTCGAAATCCAAAATAAAAACAATTCTCGCACAATATTTATTGTTTCCAAAATTAACATTAGTGACCCAAATTTGCCGAGTGTCAAACGTCACGTTTTAAATTACGTGAAATACGCACGTACAAAATTTATGACACAAATGACACATTTGTCTGGACACTATTAGAAAATGACAGAAGGACGGAACGAACGAACTTTACGGTTAGTTCTTATCTCAAGAACGTGTTTGTTCGAATTCCATACCGCTTGACAAGGTGGGGGAGGAGGAGGAGGAGGAGGCTCATATCACGAGCAACCATGTAGTTCTTGGTACGCACGTGTACCATAAGATAATTATGATACATAAGAGGACATCTGCATTTGAAAAATGCGACTCTTAAGGAATCTGTTAGTAAAATTCAAATAGACTGAATTATTATCCGGATAGATAGTTGTATTTCCTCGAATATACACTTAAACGACTGATGACACTAGGTAATCTTAATCATTCTAATGAAACTTCCATAAAAACCTCCATACTCTGGGGCTGACAGAACAGTGCATGTATTCAAGAATTTAGTGAAGCCAATAATAAATCAAATGAAACATAGGAAAGAGTCCTGTATAATGAAGTGTACCCTAGAAGCATCGGAAAAAGATGGTAGGACTCGAAAACCGACATATATACAGCAGATGAACCATACAAATTAAGGAGAATATAATAAATATTCTCCATATATTCATCATGAAATCTGGGAATTGCAACCAATACCCAACTAAAATGCAAAATGAGGACTGATGTCAACTTGATTAAAAGTCGAATTGGCAATTATGCTGAGCAATCAGCTTTGTTTGATAGTGGTTTTTCATTGGGCAGTTTGAAACATTCTCTTCTGACAGGTCATATGGCATTAGTGAAGCCAATCAACAGTTGCTGTAGAAAGGATTCCTATCAACAGTCGCTCTCTCTCTCTCTCTCTCTCTCTCTCTCTCTCTCTCTCTCTCTCTCTCTCTCTCTCTCTCTCTCTCTCTCTCTCTCTCTCTCTGGTACAATTAAGTGCCTGTTCTCAAGGACGCATATATATATATATATATATATATATATATATATATATATATATATATATATATATATATATATATATATATACATATATATGTTTTATTTTTATATATATATATATACATATATATATATATGTATATATATATATGTATATATATATATACATATATATATATATATATATATATATATATATATATATATATATAAATATAAAACACGAAGGAAGTAGTAAGGAAAAGCATCCTCATCCTTTAACAGACTGTTAGTGCCGACGTTTCGCGACACACACGAAGTCGCATTTTCAAGGCTATAAAATCTACAGCACCACTAGTATTTAATGTTAAAATATTCTGTGATATATATATATATATATATATATATATATTTATAAATTGGATTAGAGCATCCTTGCCCTAATGAAATAAGCGACACTACAAGCTTAAAATAATTAGATCTCTCTACCAAGCTGTTTTCTGACAACTCTAGAAAATCTCATAGCTAAGAGTTAATTTTTATTATTTGGATTCAATGAACCTTAATAGGGAAGAGCGCACTGTAGTTTCCATCCAGATAATGTCAGTTATTGTCAGCAATATCATTACATTCGTCATGCTGGTTAACCTACGTCAATAGAATTCCATTAGATCTATGATCATGAATAATTCAGTTTCAAGTCCAGCTATACTACGCAATTTGTATTTATCTTTAGCTTAACTAAACACTTCCTCTGAGAGATGACAGTCCCCACAATAATTTGATTTCGATATCACTTTTCAAAACTGCCTTTAGTTCAAGTTCACCTGAATTGTCGGTTAAATTTAGAGAACTTCGTTACTGAACAGTAAAACTCCAAGATTAACTCTTATAAAACTCTGTTATCCAAAAGTTTCAACTGAATGCATCATCTGAACCATCACTTTTAACCAACAGTCTCACGAAGTTATGAGCAGTAATGAATTGTTGTCGACTGGAACTCTTCTCTGTCGTGAAATTGTTTCTCATTTCTTATAGTTTCCCAGTGCGTCTAATGCACTTGTCTGGACATACCTCGCCATGATGAATAATCAGGATCCTGTCAACAGAACCTCCATTTGTTAACCCTTGTCTAGGGATGGCAGAGGTTATTACTTGTCTTCAAGCGAGGCTGCGGTTGCAATTACCAGTAATTGAATTGCAAATTGGATACTGATGGTCATCGAGGCAATCGTAATTACGTTAACATCACTACCGGTACCTTCCGTTGCTCAATTACAAACGAACGGGTTTACAAGGAAGCAGCACACATGATGCCCCGTTTAACTCCCTCGACATTTCAAAAGTCAGTTGCTTGCAATGCCCAAGTTCCTCTGCGAAGAAGCTATTTGATTTTCTCTGCAAAAACCTAAGGTGTGGACAAGCATGGTAAGCAGCGCATTTCAAAGCAAATCTTAAAATGGACATAACAGGAAGACAAAAAAAAAAAAAAAAAAAGATGAAAGATAAAAGAAGTGCAATTTTAGACTATCAAAAATTAAAAGAAAAAATAATTTACTGACTTGGAAAACAAATGCGAATGTACCAACTTGAAGCAAGTTTGAAGAACTGACAATAGTTTGTGAAAATGAAACTAGTACCATCATTAAAAGCTATCAAAACACCAGAAGACATCATTAGAAACGAAAAAAATATCCATTTCCTAATTACGTAGTTCAGAATTTCATGTCTCATATATATATACTCGTATATATGTATGTATATATATATATATATATATATATATATATATATATATATATATATATATATATATATATATATATATATATATATATAATTAACGGAATGAAGAGAGAAGTTTAGTAACAAAAACATGAAGATCATCTGAGGCAAAATCACACGACAGAAGGGAGGAGTGTAGACAAAAGTTCAAGATGGTGGAGAAGGTCGTTAAGGAAGGGGTGAGCGAAAAAGAACGCGTGTAATAATAGAAAAGGGGAGAAGGTGAACAAGAACTTCAGAAAAAAGAAATGGTTTTTCGAGAGAGCAAAGGGGGAGAATAATTTTCATAAGCAAATGGAGAGATGTTACCTGAAGTGAGTGCAGTCCTGGGTCCACGGGATGAACATTTTGTGAGATTTGTTGAATGCGGAAGAGAGAAGAGAGGTAGAGTTGAATGAGCTAAGAGTGGAAGGAATTGTGGTAACCATCAAATGCTTATGAATGCTGCGGTTGAAGTGGTAAGGATGGGAATCAATGCAGAGAAGAAAAAACGATACAAGAAGTTAGCGGGACTACAGATGATATGCTAGGAGCAGTGAAACCGTGATGGAATGGCTGATCAGGGTGTGTAACGTTTGTCTGGATGAGGAAATGTTCCAAAGGAATGGGTTGGAAGATTAAATGTTCCTGTGAATAAGGGTAGAGACAGACATTGATTTCTTGGGGAATAACTTAGCTCAGAATACCAGGGAGTGTATGGAAAGATTTTGATTGAGGAGGTCAGATAATAAGTGGTTTGAGAGGGGTAAGAACAGTGCGAGTTTGACAGGAAAGAGGGTGTGTGGATCAAGATCTTTTTATGAAAGTTATCTCAGAAGTTTGAAAGTTAAGAGGAAAATTCGTATGCGGTATCCATGAACCTATAGAAAGTTTATGATACGACTGACAGAGAGACAATGTCGAGGTGGTTGTGGGTGTATAATTATCATCATCGTCCTCAGTGCCACGTGATGAAAAGGACTTTGGCGCTTAATTTTCTTTCATTCCCAAATTTTACTTAGCTTGCTTTCTAAATATTTGAAAAACTCAGCCTCAGTAGGTTTCTAAATATCTGAAAAATTCAGCCTCAGTAATCATTTACTACTATTATATTTTCATCCCTTGAAGTTACTCTGTCCACTTTATTTCTGTTTTCCTTAGATTTACCTGAAGTTCCATCTCTAGATTTATGATGCATTCTGTTGAGCAAACTTTGCAAATATTATTGTTTTACTTATCAAAACAGCATCACCTGCTTGTTCTACTTCAATAAAGTTTCTGTTGTTACTCCAAACTAAATCTTCTCTTCTGTCTCTAACCATTTTTCATTTTAAGTCCATTAGAAGGGCAAACAGCATAGGTGACATAACAGTGTCTTATAAACCCCCCTACTTGCTTCATAAATTCACGCCTTCGATAACATCGTGTTTGGTACACAGGGTAATTATCGAGAGCAATAAAAACTCCTAATGGTACAAGTAAAGCATTTGTTGCTATCTGTAGTTGAGATACTGGTTCGGTGTAAAAACGGGCTGAGACAAGGAGGTGGTCTTCGTTGCTTTCTGTATGGGTGGCGCGATGCGAGAAGTCAGAGAAGGAACAGTCATGAGAAAACACGCTGGAGTGTTAATTTAGCGTGGGATGACTGATGTTTCCATATCATACAGTACTTACTGTGGATAGCGAAGAGAAATTGCAGAGATTAGTGACAGTTTGAAAATGTTTTAAAAGAGGAGGAAGTGAGAGATCAAGAGTTGAGCAAGAGTAAGATTATGAAGGTAAATGGAAACGAGGATGGTGAGAGAGTGGAAGCAGTAGACTTTTACAAGGGCTTGGTGGTACTGTTAAGTGGAAGCAGTAGACTTTTACAAGCGTTTGGTGGTAATGGTAAGTGGAAGCAGTAGACTTTTACAAGCGTTTGGTGGTAATGGTAAGTGGAAGCGGTAGACTTTTACAAGCGTTTGGTGATAATGGCAAGTGGAAGCGGTAGACTTTTACAAACGTTTGGTGGTAATGGTGAGTGGAAGCAGTAGACTTTTACAAGCGTTTGGTGGTAATGGTGAGTGGAAGCAGTAGACTTTTACAAGCGTTTGGTGGTAATGGTAAAGAGATCTTATGATGGTAGGATGAGATAAAGAGGTGAGTCAAGAGTGCATTTAAAACAATAAAGGAAGGAGGATGTGTGCAACAGATCGAGGGGAAACTGACTATGGAAGTCAAGGTTGGTATGTATGACGGGACTGTTGAGACCTTTCTCCTCTGTGGAGTGAAGTATTGATGTTGAATGAGAATGAAAAGAGGTGGAAGCTTTAGAGAGTAATTTTTGCATACTGCTTCGGATATAGGGTGAATTGAATGTGAAAAATTCTGAAATACGTAGGTACGGTAAATGGGTTGGTGGAAGTGAAAAGAAGAATCAGAATGTTTTAAGATGGCTTACTCATGAGAAGAGATTGGAGGCTAGGTTAGTGAAAAGATTATACAATTAGGAAGTGTTGAGAGGAAGGAGAACAGAAACACCTGGAAAGGGATGGACAGGGAGAGTGAATAAGATAATGGAAAAGAAGGGCATCAACATCCAGAATGCAAGAAAGGATACAAGATGAAAAATGAACGGAGCAGTGTGTGCACGGAAATTGACACGCTGCTGATGAGCTTTGTGCGTAGGTGCATGAAGTTCAGTATACCTTAGTTTTACCAGACCACTGAGCTGATTAACAGCTCTCCTAGGGCTGGCCCGAAGGATTAGACTTATTTTACGTGGCTAAGAACCAATTGGCTACCTAGCAACGGGACCTACAGCTTATTGTGGAATCCGAACCACATTATAGCGAGAAATGAATTTCTATCACCAGAAATAAATTCCTCTAATTCTTCATTAGCTGGCCGGAGACTCGAACTCCGGCCTAGCGAGTGCTAGCCCACAACTCTACCGACTCGTCCAACGAGGAGCTAGGTGCATGAAGTGGCTAGTAATGAGGTTCCTCCAGAATTGACCTGTTTGTGGGTGAATTTGGCTGTGATCGTTGTCAGTTTCCTGCTAAGGAGCTACCCCCGTTAGAGGAAACAGCTTTACAATATTATATATATACAGTATATATATATTCACATATATATAACATCTATATACATATGTCTATACAGTATATATATTCACATATATATAACATCTACATGCATATGTATATAAATATATATGTATATATACATATATACATATATATACATATATATATTATATATATAATGTATATATACATATATAGTTTATATGTGTATATATATACACATATATTATACATATACATACATATATATATAATATATACATATATATGTATATACATATGTATATATAAACATATAATTATATAATATATATATATATATATATATATATATATATATATATATATATATATATATATATATATATATATATATATAACACTAAGTAGAATTTGGGGAACAAATCATCAACTATTTTCAACTTCTCAGCAAGTCCCAGTCAGCTCACACCCGCCCCTCCTCTCATGGAACAATAGAACCTAATTAAGGAAATTTTATCTTGGTGGTTGTCTCATCGTCGTCGTATAAAGAGAGAGAGAGAGAGAGAAAAAAAAAAATTTCAATTTAAGCGTTACATAATCATGTCACATACAAAACACGTACGTTAAATGATATACATTACCACCAATATCAATTCAGATCATACTTTACTAAAATAAAAAAAAGCCAAAAACACTAAAAATAAGGACTTAATTACTAAAACTACCGGTAGAGATATTAATATCTTTACAATTTAGACAGAATTCTGACGGGAAATCAACTGATTCAAATATCACAAACGGCTACTGCTCTCGCTTCTTTCCAGTTTTAAGATGCCTTAAGGTTAAGACTATTTCTCAACATCTTTATCTGTGGAGTGAACATCTCCACTTTATGAAGAACGGGGAGAAATGCTTGGTACGCTCTCACCTCTCACGCACATGTAACCCTCGTCTATCAGAAGTCTGTTTTTTTTCCATGAACAATGAAGACACATTTGCCCGTGATGTCTAAGGCACAAATTTACAAGTCTATAAAGTTCCCGCACGCGTGGGGGGCAAGAATCGTGAATAAGCAGACCAGTAAAACTCATTGTAAATGGGTTCCAGTTTTCTTACCGTCGTCTTTATCATGCTATTTCGCATTTGCATTCGAAAATCATCCATTACAACTTGTGCCAACTGCACACATATCTAAAAAGGAAAGGAGCGCATGTGTGTGCAGCTCTCGTGAAAAAGGGATTATAAAACAATTCCTACGACTTGTTTTGTTTGTTTTACAAGGAGGAAAAATGGCAACTACGGTAGGTAGGTACTTTTCCAGGATTTGTGGCTGCCGAGTTACATCACGTGCCACACTGAGTTCCGTAACCCAGAGCGAACATTATCATCATTGTTCTGTGACCCTGGCCGGTGTAGCAGTCCGAGTACCATGGCCTTGGATTCAAATCCTTGGCCTCAAGGTACAACAGAGCATTTTTCATCACCTACTAAATTTTAGAGGCTTATTTACTTATTTTTTTAAAAATTAATGAGAGCTTCACGTTTCTGCTTAATTCTCCACGTTGTTTATTATTGGATCTGGAATATAATATTTAGGCCAAAGGCCAAGCGCTGGGACCTATAAGATCAATCAGCACTGAAATGGAAATTGAGCAACAAAGATTTTAGAGGTGCAGCAAACGAAGACCTCACAGTTACAATATAAAGCAATTTTTAGGAGAGGGCGGAATGTACGAGAAAGACAGATAATATGAACGGAGGTACAGTAAAAGGAATCAAAAGGTGTTGCTGTTAGGGGCCCAAGAACGCTGCAAAGAACTTTGAGTACTACGGACAGTACACCGCGTGAGGTGCACTGATGCCACTATCCCCGTACGGAGGTTGTCTATCTAGCCGGCACTTAAATTTACATATTAACCCCGCCTCATCAGGGGTGTGTCCCAAAATTTAAGCAGGGGGTGGGGGAAGCGTTCTGACGGCTTGAGGCAGTTTCTTAATAATAAAAAAAAAATCATGATGCCTCTGTAAAGTCCCCTGTAAAGCTCATCTTAACCCACCTACAATGGATAAAAGACATGCTTTCGGAAAAACACACACATTATATATATATATATATATATATATATATATATATATATATATATATATATATATATATATATATATATATATATTATATATATATATATATATATATAATGTGTGCAATAATGAATACATACATGCTCCGCCTTGCAACCTTTTGCTTTTTTCCTTTCTCATATATGGGCAATGTATTCAGTGGAAGCATGGTATTTTGACCTTGTCTGCAATAATAATAATAATAATAATAATAATAATAATAATGCAAATCTTCTTCACAATCCCTTGAATATGTTTATAAATCCAAAATCCACATTTATGTAAAGTGCTGTATTTGTAAATACAGCACTTTACATAAATGTGGATTTTGGAATTTAATAATAATAATAATAATAATCAGTATCTGACACAAATGACCAAATGTAATAAAGAAAATAAAAATAGTATTTATGGATTTGGATCTTTCCTAGATAGTGAACCCAAGGGGTTTTCGAGGGGTCGTTATCTAGGACTAATAATTCTTGGGGGTCATTATCTTTATGATATTTACAGCCTCTTGTTTATGTTTTTACTGTAATCCCCAACGGGCTTGTATTAAACACGCCGCGAAGATGGATACATACCGGGTTGAAGCCCGTGGGGGCCACTATCTAGGAAAGTTCCATGGATTTTTTTACATAACTCAAGTATTACATAAAGGAACTACGATCCCATGAGAGGTTAAATCGCCGACATCATTTCCAGCTAACTTTCAGTAAGAAACCTCGATTTATCAAGGGACCAGGGCAAGTGCCACAGTTTGTGGTCTCAGCAGCAGTGAACATCCCCTTCCACATAAAAATTCCCCGTTACGTAAGGAGTAGCTGACTGTTCCGTATAAAACTGGACATATTTCTGACACAATATTGTTATTGTTACCTGGTCATTCCTGGATTTAAAAGCAACTGTTTCATTGCAAAATGATTCGAATCTCAGATTATGTGAACTTGCATTTTCTTCGGAGTCCACAAAAGCTCTATGTAGATTTTACGTGAAAACAAACCGCTCATCTCAGGACCCTGAGGAATCATTACCATTTTCCTTTTACCCACTTCATTTTGACTGTTATGGTTGGCTTTAGTGGCAAGCACACCATAAGCAGTAATGCTCGATGAAGCCATTCATTCATTCGTGTACATATATGCATGCAGCAAAACTTTACTAGTTAAAGCTAGTAATTATATATTTTCAGAATGTAAACAAAAGAAGAAAAGTTGAGACATGCAACCACAAAATACCCAACTCTACCAACCTGAGTCCTTACCTCTAACCCGAACTCCAAGGACACCCGTAAAATGGTTAACAATATTATTAAGTAACTGCATAGCACGAAATTTATCAAACGAGAAAGTTTCCGACGATCATAATTTTTACTCGGCAAACAATGAAAAAATGCCACTGTACATGTGACAAGTAGTTTAAACAAGACATTAACGCTACTCATATCAAAACATATCTGGGACGGCAAAAACAGTTACAACTTGAACGACCAACACTGCACCCTAAAGGAATTTTACGAAATGTTAAATTCCCGGCTGTTCTAATTTATACAAATATATCAGTTTCTGCATTCAGAGAAATTAGGAAAATATCGTGAGGTCCAGTCCAAACCTGGGGTTTATTTAACGTGACATTCTCAGCTCCGCTTCACCCACAGAACAGAATGTACCACAAGTCTTTTGAATTCATGGGTGTTTAAATCAGAACTATGGCCAACCGTTTAGAAAACAAAAGAACACAACAAATGCATTGATGATGAGCCAATATTTGCTTTAAATATTTCAATACACTTTTTCATAGAAGAAAATTCAGTAGGTACACTTGATCAAATAAGATTCTGGAACTAGCTGTTACAATCAAAGCCTGTAGGAAAACAAAATTCTCATGTGTCTAGTCCAACTGGAACAGTTCTAAAATTATGATCGGAAACGTATTTTCAAAAGTAACAAGTAAAAATTTTCGGAACACCCGAATGCATGTTCACTTAATATCACTAGTACATGCATATAACATGACTTACAAACAATGTTAGTACCACCTTGGCCTTACACGCAAGGACTTACATAAACATATACAATTTTCCACACACATTATATATTTACACATATAAATATATATATACACATACATACATATATAAATATATATATATATGTGTGTGTGTGTGTGTGTGTGTATATACACATATATATTATAGTTTGCCAGATATTCTAAGCGAGTTCATTTTATCTCTGAAATAAATTACAACCTAAATAGAATTATTAATAGGTAATCCTATCCTTTCTGTACTGGAACAAAAGATGACAGTAACAACGTAGGTTCTATTCTTAAATTCTAAATCACCATGACAGCTGGGAGCTAGTTTGTGGCACAGGGCTGATATCACAGCCATCCTATGTTCCAGCCCAAAATGGCACAGGTTCGATTCAAGGTGAGCTTTTTTCACGTAATTCCCTTGGCGTAACTTAATCTGACGGTAAAGTGAATTCGATATTAGTGAGTTTATATATAATAAATATAAGAATATAAAATAAACACATATATTATATATATATATATATATATATATATATATATATATATATATATATACAGTATATATATATATATATATATATATATATATATATATATATATATATATATATATATATATATATATATAGCCAGAGCAATGAAAAAGCAAATAGTAATTAGTCCACTGCGGTGAGTTGCTGATGTCCAAGGAAAAAGGCATATGGCAAGCAACCTCATACCATGGTACTCGCCCAGAATCAGAAGTAAACACATTCTTGAAAACTTCTGTTTTAAAGGGGAAAGGACGCATAGGCAAAACATGTACACACACACGCATATTTATACATATATACATATATATATGTGTATTTATATATATATTTTTTCAACGTTAAGCCGTTTCTGGGATCAAGAAATGAGCACTGGATTGTAATCATCATACCTGGAGACTTGCTGTGAGCAAGAAGGTTTTGCCATTCTAGGACAAACCCTCTGAAGGCCAATCCACTGAATGTTTGAACATGTTAAAAAACGCATTGAAAATACTACTTCGAGATTATTTACAAGGCATAAGAAACTATGTAATGTATTCAGAGAATAAAGTAGGCAGAAAGTAATTATTAAAATATGTGGTGAGGAAGACAATGCTGTCTGTATTTGATGTATTTCATCATTTTGATCAAATAGACTCTTGAACTCCTAACTCTAAATTAGAACGAACCTCAGAGATAATTAAAAAACATTTGTAGCTTTAAATTTTTTGCAACTATTTTCACACAGAGACAGCTGGTAAGATCAACTGACTCCTCAATAATGATTGTGAAAATATTTGTAAAACACTTTAAAAGTTTCAAATGTTTTTTTAAATATCTCTGAGTTTCCATCTAATTTAGAGTTAGGAATTCAAGAGTCTATTTGATCAAAATGATGAAATGCATCAAATACAGACAGCATTGCCTATCCTCACCACATATTTTAATAATTACTTTCTGTCTACTTTATTCTCTGAATATATATCACATACAGCAGTTTCTTATATCTTCTAAATAATCTCGAAATAGTAATTTTTAAATATGTTTTTAACATGTTCAAACATTCGAATTTTCATTTTACAACGTTTCTTAATTTTCAAATATGTTTTTAACGTGTTCATACATTCGAATTTTCATTTTACAACGTTTTTCTAATTTTCAAATATGTTTTTAACGTGTTCAAACATTCGAATTTTCATTTCACAACGTTTTTCTCACGTACTTGTGTATTCCTTAATTGTAAATTTCCACCTTTGTGATTTGTGCGCTCCTGTCTTTACAGTACTGAAAATGCTGCATACAAATGTACTGAAACCTTACAAACACAATGCCACTGATATGGTATGTACTTAAGTACTTAGTCCTGACACAATTTCCATGTTATTTTCAAGCCAGGTGACTATAAACTGACAATAACTTTAAAGTCGAACTTCAACATCAAGGATGAAAGTAAATGTACCCATATGGTATCAATGCAAGTCACGCACCATTAAGTAAGAGAATAAATAGTCGGAAAGCTCAACCTCGTGTAAATCGTACAAGCACTGCCGTTACTAGCCAGTCTCCAAAGAGCTTAATGCACATGGTGAGTAAGCAACAAATGGCGTCCAATATACCTATCGAGTTCCTCGTTGGACGAGTCGGTAGAGTTCTCGGCTAGCACTCTGCTAGGCCCCAGTTCGAGTCTCCGGCCGGCCAATGAAGAATAAGAGGAATTTATTTCTGGTGATAGAAATTCATTTCTCAGTATAATGTGGTTCGGATTCCACAATAAGCTGTAGGTCCCGTTGCTAGGTAACCAATTGGTTCTTAGCCACGTAAAATAAGTCTAATCCTTCGGGCCAGCCCTAGGAGAGCTGTTAATCAGCTCAGTGGTCTGGTTAAAATAAGGTATACTTAACTTTTTTAATACACCTATCGGACCTTGCACCTCTTGTACTTTTCTTCACAAAGACCACAGCTCTGACTCCTAATAATGTACTAATGAAGATATATCAAATACTAAGAATAATTAGTAAAATGCTGATTGACAATTGATTTTTTTCATTTTCACATAAAGAAAAATACATTTCAACTACAAATACAAACAACTGCAAGCAAAAAAAAAAAAAAAGAACGTTCACAAGAGATAAAAAGAGAAAATAAAAAACTCATTGAAAAATTCTCTTAAAGAAAAAGTTTGCCTATCCGGGTGACAAACACAGGAGCTCTCTCGCTCCGTCAACCAAGAGTATCATCATGTGTCTTACTTTGTCTCTCTCACTGAAAAATAGGTCCCTTGCGACTGTGTCCAAAGTCCTGCTAAGATTAAGCCCTGTAAAATGCAGGGTTTATTTACGATCTCAAAAATATTTTCAGCAGTCTTAAAGCCATTAAAAATATTTTCAACAATCTTGAAGCAGCCAAGACTTTCGCTATACACTTCATTACGCAATTTAATATTCTGAAATTTATCAACAAATCCATATATGTATGTATATATATATACAGTATATATATATATATATATATATATATATATATATATATACAGTATATATATATATATATATATATATATATATATATATATATATATAAATATATATATATATATATATATATATATATATATATATATATATATATATATATATATATATATATATATATATACAGTATATATATATATATATATATATATATATATATATATATATATATATATATATATATATATATATATATATATATATATATATATATATATATATAAAATTAGATGTCCTCTCAATATGGATACACAAAATAAGATTAAAAAAGGCTCATCAGGCAATGGGAATGCTTAAAAATATTTGGAACAACAGCAATTTTTCTATGCATACAAAAATCAACATTTATAAGGTAATGTTTATGAGTATTTTAATTTATGGGCATGAGTCATGGTACAGTACAGTGACTTCAGATAATAAATTCCTAGCATTCGAAAATAAGGCGTTCAGAAGAATATTAGGAATTAATTGGAGGGATAGGATATCAAATAACAGAATTAGAGAAGTAACGGGGGTGCAGCCGGTCAATGAGTATGTTAGGTTCTCACGCTGGAAGTGTATAGAAGACAGGGAATAGTACAAGATACATAGGGGTGGGGGGTGGGTTGGCCCTGGTAGAAGAGGTAGAGGTAGGCCAAATTTGTCATGCGGGCAAACGGTCGGATTTCTAGATTATTCTTGCAGATTCCCACCACCAGGAATTTGCTGGAACTATCTAGAAGACCTGCTCTGCAGAACGAAGACACTCTCTTTTCTAGTATGCTATGCTCCTTGATGAAGGCTCTTCTTCTAGAGGACATGTGTCATACGGCCAAACGGTCGGATTCTAGATTATTCTTGCAGATTCCCACCACCAGGAATCTGTTGGAATAATCTAAAAGACCGGCTCTGCCGAATGAAGACATGGTCTCTTCCAGTATGCTATGCTCCTTGATGAAGGCTCTTCTTCTAGAAGACATTTTTCATGCGGCCAAACGGTCGGATTTCTAGATTATTCTTGCAGATTCCCACCACCAGGAATCTGTTGGAATGATCTAGAAGACCGGCTCTGCAGAACGAAGAGACTGTCTCTTCTAGTATGCTACGCTCCTTGATGAAGGCTCTTCTTCTAGAAGACATTTGTCATGCGGCCAAACGGTCGGATTTCTAGATTATTCTTGCAAATTCCCACCACCAGGAATCTGTTGGAATTATCTAGAAGACCGGCTCTGCAGAACGAAGACACTGTCTCTTTTAGTATGCTACGCTCCTTGATGAAGGCTCTTCTTCTAGAAGACATTTGTCATGCTGGCAAATGGTCGGATTTCTAGATTATTCTTTCAGATTCCCACCACCAGGAATCTGTTGGAATAATCTAGAAGAACGGCTCTGCAGAACGAAGAGATTGTCTCTTCCAGTATGCTATGCTCCTTGATGAAGGCTTTCCTTCTAGAAGACATTTGTCATGCGGGCAAACAGTCGGATTTCTAGATTATTCTTGCAGATTCCCACCACCAGGAATCTTTTGGAATGATCTAGAAGACCGGCTCTGCAGAACGAAGAGATTGTCTCTTCTAGTATGCTATGCTCCTTGATGAAGGCTCTTCTAAAAGACATTTGCCATGCGGGCAAATGGTCGGATTTCTAGATTATTCCTTCAGATTCCCACACACATGAATCTGTTGATTTATCTAGAAGAACGGCTCTGCAGAACGAAGAGACTGTCTCTTCTAGTATGGTATGCTCCTTGATGAATGCTCTTCTTCTTGACCCAAGAATATTAAATATTCACAGGGGTAATATGCGTAACACCTATTTAAGTTTTGAGAATAATGAAAAATTTCTGGAGCTCGGACGACCAGCAAATTTGTGGGTTTTTCTTCATTAAATAGTAAAGATTCGTTACGCCCAGCATATTGGAAGGAAGGGGTACGAAGGATTTAGAAGGATTATTATAGTCTACGGTCGTCTGAACCGTAATTTCATTTACTTTCTAAATGACTAAATTTTCTTCTCACAGAAATCAAGCAAGGGAAACTATAAAAGCTGAATAAATAATCGGAAAACGTGTGAGAGAGAGAGAGAGAGAGAGAGAGAGAGAGAGAGAGAGAGAGAGAGAGAGAGAGACTGACTGATTGATTGATTTACAGATTTTAGGCATACACGCCAAGCACTGGGGCAACTAAGGCCGTTCAGCGCTGAAACGGAAATTGACAGTAAAAGTCTGAAAGGTGTAACAGGAGGAAAACCTCGCAGTTGCACTATGAATCAACTGTTAGGAAAGGAGGTACAGTGAAAGGAATGAAAGCAGTTGCAGCTAGGGGCCGAAGGGACGCTGCAAAGACCCTTAAGTAATGCCTACATTGCACCGCATGAGGTGCACTGACGGCACTAGTGACCCCCCTACGAGAGAGAGAGAGAGAGAGAGAGAGAGAGAGAGAGAGAGAGAGAGGAATTTTTTTGTCTCGTACCCTCAAGCGCGCAAATAAAGAAACGTAGACTCCAACTGATCTTTTTTTAGAACGGTGCGAACCATGCAACCTCACCCCACTTTATCCACCAAAGCAGAGGAATTTTCATAGCGACTGTGCTCAGTATCACATATCTACAATCTGCATTAAACTTCGAAGATATATAAGCTTTGCATGGGAAACAGCATGCGATCTTTTATTTTGATAACATTACGGAAACAAATCAATAGAATGTTATAAATGAACTAAATGTCTTTCCAAAATGAATCATTTATCAAATAACTATATGCTGATCGCCGAGACTTCGAATGGATAACATCGGAAACTCACTACATTATACTTTTGTTCTAATCATCAAAGTCAAATACCGTAACAAAGAGCCAATGAACCATGAAAACTAACGAATCCTGCTCCCATTAGTTTACAACGAATTCTCATACTTCGTATTCATGCAAAAACACTGCAATAAATTTTACTAAAGCATGACGAATCACCGAGTACTCAAACCTAAATGAACAATAAAACGTGTAACCTTTTTTTGAGAATTTCTAAATAATAATAATAATAATAATAATAATAATAATAATAATAATAATAATAATAATAATAATAACGATGAGGAGGGGGAGGAGTAGGAGAAACAGGAAACTTAAATCATTTTAAGATTTCAAAACATAAAACAAATGCACAGAAACACAAACACACACACGCACACATATATATGTATATATATATATGTATAAATTTATATGTACGAGTCTGTATGTATATACTTCATATATCTATCTATCTATCTATCTATCTATCTATATATATATATAATCTATATATATATATATATATATATATATATATATATATATATATATATATATATATTCATATATAATATATATATTCATATATAATATATATATATATACACACATATATTATACATATACATATATAATTATATAAATATACATATATATATATATGTGTATATATAATATGTATATATATATATATATATATATATATATATATATATATATATATATATATATATATATATATATATATATATATATATATATATATATATATATGCAAAAGGTAATCCAAAGTGCAGGAGCAAAGAGCAGCAGAAATGACTCCAATGCAGCAGCTAATCAAGACGACGACAAAGAAAAATCCCAAACCGAAGGAATATATGAATGGTCACAAGATCGAGGCCTTGCACCTGAATTCTCAGAAAACACTGCCACTGCTAGTCGTCGAGACAACACGCACTGAGACTGAATTCGTCGATAAGCTTCAACCACAAGGGTTGCACACAACGAGCATCAGTTGTGCTTTGGCGGACCTGTAGAAAACAAAGGACTTCTAACACTGATTTGTAAGATGTTCCTTCGACATGGTCTTCTGTCTATGATTGATTTCCAAGACCCAAATCTTCATCTTCCTCAATTATATGACTAGCAGGATGGGTACATAACTTGGAAAGGAGGGCAAGAGATGACTCACTGTAAATATGGCCATTTACAACATCAAAGCCTACATTAACCACAGATGCCTAGGTATTAAAGAAACAATGTGCTGCATGAATGTGAGAACTCTGGAAAAAAGGGGTGTTTTTAGCTCCAAGAATCCTTCAGTTCTACACATCATTTAATACTTTACATGTAAATCACTTTCACATATGAAATTTGACGAATTCAGTGCTAATCTATTCAACAATCATTTACTGTCTTCTAAGAGTACTTTGATTCTTTGGAAATTAGCTCTTCAAACCTTATTGCTCTTTAAGGTGGGTCCGAAATTTTAATACCTCAATGTCGGATTCCGCGTTCACCTCATTAGCGGCCATTTATCGTCTTTTAAGAGCGTTGTACCGGTTTTTCCTGGTCCTTGGTTCAAATGATTTTGTTACATAGTGGATCCAAAAATTTAAGACCTCATGTCTCATATAATTTGTTGAATTCACCACACATCTGATCTGAGGTCACAATCTCTTCTAAGAGTTCGTAACCTATTTCTTGGGCTCAATATTCATATGATTTTTTTTTCTTATTATATGGCGATCCAAAATTATAATATTCCTTTTTATCAATTTCGTTAAATTTAGCGTTCACCTGAGCAGCGATCATTTGCTGTAATGGAAGAGCTCTTTATGTGTTTTGTGAAACCTTGGCTCATATGATAATATTGTTATTATATGGGGGATCTGAAACTTTAAGAATCACTACCTGTCAAATGAGTTGAATTCAGTGCTCATTTGATCAGTGGTCATTTACTTTCTTCTCAGAACTTCTTTACTGTTTCTTTGGCCTTTGGTTTATATGCATTTCCCCTATTTTTTTTTATTTTATGATTTTATTTTTTTTAATGGATCCAGAATGTTAAGATGTCACTTCTCATCAAATTTGTCGAATTCGACCCTCATCTGATCAGCAGTCGTTTACGTTTTCTACGAGTTCTCTACTGGTTCCTCTGGCAATTGGTTTATATGATTCTTCGGTCTTATGTTTAAAGATCAGAAATTGTAAGACCTCACTTCTCACTGAACTTGTCCAATTCACAGCCAATCTGATCACTGGCTATTTATTGTCTCCTAGGACTCTCTTGTCTGTTTCTCTGGTTCATATGATTTCTTGCTTCATGTATGTGGATCCAAAATTTTGCGATCTCACTTCTCACCAAATTTAATGTTCATTCGATCAGCGGTCATCTACTGTTCAACGTTTTACGATCTTACTTATGAAATGTTCATCAGAATGATTTCCTATCCACAGCCGAAGGATTTATTAAAAATAGAGGATTACCTATATCAGTCTATAGCATATTAACCATTATGGTAAACTCAATGGACATTTTGCAAAGGAAAAACCCGTATTTCGATTCCTCATCGGAGACACGACAACAATAACAGGGGGAAACTTGATACTTGTACACTAAACCGGCATAGCAAATAATGGGAATCGGGTTTGCCCGAATCAACGCTTAGTATCAAATTCAATTGAACTTATTATTTTTCTCATTAATGGTGGAGAAACAACTAAAGTCTATAAATTCCCCTACCTTCCCTTCTTGCAAATAAAAGAAAAACTATGTAATAATTACTACTTTATAATTTTGTAGACAGCACCATAAACTCCACAGCTGTTTTAAGGATGATAACGCTTAAAGAGAACAGAAAATGAAATTCCGTAATGCATGGAGGAATACACTTGGCAGTAGAATACTACAGAAATTGCATCCCGAAAAACAACTAAAGATGTTCCTATTTCTGTCCAAAGAAACTGAGGTAAATATCAAAGGCAAAAATAAAATGCATTAAACAGACATAAGTGACATATTATAACCATGCAATTTCTATATATTTAACTTATTTTAAAGGCAAATGCCAATGGGACAAGCAGCCTAACATCCCTCATAGCGGAGACCCGAAGAAAACAAGAACAAGCAAAGGGAAGAAACAAGGGCTGGGCTTAAACACAATAGGAAAGGTAGACTTGCCGTCTTCAGGATGATAAGTAAAAAGATACAGGGGAAAAAACCGAAGCAGGGAGAGAATTCCAAACCTTGTCAGAAGAAGGAAAGCCATTGGCGTAATCCGAGGAGTACCGACTTCCACACTGTATATGTGGGAAAAGGGGGTCTGGGTAATATGCTGTTGTATAACCGAAACTGTGTAATACCTTGAATGAAGCATGACTTGTGGCAAACTATGGGGTTCGAAATTACCACGACCGTGTTTCTAAATTTACACCGGAACTTTTGCAACGACATCACGTCACCTGAAGTGAAATGGTTCTTGTAAAATTGCAGTGGCAGAGGGAATTACCGAATTTCTGTAAGATTATTCAAAGTAAGACGAGAATTCTAAAGACGCTTTGACGAGAAGTAATGCTCGGTGGGAACTTTCTAAAGGTTTCTTTCCTCTGCATTTAACTTTTTTTTTATCCTTTCTTCAAACTTTTAGTTCTTATCACTGGCCAATCGTCTTTTCATTCGGATACGGCGCGAATATACTCGTATGTTTGCCACTGTGTGTTACTATTTCTCTGGATGACCTAAAAGAATACTTGTAAAATAAACAGCGCTAGCTTACCTGAAAAGTCTTCGAATGCAATCGATTCTGAAGTTCATACAAGATCAACAAGTAAATTGGCGGCAGAAAGTAACCTCAGAACAGTTTATTAAGCAAGCGAGGGAGGAATAAGGAAAATAAAGATAAAAAAGTAACAGAAGTCCTTGGAAGGCAGAGCAGGTAAACACTTGTAAGAACAAATTATAATGACGGTTTGCATAAATCCACACTTGCGCGCGCACTCATACGAACATGATCACTAGCCATATATTAGGGAAACGTGCTCGTAGATCAGTACATACACAGTAAGTTTCTAAACGAAAGGATTTTGCATAAAAATGCGAATTTTAGTGCTATTACATGAAACATAAAACCTTTTTGTACAGTTACTGAACAAAATATGAAATACTATAAAGCATATTAATTAGTATCTCGTAAACCCAACAGCGGGTAATCTACCTAATTACCCAAGATAAAAATGAGCTGAGCGTCATCATTAACACCAACTTTTTTTTTTCATTACTATTATTGTCTGGAGTGTTTATTGCCAAGTTTAAGAGACTGACTTGCAGTTCTGGTGCTACTAATCAGCAGGTCAAGTCAGAGCTGTAATGCCTACGAGTACCTCCAGCTAACAAATGCGATAATCCATGTTTTTATTAGTATGCTTGATCTTCTTAACTATATTTAAGCCACAGATGCAACCAAAGAATGCGAATTCATTGGCACTTATGACAACCTCATCACTACTGAAGAAGAACTGTAGATGATTTTAGTGACCGTAATTATTTAGTTGTATCAGTAACAGATGACGATGTGAAAAGTGTGATTATTTCAGATGTGCCAAACGGTGGGAGGAAAGAAAGGCCTAGGAAAGGTTGGAAAGATGGCTTTAAAGAGATATAGGTAAGTGAAGAGCTTTAATATCCAGGATATACGAGAACGCTTGCAAGATGGGGTTGGAAGACCACGTTTAAGAGGATTCCTCGAGAAGCTGATCAGCCTGTTGTGTAGGTGTATGAAGCGACCAATAACTAATGTTGTGGAAGGTTCATTATTTGAAGTATGAATGTGACAGTAACAGTCATGTTGCTTTTTTCCCGTTGCTGCACTCTGTCATGCAAAACAGCATCATGTTGAAAAGACCTACATACACAAACTCACATACACATATATTTATACACACACACACACACACACACACACACACACACACATATATATATATATATATATATATATATATATATATATATATATATATATATATATATATACACACACACACACACACACACACATAAAATAGGGATGAAGAGGCTGTCAATCTTTATCAGCTATCGAGATCATTACACAAATATTAAAGTTAAATCATCAATTAGGAGTGGTTACTAATCCTAATCAGTATTCATTTATTCATCACCAGTTCCATGACTAGCTAATCCGTCTTCATACTCCTTCAAAAAATTATTAAGGTGTCGACTACCAAAGCCTGTATAAGAACTTAGAAATCCCAGCGGCCATTTCCCATACACTCTTTTTGAAAGCCAGAGAGAGAGAGAGAGAGAGAGAGAGAGAGAGAGAGAGAGAGAGAGAGAGAGAGAGAGAGAGAGAGAGAGAGGCTCATATAAAAATGATAAAATGATGATAATAATAAATCCTTATTCAGTCCCTCCTCGTTAAGTAAACTCCACACTAATGGACCCTCCATAAACGCCCCAAGCCAAACTTGAGAAAACCAAGAGAAAGACTCATTAGGATTCAGTCTTGGAAAAAAAGAAAGGATGCAGGCAAGGCGGAATAGGAAAGAGTACACGATTAAACGGAATACTGTAAGAGAGAAGTAAAAAGGGGCTTCCTCCAAAAGAGCTGGAGGTCTTAGGCAGGAGCTGTTAAAGAGGATAGATTACTCAAGCCGTAATCCAGATTATGCTTGAATATAACTAACTTGAGACATCTTCGAGATCCTAGATATACGAACAGATGGGAGATACCAACTGATGAAAAAACGTTTAAGCGACACGGAATAGGCATCCCCCCCCCCCCGGCAACTTTTCTATTTAAACACTTTGAGGGTTAACGACGCAATATCGATGGATTTTCCACTGAAATACACAAATACGTCATCCAAGACCGAAGCAAAGAGCACGGAAAAATGACACTGTAATAAAGAAATTATATATAGCCGCTTACGGAATACTAAGTGAACATAATTTTAATAATAATAATTAACGAACATAAGCTGTCACATAAAAACACGAACTAATACTGTATATACGTCAGACAGAGTGGAAAGACGATGAATATACACGAGGAATTCTCAAAAGGAATTTTACTTCAAACTACACGAATAAGACAGTTGTAAAAAATGAATAAGGAAAACGCCTAGTTTATTTCGCAAGGGATAAAAATATTGTACTACGAAACCATTATATTCCACCCGAGCTCATTATGTTGCTACCCGACTGTAATAAGCAAAATAATTTCCATAAAAGAGTAACGGT
>JANJGK010000038.1:8451015-8461015 GCA_039081455.1 Macrobrachium rosenbergii
TCATGATATCTGAAGGTGTAAAGGCATCATATTCCCATTAATAAATTCTGATAAAATGGCAGATAGGCCTAGGCGTTGCTTCCAGTTTAAACCACGTATTATCATTTCCTTGACATTTTGCAGAATAATCTTATTTCCGGCTCTCATATGGCTGATGAATTTGCACGAAATATATTTACAGGAAACATCATTTAAAGTATGTTCTGAATAGTCTTCAAAAAAGTCATCCCACAAACTAATAATCATTCAGTTCAGTGTCCTCAATGAAAGTGGGTTGTCACTGGGTTTAAAAGCGCCGTCAGCCAAGTTACCAGTATCCACAACAGTGATAACAATAAGACTAGCAATAAGATAATAAAGACAAGATACTATCAATACTATCATAATCAATATGTTCATCATCATTATTATCACTGACGAGTTAATAAATACGCCTTCAGAAAAATGTATTAATACGACAGATGATATCAGTGATTTTAGGAATTATCCTCTTAGAAAACTTATATTAAATTTTTGTTGGCTCGTCAATTACGTTCTGGACACTTCGTTATTATAATTACTGTTATTACCATCATAATTTAGAACATTATTATCACTACCATTATTTATATTAATATTATCACTATCGTTACTTACACATAACGTCGTCCTGTGTTATACAACAACTCAACGTGAAGTTTAGGTTCTATAGATAACTGGCCCAAATTACCAATAATCTTGAGTTAATGAACAAGCACTTCTAAGGAATAGTTTTAATTACCCTTAATCTACAGAGAGAGAGAGAGAGAGAGAGAGAGAGAGAGAGAGAGAGAGAGAGAGAGAGAGAGAGAGAGAGAGCATCCTTTCTCCCCTCAGATCCACCACACCAGGATAACTTTAATTCTATTGAGTAATTTCCCCAACGTCTTAATTGCCCAGCCTAACTTTGACTCCTAGACAAAGCAGCTTGAACCCGGCATCTCTCTGGTATGACTTCCCATTCTGAACACAAGAAGCCGTAGCTCATAAAACTCTGCCCCAAATTACACAGTTCATTTTGTTTCTTTCCCCTCTTTATGTTAAAACAAGCGTTGTTAAAGTATGGCTCTAAGAAGGGAATTGGAACGAGCAGGTATTATAGTTAACTGTTTTACAGCACATAATTTAGATTCTATTATTGAGTTCTTGTACATTTCAAATTTTACGCTGCCCTTAATAAAATAGTGAAAATCTTGCAAAATGTTACATGAAAGTTGTCTTTACACAACAGGCTACGCATACTACTGTACAATTGAATTAATAAATTTGGATAAAGAATCATTTTAATGAGTATAAAAAACTCTAATATGAATGTCAGTTGCATACAGTACTCTTACAGTAGACGTGATCTTTATAATAAGTGTAGAAAACTTTTTTTTTTTAGATAATTTGGCAGAAAAAACAATGACTTACACAGATTCTACAAACATAACTTAAAACCTTCAGAACTTTTATTTTTATCACTAACCTCAAAAATTTTTTATTTCTTAATCGAAAATGTCATATTATGAAGCAACCTGAGTGAATTCAAGCTACGGCGATATCTTGTTGAAATTTAGTGAAAATTTAATATACGTCTAACATTCCAAAAGCAGTAAATGTGCTAAAATCAGTGACCCAGAGTGGAATGTTTCCCAAAACGCGACCGGTTTTTCAGTTGATCCCTAGCCCCATGAACTGATACAAAAACCTATTCTGCCCTTACACGAGACCCGGGGGTCCAAAGAGTTGAACGCCAGTTGAACCTGTGGCTTCTATGAAGGCCAATGGAAAAGCTTTGCGCTGGGCAATGCAAAGACGTGACAAACCCCAGTTTTGCCTGGGTGATTTACCATCTGCGGAAGACGAAAATGCTAGTCCGAGTCGGCACGTCAAATGAGGAACCCCCAAAATGTCACTACTGAAGAATTTTCACCTCAATGTCTGTGTGTGTAATCCACCTGATTCGATATTTTTGTTGTTTGCATTTATTTTTGTAAAGATAACTTGAAACTGACGTCAGCAAGATACCCGCATCATGGCTTTATAACGCATTTTGTGCCCATTTCTACTGTATGTTCAAGATGATATGCCGCTTTTTTCACAAACTTAGTTTATTACCTCCACCAGTGTTGTCAAATTGGTAACTATTCAGGAAGGTGTATTCATTTTTCGACTCCCCGATTTCCAAGCCCCGAACTGAAATGCTACTTCTCGTCAAGGAGTTGCAAATGATACTCATTTCTAAATCCAATTATAACCCAGACAAAAGATGGATATCTGAAAAATATGGCTCAGACTAAAGTTACCTTTGAGCTTGCAAAGAGCTCCTGGCCCATAGGCTACTTTATCAATGACCATCCAGTCTTTGACGCGAATTTCCTTTGAACTTCCATAAATGCTTCTACCACGGTACGGATTTCTGGTTTTCCCTTGCCTGGCCATAGGGGTTAATGTGGTAACATTTTACGTACATTCTAAATTGCAAGCAAGGATTTTTACTTTGGGTGGCAACAGTTAAAATTTAAAAGTGGCACCAAGGACTAAGGGGTTGTTTTGCCTTTCAGCAATATTTAAAGTCCAATGGACTGTCTATCACCCATCATTAACAGTGTACAGGTTCAAAGGTAGCTAATTTAAAGTAAGCAAGGAAAAGGTAATTTTTGAACAGTATGTCCTAGAGACCGAACCTGCATAACGTATAAACAGCGCCCTATCTCATCTCAATCCATAGCTCACAGGTGAATCTAAGGGCTTTCAAAGATCAAAGAAGGGGTCTAATTCGGAATTAATACTGTTGAAAGACGCTGCCAATACCCCAAGGCCTAATCAACAGTATGCCTCATTTAAAGTCTTCTGGATTCAGTGCCTGGAGTAGTTCTTGGAAAAACTGTACTAAGAATCAACAATAATGGAAATGCAATCTGTACTGATTTTGTTATCGTGATGATTACGACAAAACCTCAGTTACAATTCAAGTCTTCGATCTCAACAAGCGCCTACTGACCACGGTGTTGTTCCTGCTTAATCAAGCAGTTTCGCCCAAATATCGTAGTGGACATAAATTCCATTATTGTCTACCAATAATCACATAATTAAAGTCCGGTAAACCACATTTCCGAGATCTAGCCATCGACCGAAAGGATAATACGTACAGACAAACTAGAAGAAAATAAAATTGAGAAAAATGTTTTTGGAGAACTAGAATCACTATATCTTCTAGGATTACAATTTGATCTTAATACACGACTGTAAATGATCATAAATATATTCTTTTCGTGTGCATTCGAATATCGAGCATTCCACACTTATTTTTCCTTACTGTTGATGAAAACCATAATATTCGTCTGTCCGTACGTCTTTCTCAGTGTTCTTCCGTACGCAATTAAAGCGGGGTTTCCCAGTGAAATAATTTCTTTCCTACTAAAAAACTTTTTTATTTATACTGACTCTCTAACTACCTTTAGCACTCAATGGCACCCGTCCTCAAAAGTATCCATTTCTTCGACCCCTATCACGACCTGAACGCCAGGCCCTTCCAGCAGTATAGAATATCAGTGTCTGCATTCGGATTAAAAGTATCTTTCTTACCTAATGTATACGAATCTTCCGTGGAGTTTTCCCTCCTCTTCGGTTTGCGATCTTTTTCCGGTAACCAGATACCCGGCATAAACGACCTCACTTCTCCTCTCGCAGAAGTGGCATTCGATTCTCTTCCGTCCCTCAAAGCCATCCACTCCACCCTTTCAGACTCCCGATCCATTCCGCCATCTAAAAACCCGGTTATTCCTGATTTTCCCTTGTTCATTTGACCTCCATCACGTCCCTTTTACCTTCCACAAAAAAGGCCGAGTCCTCTTTCGCATTCTACATGTTAGTCCTCACTCCGTCCTTTTCCAGTTCTTCAGGTCAAACATTTTCTATTTATCTATTTTTTTCCCCCGGCACCTCCCTCTCCCTTTATCATTCTATGCCTCTATATTCGCATGCACGCCTACCTACTCCACCATTTTTCATCAGCGACTGTCTATACCCCCTTTCGCTTTTTCCACCTGAGATATTTTTCCCTTTCAACAGGTTTCCCTCACATCCCTTCCAAAGTTTCCCCTCAGTGAGGAGGAGGAGGAGGAGGAGGAGGAGGAGGGATGTAAGGGGTTACAGGGATGGAGGCCCTATAACCTCGCTCCAAGAACAACCACACGTGGATATTTAAAGGGGAACTAGCGCGCAACTGAGAAAGACAGAGAGAGAGAGAGAGAGAGAGAGAGAGAGAGAGAGAGAGAGAGAGAGAGAGAGAGAGAGAGAGAGAGTCAGGGATGGCTGGGCGAGTAGAGGTGCACATCCTGGGGAGAGAGAGAGAGAGAGAGAGAGAGAGAGAGAGAGAGAGAGAGAGAGAGAGAGAGAGAGAGAGAGAGATGAAGCAGAACTGAAACGAAAACGTAGACAGAAGAATTTTGACACACTAAGAAGGAACGTGTAACGAGACACGAATGAGCAGGATTGGACAGGAAAAATAAAATACAAGGATTACGTTCGACACAAAAATTACTACTTGCTAGATGTGATACAAGTTAAAAAAAAAAATATATATATATATATACAGTATATGTATATGTATATGTATATATATATATATACAGTATATGTATATGTATATGTGTATATATATATATATATATATATATATATATATATATATATATATATATATATATATATATATATATACCATATAGGGTATATATGTCTGGAGATGTGCGATGAACGGATACGACACTAATTCAAATGACAACTTAAATCTAAGGGAAACGAAGAGGTGTCGATGGATAATTAGGGAGGATTACTTTGACTAAGATAAAAATACAGATATTTAAATCCATGGTATGACGTGTACATGTCAAGGGCCACGATAGGACTTCGCGATTAGTAATCAAAACGAAATATGAACAAATGTGAAAGGCATTAAAGGAAAAAATGTCGTTACTGTCTACAGATATTTTATACACCAGCGAGATGTTCATAGAAATAAGAATTGTGGATTATAAGAACATTTGCCAACAAAAGGTAATGGATTTACAGACACTTCAATCACATGGAATACACCAAATAGAGTCTAAACATCAAGACAGTGTCCTGATAACAAAAGGCCTTAATGGAAAGCTGGGAGTTTAAACTTCATGGCAAATCGTGTGAAAAAACAGCTGTAAAATCGAACTTTGATAAAACAAAAACAAAAAAGGCAGCGGTCATGCACATCTGTGCAAGTCATTTTAGTCAAATTAGACCACAGGAAATGAAGCGGGCGAACTTTTTTTTTTTTCCAGCTCTCATGAATCTTTACATGAAAAACACAGATACTTTTATCAAAAGTATGAGACCAACTTAAAGCGTTGTTTAACGTACTAGCAGCAGCACAAGAAACGAGAACAGAGAACGCAGGATAAAACTGGAACATGACGAAGTCTCCCTTTCATATCTCGAAGTGACACGCCTCATAGAAAATGGTACACGAAGAAAATGAAAAACGAAAAGGTGCGTCATACCGACAGAGAGAGAGAGAGAGAGAGAGAGAGAGAGAGAGAGAGAGAGAGAGAGAGAGAGAGAGAGAGAGAGAATCTTCGTAGATCGGAATAGCTGAAGCAAAAATCGTCTCCCAGTTTCACATGCTGCACCATTTTGAAAACAGGGTAAAAAATCATTTCTCTCAGAGCGTCTTGGCGCACCAAGAAATATGTCCACCTCTTCTGGGATCCTATTAGAACTTGCCATCCGTTGGCAATTTACCATTACAACCTTTATAAGTCGAGGAGGTCTGGCCACTGGAACTCACTTGCAAACAAACAAGAGATTTTAGTGTAGAAAAAATAACAATGACATTACGAACACTGCAAAACTTACTTTGCAAAATCAAAGATGAACACCCTGTAACGAAAACCTCCACTACAGAAGTCACTTAATACATTATGAACCTTCCACACGCATCTTGTACGCATTCTCCCACTTACTGGATGTTGAGGCTAGAGATTGTATTTCTACACACACACACACACACATACACACATATATATATATACATATATAGTTTATGTTTGATAAGAGTAGAAGGCATCTACAAGCAGAACCAAATGAGCTAAATTGGACTTAAACTTTTCTGTTGATTCGAAGGCAATTCCAAAGAGACAAGCGAGGCCTCACGAGGATTGAAAACAAATCCTCTGAGGCCTTCAGTAGCCGTAAGGAGATAACGGTGGAACGAGAGAGAGAGAGAGAGAGAGAGAGAGAGAGAGAGAGAGAGAGAGAGAGAGAGAGAGAGAGAGAGAGAGATTTGAACAACGTTACCAAAATCTCGAACAAGATCAGAACACAAGACCGTCTCTTGAATAGTAGGCTAATACCAATGTTGCGCATTCGCTTTTTTCGAAGTATATGTTCAGATTTTGTCACTGAACTCAAAAACGTTTCTGCCAAATAAGGAGCAATGCAGGTCAATGTGGTTCCGGGTTCTTGTGTTATATTCGTATATCAACCGTCCATTAAAAAATTAAGCTATTATATAATAAGACAATCGGTAATGTAAATGGAACCACACCACGACAACTAGTCCCTTTCATGCCTTACCACACTTTACGGGCCGCCACAGGGATATGGCCGGCTTTCTTTATTTGTTTATTCACTTATGAAAATTTGGCTATAAAGCCAAGCACTGGGGCACTTTCAGCCATTCAGCGATTAAGACAGTAAAAAGGAGTGGTTGGACAGCAAGCTGAAGGAAAGGACACATGAATGGAAATTAGTTAAAGGCTTAAAAATGGGTGCTAGACCTAGTAGCCACAGGACACTACCAACCGTCAGTGCCCCACTGACGGCACTAACCCACTACGGGACATATGGCCAGTTTTAATCTGCAAGAAGGAGGATAGTAAACACTTTTGCCTAGTCAAGTGAGGACTATAAAAGCTAACTACAGAAGCAAAAGCTACATAAAAAAAAAAAAAATTTAATGACAGGTTACATCTTAAGTAGACAACGGTCACCGTTGAAAACTTCGAAGGTCAAACAGAAAAAGCTCTTTTAATGCATTAGGCGTACACGTGCAGTATCACTAATAGGAAAAAAAAGTAAATAAAACTGGGAAAAAACAGTTTTGATGTGAGTAATAAATGGTTACCCTTTTCCCTGGAAACGAAAACATAGTTTGCTGGAAAAGACTAGACCCTTAGACTTTCTTAAGAACGAAACCCCCATTCTGATTCTTGCGTCAGGGGGCTAGCATAAACTTGAATTATTAATAAACCACACATTCTCTTAAAAAACAGTTAGCTGTCGCAAACATTTCATCTTTATCGTTTTGAAATCATGACACGGCTCCCATGGCTTCAATAATGAATTTTAAATTCTCAGTGCAAATCCCTTTGTTTCGGTAACCGTAGATTATTTGTCAATTCTTGCTTTAGAGTCTCCTTTATAGGTATATAGCAGAGTACAAGTGAATTCCTTTCTATTCGAGACACTGCGCTTACTTTTTTAACGGTTATCGAGTGAATGTCCACCTTAACATTTCTCGAAGAATTAACTGTTATTGTAATCAGCACCTTACGTAGTTCTGCGTTATAAACTCTTTTACTATCAAGGTTTGTAGCTCATGTTAATACTTTTTGCCTTTCTTACCAGAAGTTTGGAGTAGACTCCCTGTACGACGACCCTAACTCTTACATCTCAGATGTTACAGTTATCAAAGATTGTTAGGTTTGTAAAGATTAAACGTAATTACGTCGATTGTATAAATGAAAATATAATCTTGCCTCTTGAAATATCTGCCGGCTCAAATGCCTGAAAAAAAAACTTCGTTAATTACAGCTTTGAATTATATAAAGCAGAAGTTGAGATGTTACCATCTTCCGTTATTTATGGGGAAAGTCGACAATAACTGTATGGTTTATTTTTCTCCGAGAAAGATTAAGTGGGTGTTGGCAGCACTCCCTGGAAATTACATCCGTTCTGCCCTTTATTACTCAGTGTACAGAGACAAATGGCTTGATTAGCGGACAAACTGTTATCATATCTAACTTTTGCCAACTAATCTTGTTCTAAAGATATATCCTGCATCTATTCAACAAAATAAAAATTTTCTATTTAATTTTCAATTATTACATTCCTTCAGTAAACAAAACCATTGTAAATGCAAAAAAATCCAAATTCATTCCAGGTACTAAAATAGTTGAAAGAAATACAGCCACATCATGAGGAAATTAAAGAGAAACTCTAATATAACTTGAGAACAGGAGAAGAGACTTTGTTCTGCCTTCACACTTCCTTTCCACGGGGAGACTTCATATAAATTTCAGAAGTGACTCTAGGGTAAAAGAAAAAGATGGTTTCCTTACCGTCATGGCATTTCGCTCACAAAATGAGAGAGAGAGAGAGAGAGAGAGAGAGAGAGAGAGAGAGAGAGAGAGAGAGAGAGAGAGAGAGAGAGAGAGAGAGCTTCCAAAAGCCAAATAGACTTTGAAGCAAACTGACTGCCCAGACAGCACCATAAATCCAAATTATAGAAAACGGGTAAGGCGCTCTCCGGAAAAAGGAATTCCATTGGGACCTAACGGTTCCCGGTAAGGAGAGAGAAGTGAGGCCGTAACATAGAAGGCAATTGGTGGGGGAAACAATTCTAAGGAAATAAGAGTCTTTCTGTAAAAACAAATTTTCGTTTGGCAAAAATAAATCTCTCAATGCAGCATAGTATGAAGTAAATACTATAATGAAATAAGACATTTCATGAAGCAGATTTTCTCGCCCAGCGAATTGCTCCAGCCCTACAAAGTATGTGTAGACGCGAAACCACATAACTGAGGGCATGAAGACGGAACAATTTGAAATAAGAATTGATGGCTGAATTAATTATTCTCCATGGAAATTAAGTGCTGCTGTTGAATACGAATGAAGGAAAAACATTAAGCTTTTTGCATGGATTGACCTCGTCAAATGAGACTGGTTGAGAGTACGATTAAGAGGGTTAAAACAAAAAAGTGGTACAGCGGTTGGTATAAGTGAACTGTTTAGGTAAAAACCCTAGACAGACCGCATCATTTATAGATTGACAAATACTACAATGACAAGAGCTAACCTGAAAGAAGTATGCAAGATGATGCAAATGGTGCGGTATGGCGTTCAGTGCGTTACATGACAATGTAACATGTATTGAAAATGTTTGATATGAAAATATCTACAAATAAATTAAGGAAATAAATTAGGGAACGATAACTAACATAAGAATGTTTAAAAAAAAAAAAAACAGATCTATGATTGTAAAACTACAACCGGTAGTCATTACAACCGATATTGATAATAGTAATTCAGGAATGAAATCTGTAACAAAATATTGAAATTATCATAGTATAAACCATACATTTACAGGTTATATATTCTCATGTAATATATTCGTACCTATTCCCAATAATCATACTCATTAATATTCATATAGCTCTCCATCACGTTGCCATTTATTCCAACATTATGACTTCGGCTCTACTAATTATATTTTCCCGTTCTTTTCTAATACGAATGCAAAAAGAAAAAAAAACATACTGATACTACACTTGACGACGAGGAAAAATAATAATTAACGAAACTTTAATTTACAACAAAACCTATTGAAAATAAATTGCTTAATATATTCTTTTACATGAGGAAGTATTTTCATAACTTTACTGAAACAAGAATGAAGATGAGTCACTGATTTATTGTTCACAGTATATTAATGAAGTTTACTAGCTCATCAGTTTTTATAGAATGCTCCTACTTCTCAAAGATCAGGGATCGAGAGCTCTCTCTCCCTCTCTCTCTCTCTCTCTCTCTCTCTCTCTCTCTCTCTCTCTCTCTCTCTCTCTCTCCAGCCTTTGGTGAGCATTCTAGAAAAAAAACAGCTCACGTTTAAGGTACATTTGCATCAAAGTTCAGGGTGTGAGAGAGTACTTCTTGATCGGTTTGGTTCTTTCGGAGCTTTGGT
>JANJGK010000038.1:8466015-8491015 GCA_039081455.1 Macrobrachium rosenbergii
TAATGTTATTTTATCAAGTAATCAGTATCTGACAAAGAGTAAATGAATTACTTAGGACATTTAACCAAGGAAGAATAAATACATTCATACTACATAGTATCGATCTACAGAAGCAAAGAGGGATTGATTGATTTATAAATTTTAGGCATACATTCCAAGAACTGGGGCAACTGAGATCATTCAGCGCTGAAACGGAAATTGACAGTGAGTGTTTGAAAGGTGTAACAGGAAGAAAACCTCGCAGTTGCACTATGAATCAATTGTTAGGCGAGAGTGGACAGTATGATGGAAGAAAGAGAATATGAACAGACGTACAGTAAAAGGAATGAAAGCAGTTGCAGCTAGGGGCCGAAGGGACGCTGCAAAGACCCTTAAGTAATGCCTACAGTGCACCGCATGAGGTGCACTGACGCCACCCCACCCCCCTACGGGGAGCAAAGAGAGAGAGAGAGAGAGAGAGAGAGAGAGAGAGAGAGAGAGAGAGAGAGAGAGAGAGAGGTAACAGTCAGATGTAATGATATAGACCGGAAATAAAGTCAGGGAAAGAAGCAATATAAAATGAGACGATATTCACCCTTATGCCCCCCCCCCAAAAAAAAAAACAGCCACAGATACCAGAAAATCCTTAAGGTCAATATGAGATGACAGGGAAGACGTATCGCGATGGGTCATTGCCCCAAAGGCAATTACTGGCCAACACAATATCCCAGGATAATGGGGCCTGAGGGGAAACGGTTCCCAGTTTCCTTTACACGTCCATAGACATATTATACAGAAAGATGAATTATTACCGTAACAAAGCAGCCCTTCCCTAATTTTTCATCATTTTTTTGAGGCTGAACATCAAGAAATGCCTATGAGCTTGGCAGAAACTTTCCACTCCTGTTGATATATTATGGTAACAATATATTTTTACGTGGCTAAGAACCAACTGGTTACCTAGCAACGGGACCTACAGCTTACTGTGGAATCCGAACCACATTATGACGAGAAATGACTTTCAATCACCAGAAATAAATTTGTCGAGAATTCATAAAGTTAACGTAAATGAAAACTTTAAGCAACAGCATAAGCGCACATAAGCCACCTATCTCTTTTGACAGTGGTCCAAAATAGAAAACATAGCTAATAAAGTTATTATCGAGTAACAAAGAAAGATTTAATTTCCCATTTTGGAAAGGGAACATACATCAGCGCCACTCTCGTAAATTTGCTGTAACAGAAAATAAAACTGAAGGCGACTAACTCAGTATGTGGCCTTGGCACGAGTTATTATTCTGATTTATGCAATTTATCAGAGCAAACCTGTACATCCATTAATACGCCCAATTATAAATATACACACAAATATTCATCGGCCCACGTGAATTACAACAGCAATCGCATTGGAAAGAAAAACCAGAAACGCAACTTTTTCCAGGTTATACGTTCTACCAATTACGTGATATCGAACAAATTTGAGATGTAAACGGGTTTTCCCAGTGTCATTTCTTACATACACACACACACGCATACATATATACTGCATATATATATATATATATATATATATATATATATATATATATATATATATATATATATTTATATATATATATATATATATTTATATATATATATATATATATATATATATATATGAGCATATAATATATATATATATATATATATATATATATATATATATATATATATATATATATATATATATATATATATATATATGAGTATATATCATATATATATATATATATATATATATATATATATATATATATATGTATATGTATGTATGTATGTATAAAAACATAAAAACATCCAAGGAAGCTAATGAAAACCCAGTTATCAACAACTGACAAACTTTCCCCCCATTTCGATCACCTGTGAATGACTGACAAATATATGAATAACACCGGTCGTATTTTCGGTCATTTTAAGCGTTGCCAAACCCCAGAAATAACTTTTCCGAAAGAAAATTAATTATGAATAGCCGAATAACATACCAGCAGTTAAAAGATCACATTACATCACAAGCAGGACCTAAGGCTAACAGACAATCCTACTGAATAATGAATTATTCAGCGCATGCATAATACAGTAGCCGAGCCTGGAACGTGGGCTAATCCATACGTAACGACCCACTGCCGCGATGTTTTTCTATACTCTGACTGTTTTATCCCAGAAGTTTTCCGTACAACGGAAATGAGGGGATTCCAAGGTGGAAACCCCTGCGAAAAGTTCACTTTTTGCTTCCTGAGAGAATTCCTCAAAATTTTCTTTTAAACAATTCACTCGCTCATTCTAAGCAGATCTGAGATATAAGCTTTGCCCATGTAAGGACCTATCATCTATCTGTCTGTCAATTGTTTCATCATTATTCGACAACAGTCACAGTTAGGGCCTTTGTTAAAAAGTAAAATGCGCTTTCTAATTACGGAAGGTACACTTACGGAGTATGGACTACCGCTGTTAAGAAAAACATATAATCAAAACCAATCCAAACAAAGGACTGGCATCTAGAAACAAAGATGATACAGCATGCAATTTGAAAAATGCATGCTGATTACTTTAAATCTAAATCTGTTACATTATAAAACTTTAAAATTCACCATTTCAATCACTGAAGATTACAATTGCCACACAATAACCGTTAATACTAAAACTGCTGTCGCATACAGCAAATGCAGCAGAACCAATCTTTGGGCAAGACTTTTATACTTGAACACAAAATTAAGTGATGAAATAAAAGGCATTAAATCTGAGCTGAAAGCAAACGAAATTAATGGCCGTATCATAATACGCTTCCTGATATTGTCCTCGCAATGCTACCGATACACAGGAAAAATTCTCTTTTCCTGTATGCCCAAAAAAATATAATTTTCGAGGATAGCACGGCCAAGTAGGACAAATTAGAGCCAAACGCCTGGTGAATCACGGCGATAGAAAGTTAAGTATACCTTAGTTTCACCAGACCACTGAGCTGATTAACAGCTCTCCTAGGGCTGGCCCGATGGATTAGATTTATTTTACTTGACTAAGAACCAATTGGTTACCTAGCAACGGGACCTACAACTTATTGTGGAATCCGAACCACATTATACTGAGAAATGAATTTCTATCACCAGAAATAAATTCCTCTAATTCTTCATTGGTCGGTAGAGATATAAGATATACGGCTCTCTACGGATTTTCATGAACACCTGTCTGGGGGATATTTAAAAACTGGTGAAAAAATTTAATCAAGCTTACCGTTACGCAAAAAACTTGCGCTTTAACTTCACGAACGCTGCCGAAAGGATAGTATAAGACTGGGAGACACCATGGTGTATCTTTGGACCTTAGTTGCACTCCTTACTTTACCTCGAGCAATATGAATTACCGTTGTTACCAAAATGTGTTGAGGTGAGGTTTGCCACTTACTCTATTTTTTTTTTTTTTTTAAGAGGTCATTTAAGGCAGAATTCTTCGGTCGACGACCCTCTTCCCGTCATCATAAGCCATTTCTCTTGAAATCTGAGAGGATTCAAATGAGTTTTCGCATACTTTTTCCTTAAAGAATGATTGGAGAACCTCTCCAAAGCTTAACTATATGTTTTTTTTTTAGCTAAACAGCAGTTTCCTAAAAAGTCGGAATTTATGCAATACGGTGACTGATATTAAGGTTTGTTTAGTAATGATCATAACAATTACCGTCTAATATCTCTTTCAACAATATATTGAACATTCCTGAGAGGATGAACTTCAAGCCATCACGAGAGTACCTTGAATCTAAACAATTTCTGGAAACAGTGTAGCACCATATATCTTTTGTATAACGACGTTTATACCTACAAAAATGAAGATAAAAATATAAATCCCAACTACAAAATGACCAAAATCCAGCTCGACATCGAAGAAAAAATAGAGAGCAATAGATAACTGTACTTAAGGAATCCTCTGACGGAAACAAATGGTGCGACTCACACAAAGGACAATGGAGAGGTCAAATGAAATTTTTCATGCTGACCAGGAATAAATACTGAAAAATTACGTTGATTCTTGCGTTCACAAGGCTCCTAAAAACGTTTGTGAAAATGTGAAGCTTGACTTGTACTAGGTACACAGGGGATGGAGTTTTACGCATTTGTGCACCCCAACAGAAACGCTTAACAAAATTAATTCTTATAAAATAAAAAGTAACGTGCATCTATACTTTTTCTGTGTAACAACAATAGCCCAAAGGCAATATATTCAATGTTTACACATGCCACAGATACAGAATATACATATGCATAAACACACACACGCACACACACGTTACCATCATTTTTCAAGTACACTAATATCTATAAGCCTAATACAGACGCAAATAAGCTGTCCCCATGCCAACGCTCCATTACGTCCAATATAAATAAGAACGGAGTTACACTTGAAAGAAATTCCAAATAACCACATTACAAATCACCTATCAATTCTGAAGCACATCATTATTTGAAAAGTATCGTCATTCTTTAATGAAATATTCTCTGAAATACGTTTACAACTTCTGTATAAGAGGCTGAAATTAAGATTGAAGAACAAAGAAGACGGAAGCCTTTGGCGTACTAAACTCGCAAAAAGTTTCAGTTACTGAGGACTATGCGCCAACCACATCCAAATTAAAAGTTTCAGACAAGATGAAAAGATACTAAAAGGGAGCTTCAGAAAAAGTCGGCTTGGAAAGAACGACAGTTATTTGTGGCGAGAGAGAGAGAGAGAATTTATCAATTAGAAAATACCTGTTATGACACTGATCCTATGTCCTCACCTCATTCATTTCTATGAAGGCTCAAAAAGGGGGCCTCACTTTTATTTTATTTCATTTAACTTTGCAAATGCTCTGTGGACAGCTGCGTTCAACCAGAGCAACTGTGAGAAAACACCCATCACAACTGGACAGTTGATGTCATTTTAGTGACAAACTAACTGATGGTTGTAGCAGGAGGAAGCAAGACCACTTGTTTTGCGAAACATAATAGACTTTACAAGAAAATCGGGTTCGGTATTGAGGAACTTGAAATCGAGGAACTTGAAAGAGAATGGCACGGCTGTCTGCTGGTTAATTACTACTTCAATCTACCGCAGTTTCATTATGAAAAATGATCTTACTATAATTCAGTGATCATGTTCTAATAAGAAATAAGAAGTTAGAGAGAAAATCCTACACTAAATATTCATTCAGTAAATGCTTTGTTTTCAAGTGTAACAAATCTCTTATCCTAGAATAAATACACTATACAACATCAAAATTCGTTCAGAAATTAACAGAAATAAGATTTGATACCGGAGCACATGAGATTTTAACACCACTTCTAAGGATATTCCTTAGTGGATAAAAAAAGATAAAACGCTTAAGATGTCATATGAATTATTAAACGTTGAAAGCTATTCAATTCGAAATTGCTTCAGATCACAAGAGACACAGAGATGGATACTAATAAAATTTTGAAGGGTATAAATACTCATTTAAAGCAATATTACAAACACTTAGTTTTCTTGAGCGAAAAACAATTTGTTACAGCGTGTATCAAAATACTGAAGCCACAAAAAACTTAAAACCTATAAGATTTATGCATGCAATAAAGTCCGCACCAACATGCAGCCAAGACCTTGTGCACAATAAGCGTATCAAAATGAATACATTACAATATAGACGGGATCAAGTCTCCCTGTATTTTATAATTTATGTTCGACACCCTGATCGCTGAATTCAGCAAAATGCATCACATTACTATCTGGAGAGTGAGTAGCCAGGTGTGCCTCAAAATATTTATCTTCAGGATATCCAACAAGCGCAGATTATGGAAATGAGATCAAAAGCTCTCTCTCTCTCTCTCTCTCTCTCTCTCTCTCTCTCTCTCTCTCTCTCTCTCTCTCTCTCTCTCTCTCTCTCTCTCATTTAAATTTATATAACCAACTACCAATATACTTGATGGTATTAATTTCAAGCATATGGGCCTACCTCAAGAAACATCTGTTACCATATGTTACTTTTAGCAACACAAAAGGAAATAAATTCACTCCGGAAACACCCTGTGAATAAAAATACGTCTTTAAATACCCACAACAAAACGTTTATCTTTCTTCAGCTGTGCTACTGGGTCCTCGGGTCTCTGGAAACATAAGCCCGCCGGTCTCGAGTTAGAGCGAATTTCTGTACCTGGCCAAGTTATCGATAAAAGTTCCAGACACCGGATGCTTCGTTGCCCACCTGATATTGGCATTACCCTTTTATATTAGAAAATCCGGTGCGGACGAAAAATAAATGAATAGCACAGACAAAGAGACAGGAGAAAAAGATATGAGAGAGAGAGAGAGAGAGAGAGAGAGAGAGAGAGGAGAGAGAGAGAGAGAGAGGATGCCGAAAAGAAGGGGATAAATTCCAAAAATGGATAAATTCGTAAGATTATGATGGCATGCAGCGTTAAGTTTCGAACGACAGGAATACTTGAAACGAGATAGTTATCAGTATCTAATTGCCAATAAAATTCTTACCTGTATGTGTATGTGTGCACGCAAGTTGGCACATTCACACGCACACACACACACACGAGGGATTTCATGTTTTCTGTGTTTTATTTCACATTCTAATTATATATTCCTGTTCGTTCATTGTATGTATGTATGTACTGTAGGTGTGTGTGTATATATATATATATATATATATATATATATATATATATATATATATATATATATATATAAAACATACATATACATATGCATGCATACAATAAACGAACAGAAACATATGATTAAAATATGAAATTAAATATTGAAAATATGCAATCCTCTGCTCAGAAGCAACGAATAAAGGAGATCAGAAAATACACGATGGAAAGTCATCCACTTTAAAGTGACCTTGCTCGGAAACAATCTGGCGTTTGCTCTCAATTAATTACCGGCGAAAAAGGCATCAACTCTTTTCACCCCTTACACGTCCTTTCCGTCTGAATTATACATCAATTACAGATGGGAAAGTTTATTATTAGATAATCTCCATTAACGACCATCGTTGGTTTGTTTTAAAGGAAGGGATTACCGTGTACAGTGTGTCTTATACGGCAAACTTTTTACATTATTAAAGGGTTTTTTTTTTTGTAGCACTGCTTCGATTCAAGCTCCGTGACTTACTGCCTTTTATGTACTCGGCACATTTTGGTCACTTTCTACCCACGCAGACAGCTTCTTTCAACTTCACCTTGCTCCAGTTGTCACCTTTCATTTAAGAGCAAGGCATACGTAGAAGCCACACAAGAGTCTGGATTGGCGGGCAGAGATTTCCCCTAAAACCCCGAAGGCCATTTCACAGACAACTCTACAGAGGAGTAGCCAAGGAATCTATTGCAATAGAACGTGAATACTCAGAGAAACCGAAGTTCATGCATGGTGATAAAGGAAACGTGAAAAGTGAAAATAATGCGCAAGACGTCGATACATTAATTTATTCAGACTAAATTTACACTGAAATATATAGTAAACTTCTTTAAACTTAAGTACGTTGAAAATTTTGCACATGTATTATACGTGCTGTGAACTCATTCATGAATGTATGTATGTATGTACGTATGTATACATACATAACTTATCTGATTATTTATACATAAACGTATTTATCATAAATGAAAAAAGTAAACTATGAACTAACAAAAAATCACAGTCTAATGTAATTCATTAGTTCATGAATAGTGGAAATAAATAGGAAATTTTTTAATTCGGTTTATATAAGAAACCACCAATCAATGCAATCTAATTAAATGGCAATAACAACAAAACCACCAGCAAAATCCGGGCAGAAAATTTAATGGGTAATCCGTTTCAGAAGCTGAATTTAATTACATATACATAGTACTGTATATATATATATATATATATATATATATATATATGTACATATATTATATATATATATATATATATATATATATATATATATATATATATATATATATATATATATATATATATATATATATATATATATATATATATATATATATATATATATATATATATATATATATATATATATATATATATATATATATATATATATATATATATATATATATATATATATATATAGAGAGAGAGAGAGAGAGAGAGAGAGAGAGAGAGAGAGAGAGAGAGAGAGAGAGAGAGAGAGAGAGGAATCAAATAAGGTCGAGTGCCTCAGGTAGTCCGCTATAACAAATTGATGTTAAACTACACTGTTTTAATCAAGTCGAGCGTCTGGCTGCAATGAAACTGAATCCGGCTGTCAGAGGCAAGACCTGTATCAAATGACCCAAATCCCTCTTGCAAAGAGACGACGACAGGATCTACATCAGAAGCAATGGCCTTCTCTTCACTTGCAAGGCGGAGGAACTAGCCTGCAAGGCTACTTGACCTATGCTGACACAGCTACGGTCCCCCAGAAAACACGTCAAGTATTCAGGGAGGACGACAGGAAAAGGAAGACAAATGAACAGAGATGGAGGGTTAAAGGATAGAGAGAGAGAGAGAGAGAGAGAGAGAGAGAGAGAGAGAGAGAGAGAGAGAGAGAGAGAATTACATCGGTTTTCAGAGTGAAAATGAACTCTCATATCCGTGGAAATGTATATCAGAATAAATATATACATAATGAATATCCAATATTCCAGGCTCATTCTTTCTCTGCATTTTATTTCGGTTTATGTAAGGTCCCACATGTATAAGTCTGGTTGATTCATTTAAGGATATTATTCATTCTCTCAACAATTAATGTGTTTTTCAGTTAACGAGGGATTTTGAATCTTAGCTTTCCGTGACTGGGGCTGTCATGGTTCTTTTCTTACAAATACTACAATATTTTATGTAAGTATGTATTATATATATATATATATATATATATATATATATATATATATATATATATATATATATATATATATATATATATAAATAATGGGGGTGTGTTCAAAAAGTATCCGACCTTTATTTATAAAAAATATTCATATTCAGATACAACAATCTTACACTAATCCCTTTCAAAGTAGTCCCCTTGGGCTGCCACACACTTCTCCCAATGATTCTACCACTGTCAGAGATGGCGCCCAGCTGGTCTGTCGCATTCTACATGATGTCTTCTTTGGACTGAAATCTGGTCCCTTTCAGGAGCATTTTCATCTTGCGGAAAGGCCAGAAGTCACATGGAGCCATGTCAGGAGAGCAGGGAGCCTGAAGAAGCACAGGTCGTTGTGTTTGGCCAAGAAACTCTGTATTAAATATGAAGAATGGGCGGGTGTGTTATTTTGATGGAGCTCCCAATTCTTCAGAGAGAGAGAGAGAGAGAGAGAGAGAGAGAGAGAGAGAGAGAGAGAGAGAGCGCACAAATGAAAAATTCAGAGAAAATCTGCGAAAATTTAAGTTTGTGGGTGTGAATTCTGGCTTTTTCCTAAGCTGAAAATGCCCCTGAAGGAGACCAGATTTCAGTCCCGAGAAGAAATCATGCAGAATGCGACAGACCAACTGTGCGCCATCTCAAAAGAGGCGTTGTCGCGCTGCTTCCGACAGTGGTAGAACCATTGGGAGAAGTGGGTGGCAGCATATGTGGACTAATTTGAAGGAGATTAGTGTAAGATTGTTGTGTCTGAATACAAGTATTTTTTACGAATAAAGGTTGGATACTTTTTGAACACACCTCGTATAAATTTATTATATATATATATATATATATATATATATATATATATATATATATATATATATATATATATATATATATGTGTGTGTGTGTGTGTGTGTGTGTGTGTGTGTGTGTGTGTGTGTGTGTGTGTGTGTGTATATACTAGCTGACCAACCTGGTGCTGGCCGGAAAACTCTTGAATGACAACCGACAAACTCTCTCTCCCTCTTTCTCCTCCCTAACACCACCTCTACTCTCTCTCACACTTCCTCTCCCTTTCCTGGTAAATTAGTTGCTTCAGTTACATTGCCCAGCATTTTTTACATTTCATATTTCACCCCTTCTCATCCCCCATTCTTATTGGGGCTGATTTTGGACTTAAAGGACATCGTGAGTGTTACTATTCACCTCAGCAACCTCGAAAAGTATGGATTTGACACTAATATCTGTCATTTTTGACATTTTATTTTTCACCCCTTCTCACCCCCACTTCCTATCGGGGCTGAACTTGGACTAAAAGGGCATTGTGAGTGTCACTAATCATCTCAGCGACCTCGAAAACTATGGATTAGACACAAATATCTGTCGTTTTCGGTTATTTTTACACGTCACCCCCTTCCCACTCCTTTTCACGCACCAACCTTCCTATTGGGGCTGAACTCGGACTGAAAGGGCATCGGGAGGGTCACTGTTCATCTCAGCAACCTCGAAACTATGGATTAGACACTAATATCTGTCGTTTTTTGTTATTTTTAGACTTCACCCCTTCCCACCACTTCTAACCCCCCTCCCTATTGTGGTTGAACTTGAACTGAAAGGGCATTGGGAGTGTCACTATTCATCTCAGCAACCTCAAAAATTGTGGATTAGACACTAATATCTGTCATTTTCCGTTATTTTTACATGTCACTCTCTTCCCACTCCCAACCCGCTTTGCTGCCAGTGATATCTTACCGCCCACATTATTCCTTCCCAGATAGTAAGTCATATGTATACCAAGTTTTGTTGAAATTGCTCATTGCACACACACATACATACATCCATTTATATATATACATATATATATATTATATATATATATATATATATATATATATATATATATATATATATATATATATATATATATATATATATATATATGTGTGTGTGTGTGTGTGTGTGTGTGTGTGTGTGTGTGTGCGTGAGAGAGAGAGAGAGAGAGAGAGAGAGAGAGAGAGAGAGAGAGAGAGAGAGAGAGAGAGAGAGAGGTAATTTAAAAGTCAAAATGCCGCCGGCAAGAGACGTTCCTGCATACCCGCTGCCATGATAAATCGTTCCTTACATTCCACGTTTCCAATCTCCTCTGGAAGCGCGGAGGACGGGGGAGGAAGGATGGTCTTAAGTCTTCGATCGCACGCATCAATATTTGATAGGCCTCGGGTTTAATCTGCTGAACTAATCCCGTGAATTATTTATGCCCAGATAAAGTTTCCGAAGAGGACTTGATTTCCAGAACTTCTTCTGCCCTTAATATATCTTATTTACACTTTTATAAAAGTGCACGTATGAAGTCTACTAGTTGCGCTCATCAGAACTCTCTGCAAATGCAGAGCAATAATTTGAAATCTGAATTTTTCGGTACCTGGATATTTTTAGACTCCTTTCCCACGAAGAACACGAAGTCAGAAATGGGTAATGAAATGCAAAGCCCCTGCTCCCAACCCCTGGATTCAAATTGCTATAATCACGCGGATGCTGCATGGATATGCATAAAAATTGTCTGTCTGTCTGTCTGTCTCGTTTTATACGAGATAAGTCTACAGGCTATTTCCATTCCGATTCTGTGCAGCTGAACTTTAGACAACAAATTATTAACTGCTTGTCCTGACCACGATTGACACCAACACCATCTGTTGCTTGTAAATAGAAACCCATCCGCAGCCAGAGACTTCTTGTTTATGGAATGAGAGTGAAAATGTAGGAGTGTACTGAGGAGGCAAATCTCCTTTATGCAAATGAAGTATGGATACTGAATTTGAATGAAAGAAAAATTAACCAAGTTGCTGAGAAGAACTGTAAAGGTGAGCAATGTGGGGCATGTATAGCAGTCGTAAAATGGTTTTCATAGGTGCACTGATAATATCTCAGTGCGTTTACGGACGGTTTGGATAAATTGGACAGAATTAAGGAGAGTCGGCTGGTGAAAATGGTATATATTTCGGAAGTATTAAAATGAAAAGAGAGTAAGACCAAGCAACTGCTATGAGTGCTTAGCGGGTAAGGCACGCTTAAGGTGTATGAATTTGCAAAGTTGCTAAATTCAGGAGGCACACCTGATTGGGGAAATGGCCTGATGTTTAATGTTTACACACACACACACACACACACACACACACACACACACACACACACATATATATATATATATATATATATATATATAAATATACATTATATATGTACAGTATATATAATATTTATACGTAGTATTATGCATATATACATATATATATATATATATATATATATATATATATATATATATATATATATATATATATATATATAATGTATATATATAATAACTAATGCTAAGTCGAATTCAATATACTTGTTCTTAAATAGTATTTAAGCTGTTAGACCTATGTATCTAGATAAAATATATATATTTTTATATGCAGAATCTTAGGCTCACTTTTACGAGATATACAAGTATCTATAATGGCCCTAAATTCGTCCTCGCTGGGAATTGTGTATTATTTAGATTCTGCCGTTGAAGGTGGAAGCTCTTTGTTAATTCCGCTCGTATTCAGCCTTGGATATCAATATATATATATATATATATATATATATATATATATATATATATATATATATATATATATATATATATATATATATATATATAATATATATAATATATATATATATATATATATATATATATATATATATATATATATATATATATATATATATATATATACTGTATATACTTAGCCTTAACAGAACACCATAGTTTTCCCCAAATTCAATCTCGTTACAACTCGTTTCCATATCAATTATCTATTGATAAATCTGCACCAATTTACTCTCAGCATGAAACCTTGCAAATACTGTACCCGTTCAAAATAAATGCCGGCGCAACACACCAGTTTGAACTTTGCTACTATCAAGACAGTTGACATAGCAAGAGTGACATGTCCACTCACGGCAACCGACGGCAAGTCATGCCACTTTGCGTGTCGTTGTATATTTTATCTATTTCAAGGTGAATGATCACTAAATAACCCAAGAAATAAATAAAGACCGGCTAATGCAAATAAAAAGTGCATCATAAAGATAACACAGAAAATATACCTGTCAGAGAATTAAATTGAAATAAAAAAAACTCACTATTGTGTCCAAGTACGGATTTATGTATGTAGTTATGTACACACACATATGTGTGTATATATTTATATATACGTATATATTATACACATATATAATATATTGTATATATAGTATACATATATATATACAGATATACATAAATGTGTATGTGTGGAAACATATTAAGCGCGCACCGTACGTCTACATGTCAATAAAAATTTATAATCCTTTGTAGTGTCCTTTTCTATTTTTATCATATTCGAATTTCATGCACTTCTCTCCATTTCATATGCTATTTCCATTTCAGTCAACTGCATTCCTATTTATTTATCAACTACAATATATTCACTGCTGAACTTCTAGTAATAAATATTTTTTTTTTTTACTTAACAATAATATGACTAGCGCCAATATCTTTCATTGTTTTAATTATGATCGTTATTGCAGAAAGCGTACCTGTTAATCAAATAATTCACCCGAAATTTTTCATTAGTATTATGAAGTAAAGGTATATCTCTCTGGCACACATCCGGATGGTTCTTTGTGACAACATACAACAAAGATTTCGCTTTATGGTAAAATACTCTTGAAATTTCAAATTTCATCTGACGGCATACAATTGGGATTTTCCTCGCTGGTGACGTATCCCAAGGTCTCGTCCCTCAGGTGCCTTACACCACGGAGATCGAACTTTAAAAGCTTAAATCTTCAATTTCTCTCTTTACTGCCTTCCACCAAAGATTCCTCTCTGAGATAACACACGCCCGAGATTTCTATCTTTGATAACGCTGACCAGATATATTTCTCCTGTAACAAATGAAAGACCCTTTCTGATAACAAACCAGAGATTCCTATCGTAACATATAAACTATAGCTTTCTCTCCCCGCAAATAGACAACAGAAATTTCGCTCTTTAGCTATATTTACAAGAGATGTATTTCTATCTCTCTCTCTCTCTCTCTCTCTCTCTCTCTCTCTCTCTCTCTCTCTCTCTCTCTCTCTCTCTCAACATGCAACTGTCTGTATAAACCAATATATTACGGGATAAAATGAAGTTTATAACTCTCCCCCTAATCCTTTATTAGTAAGGGAATTCGCAACAGGTAACAAAACATACTTCTAAAATAAAAGCCCTTTAACTGTACCAAAACAATCTGAAATATCATCTTGAGCAAATTACATTAAAATGCAAACTTTAAAAAAAAATGCACCATAATGCATCCAGATAATCTTAAACGCTCATCCATCATAAAAATTCCACCTAAAAATCATGCAACCAAGAAGTGTCCAAATTCTTTCACTACAAGTAGTCCTCGTAAAAAGGAAGCATCCATGCAACATTTAAAAGTATTCCTTTTAGAAATACTTCACCCGTAAGGAGTTAAGGTTCTACCATTTCAAATAATATACCCATTAGTATTACAGCTCTCCCATTACAATTACTCCTTTGAAAAATTTTGCAATCCATTATTAAAATGCCTCTTAAAAATCATCTAGATATGAAGTGTTCTATGGTCCTTCCATGACAAATATTCCTATTTCAATAATACCCGAGTAAACGGCAAAAGGTCCTTCGATTGTGAAAATTCCTCTTGGAAAAGCTGCACCCATGCAGTACTAATATCCTCCCACTGTAAATATTCTTTATATGAATAATGCTTCATAAACACGGTTGCCCTCCAGATTCTGAGCTAAACTATACCAAAGCTCGAATCCCTTTCACACACGTGATCCGTCCTCAAGCTTTTGAGAAGTAAGAATCTCGACACTGTCATCTTCACCGACTTCAAGGTGCGTCTTCGTCTCATCTTTCAGGCTCTCGTCAACTTACACGAATGCAATGTCTTCAGAGAGAGAGAGAGAGAGAGAGAGAGAGAGAGAGAGAGAGAGAGAGAGAGAGAGAGAGAGAGAGAATTATCCACAACCTCATCAAATTCAACTTTTCCTCTCTTTTGTCGCTTTTTACTGAAACACGAAAAAGCAACAAATCTTCGCGCAAATTCAGAATGTACCCTGAGTCCAGGCAGGCTGAATTTAATATGGGTCATATTCTTAAAATCTCCATCCCAAATACAAAATACGTGTTAGAATATAAAATACTGCCAGACTGGAATTTCCCCAGATGCGTAACTGCACTCTCATTACAACCAGGGAGCACATTATGAGGAATGAAAGGTCAACGCCGCATGACCTTATATTTCCTGAGGTTTTGAGCTATCCAGTTTCTTGGGAGTAAAATAAAAATAAAATCTCCATATTTAACTTAACGATCTTGGCAGCTGTGAAAGAACTGATCTTAAAAATCCTGTTTACATCTATTTACGATACATACAAAGACTGTCTTCATTTCGAATGACATTCTGTAGAACAAAAGTCATTAAAATAATTTACTCTTATGGAAAACTAATACAAAAAAAAAAAGATTTCTAGCTCTTATTTTTTCTTTACTACTAAGTCAACAACACACTTCCCCACATGTTTACTTTACTAACATGTGAATATCAGAGGAGCAAACGATGTTTGAAACTGTCTAAAACTTCTTTCCAGTGAATACCAGACAACAAAACTGTTTTGACATCATCTATGTGAAAGCCAAATTTGGTAGAGAAAACAAAACTTGAAACTTTGTGTATAAAGACAACACACTACAGAGCTCTAATGCCACCGCAGTGCACATCAACGCTCTCCAGCTTCAACCACTCTTTGCGAAAGAGTGCAATAGCTGGTCTCACTATTTACAACATTCCAGTGTTTATAGTAATAGCTATAATTCTTAAATGCAAAGATGAAAAAAATACCAGCTGCACTTCCAGAGCAAAGTATATACAGTTATGCTAATTAAGTTAGTTAACTACCTGCGACTTCACAAAGCAAGCACCTACTAACATAATAACGACTCAAACATCAGTATTTACTAAATCGCAAAACATTAAAGGTAAAATGTTTTACTAAATGTTTGCCCAGTTTCTACAAATTCACAAACTAAGACCTCCATAAGACATCAAGCAGTGGACAAAGACGAAATTAACACATCTCTGTATTCAAACACTCTAAAGACAGGAACTTCACAAAACCACCAGTCCGTAAAACTATAAATCTGAATCTGAAGAAACCAAGAGCAAAAGCTACATCGTTCAACGATTTGAAGGTAACGTCATTTCCACTCAACATACATTTCTCTATCCATGACACGGAAATCAGGCAAGCATAAGTCAAGTAGCACATAAAAAAAAGTGAAATTCGTGTGTGACAGCTGTTAACAAAAACGGCTGTCAATATTAAGTGAAGTGGAAAATGTCACCACCCAACCCAACGCCATATAACGCAAAGGGCTCTGAAATGCCACAACTGCCTCCCCTGTGATTTATCATCCACATATCTCCACTAATCATTAGCCTCCTTTCTCAGTTCTCCTCCAAATAGGTCTTCCAACTCTTCTGAGGCCCATAGGACCCAAGCTGACCCTGTCATGCAATATCCCTCAAGGAGAGTCGTGTGTAATCTTACTTTCATATGCAAATTCAGTTTAATTGATTTGACTTTCAGTAATTCACCAAAGCCCAATGAACGGAACCTGTGTTGGATATCATTGCTCCTAAATGTATGAATGATTATACCACACTGGTCTGTTCTCCATTTAGTGTTATTTCATCCCTTTGTGCATACTCTGTCTTCATTTATTCTATTTTTCTTATTAACCTCTCTAGCTATATGATGCATTCCATTATGCAAGCTATATAAATCTTGTATTTTGCGGATTAACCACCCTCAGTCAAATTTCTATTGTTACACCAATCTAAACTTTTATTTCCGTTATAAAATCCATGAGAACGGCCAACAGCAAAAGTGAAATTAGGTTAGCATCCCACTTTTAACTACAAATTCACTTGACAACAACCCATTAACATTGCCCTTGCATATACTTTGCTCAAGTATAATTTTAATTAGCTCTGCACATCTAACAAGAATGCCATAGTGACACAAAACCTTGCAAAATATTGGTCTTTTGGACTGTCAAATACCTTGTCTTAATCAACAAAAGCCATTAGAAGAGGGGTCCTTTAATGCCACACACTACTGCACAGTACATCCTGACACAAAAATCTGGTCTATGCAAATCCTGCCTGTTCTAAAACCTTGTTCAACTCAGCAACTTTATCAGTTTCTTCCTCTAGCCTATTGAAATTAATTAAGCATGTTGAACATTTTCAATACAAACCATTTTACATGTACTGCATATATAATTACTACATTCTGTCAGGTCACCCTTCTTTGGTAGCTTTTCTATGACTTCCAATTTGCAGTCATCAGGCCTTATTTCCTCATTCCTTATTCTGCAAACGTTTACTTAGTATAAGAGGTGTCATTTCAGTTTCAGGCAGAGTTATCTCCACCGTGATTCCATTATAGCCTGGTGTTTTCCATTTCCTAACTTACTTTTATTATTACTTCTAATTAAAAACTGTGAATTCATTCATAATTATATTTAGGTCCTCTTCAACTTCAAATTGTTCCCTTATATCTCTTAATCATGACATAACACAAATGTTCTGGCCAGTGCTGTCTTTCTTCTTCTGTTGCTATTACTGACCTACACCTCCATTTGACATGAATTTTCCTCTTTTTTCTCCCTCTCTCTTTGAGTGCATGGTTTTGTCGGCATCAGTTGCTGACCTTAATTTAACTTCTCTATCTAGACCTGACTACTTAGCACTTGGCATTCTTCGTCTCCTCTCTGAAATTCATCTACTTTACTGTATCCTAGGTCTCATTTGCTACCCCAAATCCCAGTACGTTTTTTCACCACACTGATATTTAGTCCTGAATATTAAACCAGAGACAACAAATTTACTGAGGATGCAATGAAGAAGAAGAAAAAAAAAAAAGGCCTGGCAGAGACTGCACGCGAAAATAAGATGTAATTTATTAGTTTAGCTGCCGCAAATAATTTGGCAATCAGAGATAATATTTTGAACAAAATGACCTCCACAAAATGGACAGATCACGCAGCATTTAACTGACAGAGAACATGAGGGCTAAAGAATGTTACAAGATTCAGAGAAACAGTATTGGGCAATGATCACCAATTTGTCATTGCCCCACAGAAGCTGAAATTAAAAGAACCCAATTAATAGAGATGGCAGATTATCAGGTTTTAATACATTAACGCTTCTCGAAGATGAAAATCAAGAGACTTTTGCCACTGAATGTCGACACTGAGAGTAAGAACTGGAAGCCGTATATGAGGAAGAGCAGACAATCACTGAGGACTGGTTCAGCATCAGGAATGTAAAAAATACGGAACAACAAATTAAGTAAAATTAAAAACTACCACCACGAGAGTAGTAAGAATATCTATGAAAGCTGCCATTTTCCTATATGTGCAACAGCCACAATCTACGATTAACTAACATCAACAGTAAAGGGTTATGATTTCAGTTCATAAAGTCACTCACCTCTTAGAGGGCAACGACCGAGAGGGAAGAGTGGTATCATTATGCAGATAAAATGATATAATCCGTATTGGGAGACAACGAAAAGTAAACAACATCAATAGGAATAAGCTGTAATTACTTTAGTTTTAGCTAGAGCGTATCCTGTGCTCATTTTTATCAATGTACGAAGTAAAAAGTGTTTACAAAAAATATATGAGCAGATGAATATGTATTCAAAAATCTTTATCAAGAATAACTCCACCAGCCTACAACTTTTTTTTTATAAACAAAATATTTATAACCAAAAATCAAATCCCAAGTCGATGACCATTGTCACTGAGTAAATAAATCAGCCTAATGAAATAAATTTGAATAGAGCGTTTAAACATAGGAATATTGACAAAAGATAAATGTGCATTTTATCTGCTACAAAACTTTGATATTATTAACAATATATAATTCGGAATTAATGTCAAACCGGTTAAAACGATTTTAATAGTGTTGATAACTAATGATGCTATCTTGCCTTTTAATCGATCATATGACACCCAATCTTTCAGTCATTAACTCAAGAATTCTTCTGAATTATGAAACAACTATGAAGAAATGCAATCCACTTAGAAAAAAAAATGTACGTATGTTTAAGATTTAGGGGGGAATGCTTTCTCGCTTAATAGAAAACGTATCAACCTCTAATGATAGAAAACGTACCTTTCAATTGAAGGCGGAGGCTTCGTTATACGTAGTCTCAGTGACAAACGCGAAGATACTCTTCAGATTTCAGTGTGTTAAATAGTAATATAAAATAATACGCCAAATATATGTATGCATTACTATCCCAAGAAATAATAGCTATTCAAATATAAAAGGCAACGGTACAATAAAGGTCCTCGTAAACTGAAAAGGATCATTTTCTAAAGAAACCTTCATAACTATATAGCAATATGCCAAATATCAAAAAAGATATCTGGATGCATATAAACTACAGAATACTAAGTACGTTAGGTTACTGAGTCACTTATTCCGTTTCATAAGTGGGAAAATTTACAGATGCTTAGGCAAATAGCATCATTTATCCTACCAGAATTATTCATCCCCTACAACTTGACTTACAAACTGCAATTTTGTTACGTTGATTTTAATTAAATTTTTCCATAAGTTGATGCCACTGACCGGAACTCTAAGACTTGTTACGCTTAACATCGTACAATATACATTTTCGCGTGAAATATAATGAAGCCCATCGATAAATTTCAAAATACACAGACGTCTTACTATAATCTTGGCTATCACTTTCGTCCAACATAAGGTATCTACGCAAACTGTTTAATGTTCGCCTTTACAGAAATACTCCTTGTAGTTGACATAATGAAGTAAACTGGATTGTGTTTCAACAAGGTGTCGATAGATGTGATTCAGGATAGAGTATCAGGGGAAAAATGACAACAGGAAATGGTTAGCTGTGAAAGAATCAATAATGCAAAAAAGGTAATCCAATGAAATAATGAACTTGCAGGCACTGCAACTATCATAATAATGGTTAAATATTGCGGCATTGTATTTGCTACAAAATCGTCATTTCTACCTAATAGCACGATTCTCTACACAAATTACCATATATTCAAAATATCATTGAAGTTCTGTGGTAAGAATAACTAAGAATATTGTAAAGGAGCAAAAATACCGGAGAGAGAGAGAGAGAGAGAGAGAGAGAGAGAGAGAGAGAGAGAGAGAGAGAGAGAGAGAGAGAGACTTGTAATACTTACAACTTGAAAGTTCAGATTCTCCATTTTGAAGTCCGTGTGATGGCTTTCTTACCTGAAAGAAAGGAAAAGGGACAAATTAATTCAATGATTTTTAAAGAACATTAAAAAAAATCTGTGGCTTCGTACTAACTAAAACAGGAGGAATGAGCGCCTGTGGACCGAACTTTGTATTTGTGCCAAGAAAAGATGGCCATAAGGGCACAGAACCATAGTGTTGTTGACGAGAGAGAGAGAGAGAGAGAGAGAGAAGAGAGAGAGAGAGAGAGAGAGAGAGAGTGTTCATGGGTCAGATTCGTTCATTTTTTCATCAGTAATCATTAGAAAATCCTCTATGATCGTTTAATAGTCTCACTTAAACAAGGTGGTCCACATTGATTCTAGTTTCTTCACTGCTTAAAAAATAAAATCAAAGCGCTTCTGCACTTTCTTCAGCTCCCTTTCTTCTCTAATGCTTCATCTACTGACTTTTAAAGTTTTTAAACAAAAACTCTAATTGTTTTCCATTTATTTACTTACAAAGCTAATTTTTTTTTCTCTCTCTTTCCTTTACTTCATCATTCTCATTTTGATCATCATCTGCCCCTACGAATCTCTTCAATCGTTCCTTACTCCTATTTTTCGTCTACATTGTTTTTGTAGCGTTCTTAAGGGGAACAGTTACTGGTACTTGGAAAAAAAAATCATAACGAACCCTTGTAATCTCAGGTTAGTGTTACGTAGGACGAAGACTCAATGAATCGATAAATATGGATGCGCATAATCATTCTCGAATTCTACTCAGTTTTAATTAAATTATTTTTAATTAAATTAAACAGAAAATTACAGAGACTGGTCCTCGCGTATTTATTTTGACATTACCAACACTCAGAGACCATGGTTTTGATATCACCAACTTCCAGACAAAAAAACAGCCATCAAAAATCTTTAGGATCCTTGGGGTTGTAGGCAAGGTCTGGAACCCAATGTGCCCGATGACTAGAATTTTTATTTCCTTATATAATTACAGCTATATACATACTATTCACTAAACAGCATGTTATCTAAAATTATTATTATTTGAAAAATTTGAGATTTTGTGTTTGTGTGAATTTTTTAAGTCAGTCCTTTAGGGCTGATCGTATGTGAAAAAAAAACCTTCAGAGCAAATGTATAATTTTTCATTTATACTTAAAAAAAAAATTAATTATTTCATTACTTGATCTACTAACATGCAAAGGAAAACCCTGGAAGAGACCTTTACCTCCTGAGAGGGTTTCAATAAATTAAAAAAAGTAAATATTTTAACATCCTCTGAAAGCAATTAAGCCAAGTTTTAAAACGTATGTGATCTGATAATAAAAAATATAAAATGCTGGAAAACAAGCAGCAATCATGACGCTCAAACTCAATGAACTTATTTTATCATAATATTCTTACAGAGTAATGTCAACATCCGCTAATGTATGCACTAAAAAATAAAAAAAATAAATAAATAACAAATCAACCCGCATTACCGGCAGTTCCATTAATTCCTACAAGACCGAAAACTATATAAAAAATCCTAATACGCTGTATAACTACAGGTGGTTACCCATTAAGTTGTACTTGGATCTTGTACACAATTTTTAGCACCGGGAGTCCTACGTCTCTATGAATAATTGTCCCTAATGGACTCCTACAGCTATTACCAAACCGGGAGACTGATTTACTGGAGAGAGAGAGAGAGAGAGAGAGAGAGAGAGAGAGAGAGAGAGAGAGAGAGAGAGAGAGAGAGAGAGAGAGAGAGGCTTAGTAACATACAGGATTCGAAAGTTAAGACAGTCAGATGAATACAATTATACTACAGTATGCTAAAGTATTCTAAACACTGAACTGATGGAAAAAACTCGCTTTCATAAACTGTGATTGCAGGAAACAATTCAAGCTGCCTTACATGGAATTTTGAGAACAGCTGGAGTTGCCTTTATATAGTTTTATAAAAAGTAACGTGTCTCATAAGTGAAAAGTCAAAATGAAAGAAAAACTATGCATGTACATATAAGGCATCAGAAACTCAAATCTACATGATAGACACTTCCCTGAAAGGGTGCAGGATTTTATATATACAAGTCTCACTTCCGTCTCTTCACAAAAATGTATCCGGGTTATTAATTTTGTAATAATACAGATCCCAGATTCTCCCGGTATGTTAGAATTTTGTGAAAATACAATTTCTAAACTTTTTAATTAACTTCACGACTCAAGACTTATCACAGTACAATGACAGGCTATGACGCGTCGTAACGGTCAACGATTCCGAGCCAAAAAAATAAAAAAGGATGAAGTTTGAACCGTAAAACAGATTTTGCTATATAATAAAGAGTCTAGTCAGATTATAATTATGCAAAACCCAATCCGATACAAGCACTTTTCCATAGTCATCACATGTGATATTTATTACAAAATCTTGCAACTGCTTGGTTCCTGATGATGGGATTTGTAATATTTTCATGACTACTTCACAGGAACAGAAAAGATGGAGCTGAAACTCCAGCAATACTTCCACACAAATGAATTTGGAACAATTTTTTATGCCTTTTATTACAACCAACATGACAAAGATAAAAGTAATATAAGGGAACTTTCACAACACTAAAAACATTAATCTTAAGAGAGTTTAGTTTGTTTGCATGTATAACTCACTGTTTCTTGGGCTAAAAAGTGCACGAGAAAAGTTTACCCAAGGCAATGCAACGCATGAGTAACTGACTTCAGCGTACGAACAAAAAGTTTCGAAAGTAAGGACTTACATAGTACATCAAATAACTCGTCAAACAACGGAACGATAGGGCATACATAGATAATTAAAGACCATTACTTGCTAAAATCGTTTCCCGTCGGGTTACAAAAACAAACTGAACGGAACACATCACTTAAGGGCGCCAAGGGTCCAGTCAAGATCCCCATCCTGATAGTGAGCTTAACATATTCAAATGTTCTCTGACTTGATGCGAGTTACTCCTGCATTTGATTATTTGACTGATACATTTCAGTAAACTTGCGTCGCAATGACTATGATAATGGACGCCAGAAAATAATCTGGATCACAGGAAAGAAAACTCAAAATTTTTTTCATGAAACATTCACTTGATTCATATATCTTTTGCTAATACTTTCACACCCTACATCCGGAAAATTATATGTAAAAACTACAAAAATTTATAAAAAAATAAATAAAAAACTATGTATGGTATTTATTTACCTATAAGAAATTAGGCTTCCTCAATAAAATTGGAAATTCCACTTGTCCATGCCTTTACGTAATTGGAAACACTTAGGAGATAATTTACTATCCTTGTGATACACATTTTCTCCCAACACTGAAAATGGAAACTAACACAAGTCTTTTACTATATCTGTGACTTATCAGCAATTTAAATCAGTAATATATACAGTTAGCCGCGTAGACTATCAAATTTCTGCTTTTGTTTCAACGACAAGAATTACTGTCTACCTATATTCATGTCATAATCATAAGACGAAAAAGAATTTTCACTATATTACATTTTAGTAAACTAGATTATTGAAGCTTAAGATCAAGTTAACGTTATCTAAAACAAGTGAAAAATGCGCCGAAGTTTCTTCGGCGAAATCGAGTTTTCTGAACATCGTATAATCAAGGAAACAGAAAACGGATCTATCTTTTGGCGGTCTCGGTATAATGCTGTATGAGCCGCCGCCCATGAAATTTCAACCACGGGCCGGTAGCGGCCTGTCCTATATCGTTGCCAGATGCACGGTTATGGCTAACTTTAACCTTAAAAATGAAAACAACTGAGGCTAGACGGCTGCAATTTGGTATGTTTGATGACTGGAGGGTAGATGATCAACATACCAATTTGCAGCCCTCTAACCTCAGTAGTTTTTAGATCTGAGGGTGGACGAACAGACTAAGTAGGCAAAACAGTTTTCTTTTACAGAAAACTAAAAACGACATTGTTGATCACAGCTGTTCTCATAAAAACAATTGAACAAATTTTGCTCTCTCTCTCTCTCTCTCTCTCTCTCTCTCTCTCTCTCTCTCTCTCTCTCTCTCTCTCTCTCTCTCTCTCTCTCTCTCAACCCACGCACATAAATACACAAAATGTAAGCATCAAAGTGCATCTTGCAATCGATAACCAAAATTCCCTTTCTTCCTTTGTCCATAATAATACTGGTGATAGCCAGTAAATTCATGAGGAGACTTTCACTTCTTTCCTAAAGCCATAAAATTATTCATACTACATAGCGCGTAGCACTCCTCCATGGCGCAAACAATATGCTTTTTACCTAGAGTCTCAGAGGTTATCTAGCAAAACAAATCTTAATACATGCACACAACTATGCGTACGTACTATTTTTTTTTTTCTTAATTGGATCTTTCCTAGATAGTGACCCCAAGGGTTTTCGGGGGTCGTTATCTAAGACTAATATTTCTTGGGGGTCATTATCTTTATGATACTTACAGTCTTTTGTTTATGTTTTCACGGTAATGCCAAACGGGCTTGTACTAAACACGCCGCAAAGGCTGGATACATACCGGGTGAAAACCCTTGTTGGGGGGGGGGGGGGGGGGGTTCACTGTCCAGGAAAGATCCAAAAAATTACCACATTTATAAGCATCTTCAGTCAAAAACCTGTTTCGTTTCAGCACAAAAATCCCACAAGTGAGGCGGAGGAGATAACATTCACCTGATCAGCCTTAACCATTCGGTATTTACATATCACCCATGCATCAACAAACAGTCACCAGGCCAGCGAAACTTACTGTGCATACCGGG
>JANJGK010000038.1:8493515-8511015 GCA_039081455.1 Macrobrachium rosenbergii
TATATATATATTTATATATGTATATAAATATATATACATACAGTATATATAATATATATATATATACATATGTATATATACATATCTATAAATATATATACATATATACACATATATATATATGTATATATATACATATATATACATATATGTATGTATATATATTTATATACATATATATACGAGTATGTATACGTATATATGCATATATATATTTATATATACATATATACATATATATATATGTATATAAATATATATACATATATATAAATATATCTAAATGGAGCCTCGATGGCTCGGTTGGTAGAAGCAGCAACCTGAGACTTCATAGAAGTCGATGGCGAGGGTTCAATCCCCGCAGCCGACCGGTCAGAGAGGTGGACACTTTGCTATCCGTGTAGACACCCCGGGATTACGTATGTAATCAACGGATAGGTTTGCTGAAAGCAAATGGGTGTTACAGACTAATACACACATAAACAAAGCCACTCCAACACCTTCTAAAACTTAAAAAGACACCTCACACGTCTCGAACTGTCAACCTACTCGCCCAGTTCTCCTCGCTGCTGGGAGAAAGGGAGCTGGGGATTTGGTAACATGTACACATTCGCTACCGGGGTCTAAGCGATGTCAGGCAGGGCAGCCGATCGAGGCTACGGCCTACCCCACCGCCAAATCCAAGTCCTTCAAAAGGCATCGTGCTTACCCCATATAATAATGGGAAAAAAATGCACGTTAAAAACGAAAAAAAATATATATATATATATATATATATAAATATATCTAAATATATATATACTTACATATATATATATATATATATATATATTATATATATACAATATATATACATATATAAACAAATATTAAGCCACAAACATCGTTTAATTAATATCCAATTCGCGCTACTTCGGGAATATCACCGAAGGGGAATTATAAGCGATAAATGGGTTGGTATCTAAGTGACTCGAACACCAGACAGTTTTAAAGTTTAAAGTTTTGTATACAAAATGTCATGGCGATGTGATAAAAAATCATATATATACATATATATATATATACTATAAATATATATATATATATATATATATATATATATATATATATATATACTGTATATATGTATATATATATATTATATATATAATATATATACATATACATACTAGCTGACCAACCAGGCACTGCCCGGGAAAAAATCTTAATGACAACTGATAACCTCTCTCTCTCTCTCTCTCTCTCTCTCTCTCTCTCTCTCTCTCTCTCTCTCTCTCTCTCTCACTGTTTCCCCTCTTTCTCCTCCCTAACACCCCTTTATGCTCTCTCTCACTTATTGTCCCTCTCAGTCAGTCTCTTTCTCTCTCTCTCTCTCTCTCTCTCCCTTTCCTGTTAAGATAGTTGCTTCAATTACACTGCCCAACATTTATGACATTTTATATTTCACCCCTTCTCACCCGCCCCCCCCCCCCCCCATTCCTATCGGGGCTGAAATTGAAAGGGTATCGGGAGTGTCACTCACTATTCATCTCGGCGACCTCAAAATCTATGGATTAGACACTAATATCTGTCATTTTTTACATTTTATTTTTCACCCCTTCTCACCCCATCTTCCTTTCGAGGCTGAACTTGGACTTAAAAGGGCATTGGGAGTGTCACTATTCATCTCAGCAACCTCGAAAACTATCGATTAAACACTAATTTCTGTGATTTTTGGTTATTTTTACATGTCACCCCCCATCCCCTTTGGTGCCAGTGATGTCTCCCCGCCCCCCAACAATGGTATTCCTTTCCAAATAGTAAGTCATATGTATGCCGAAATGAGGTATGATCAACCCGTAGAGTTTATTTAGTTATTAAATCTAAGGCCAGAACCAGCCCCGTTCCAAGGAAGCCCTTCCCACTCCCACTCAATTTGGTGCCCTTTTGTGTATACCAACTTTGGTTGAAATTGCTTAATGCATTTCAGAGTTATGCTGAAACATACACACATACATACATCCATTATTATACACACACACACACACACACACACACACACACACACACACATATATATATATATATATATATATATATATATATATATATATATATATATATATATATATATATATATATATATATATATATATATATATAACAAATTAGACCAAACGGCCGCAGCAAAGGTATCATGACTTATTAAAACAGTAATTGGGAATGGCTAGAATAATAAAACCCAATTATGAAAAATAATCTACAAAGCCAGAGATCTAACAATTATTTACTAAGAACATGTCTGTCTCTCCAGGAGTCCTCTTATTTAGAATTCTCCAACGTAGATCGTTTGTTCAGAATACATCATTAATCATTTGAGCACAAAGCGAGATCAAGTTTTTCTTCTCAATGACACCAACATGCAATGTGACAGGCGTGTCATTTTCGCTCTGAGTCGACTCAGACTACTGTAACTGCCTTTTCTGACTTAGGCCCTAAAATAGGAGCTGGATAAGTTTCAAAATAATATCAATGTACTTGGAGTGTACTTGGAGTGTACCCTAATTATCTACCGTGCAAGTTATCTGGAAATTTTGTCTTTAGCAGTGTGAACAAACGAACTCAAAATACGTCTGATTCTTTTAACAGAATAGAGCTTGAGCGAAAATTAGACATTTCTATAACATGCTAAGTTTACTTTGATTTATCCAAACCTTTAGCGTGTTTTTTTTTTTTGTATATACACTTGAATCTATACCTTTAGACCAAATGGATTTGCATAGACATAAAAAATAAGTAGGTCTTCAAAGGGAATTAGCCAAGATGTGCATTACCTTACAAAGAAAACTTGCGCAGAATATGACAAAAAAGGGGGTGGGGGGCCGCGCCGTGAGAAATATACCAACATCAGAAAGAATCTTAAAAAAGAATAGTAACCGCTAAAAATGAAGATTACATAGAAAGGAAAGATACGGCTTCTGGTTGAATTGTGACATAGCAGTGTCTCAGGAAATAGAGGATGCTAATGCTTCACAACTCCAGTACTGGAACTAATGATAATGATAAGTGTCCCCAATAAAAGGTGAAAACAGGTTTGTATTACATTTCTATGAATTTCACCTTTGGCGTCCCCCCCCCCCCCTTAAAAGAGGGTGGGTGGCGTCGGGATGTTTTACCCTGACGGTTTTCATATTTCTGAGATGCCATGTTCCTGGATATTCAAGGGACCTAAGAGCCCCCTTCCTTGGAAAGCCCAAATACAGCACCTTTACAAGAGGGCTGTCAAAAACTTGCTTACACAAGCAAATAGGAAATAAGCCTTATATGACTAAACACCCTAACCATTTATATAACTATCAGATACAAAAAAAAAAAATGTTTGGTAAAGTCGACAATTAGGTCATCAGATTCAGAAGGATTTCTCATCTTATTTCAGTTGGTCGTAATGCCATGACACCAAACAATAATTACCAAAGAAAAACAAGCAATCTATATTAAGGGTGCATTCTGTGAAAATATTACTTACTATTATTAGCATATTCAGCAGCACTGATATCAATCATACACTATACAACAAGCCGAAAGGCAACGAACTTGCACTGTAACCTTCCACAAAACTGAATATCTCCCACGTAAAAAAAAGGGTTTTCAATAAACATAGTCATTTAAAATTCGTACTAAATAGCAAAAATCAGATGTGAATACAATTTTCCAAAAAGTGATCACATTATATAACAAACAAAACAGCGCATGTGTGCATAACAACAACAAAAAATTCATTAAACAAACAAAGGAAAGTGTAGTGGTGTGCCTTTCTGTAAGAAAACTCGAAATGAAGGCTTCCAAACATCGGGTATCTCTCTCTCTCTCTCTCTCTCTCTCTCTCTCTCTCTCTCTCTCTCTCTCTCTCTCTCACACACACACACACACACACACACAGTTAGGCTATGGTTTTCCTTATAGGCAAATGAAACTAAAAGTATATAAGAATAATATCAAAACATCTCTCAAAAACACACGTACCCATAACAAAACCTATCCCTAACAGAAAAATTCAGAAATCTCGCACCTTGCCGCAAAATTGATTTGATTAGTGAATTATATCTGGTTATAAGCTTCAACAAGAAAGACAAAATGGAGTGGCAAATTTATTATTATTATTATTATTATTATTATTATTATTATTATTATTATTATTATTATTATTATTATTATTATTATGTGTTGCGACAAATGCTGTAAATGGCATTTACTCGACTATGAATCTTCGTAGAACTAAAAAACACGTTTTGCAAAAAAAGTAAAAACACACCCAAGCATTTTCGTGTTGTTATCATATAAATGGAGCTGGCAAACAAAAACATGTACCGACTTCTATAGCCACAGAGATGAATATATATATATATATATATATATATATATATATATATATATATATATATATATATATATATATATACATATATATATATATATACATATATATATATATATATATATATATATATATATATACATATATATATATATATATATATATATATATATATATATATATATATATATATATATATATATATATATATATATAAAATCAGAGCATAAAAAGAATGGGAAAAAAGAAAGACTTCAGGAACAGTGAAATCATACCTACGGTATGGCTGGCTTTCCCCCTTTTTTCTACAAATAGTTTTCTGATCCGGAATTCCCCCTTCCACACATGCTACCCTCGTTCCTTTACCACCGTATGGGCACGGTCAGTAGGTTAATGGTGAAATGGTGAACAGTGTCTTCATATTTCTTTTCCATTCCTTTCCTTTGCCTCGCCTCGCCTCGCCTCTCCCTTTGCCTCCCCTCCCCCTCCCTCTCCCCCTCCTCCGCTCTCTCTCTCTCGTCCTATCACACCTACGTTCTTGACATTTAATGTTCTGCTCAATTTGGACAATCTACTGATAACTGGATCCTCCAAACGGCGACAGAAAAAAAAAAGTATTCTTTGCATATGATTAAACCGGAACCGAATATGAGATCACCGTTACAAGTTCAGAACAAACAAACAAAAAACAAGAGTGTCGGGAAATGGATATGCGACGTACAAGATAACAGATAAAATTATGAGAGAGAGAGAGAGAGAGAGAGAGAGAGAGAGAGAGAGAGAGAGAGAGAGAGAGAGAGAGAGAGAACAAGCAAAATCATGAGTGCAACGGGCCAGAGAGGGCACAGGCGAAACTATAAGAGAGAGAGAGAGAGAGAGAGAGAGAGAGAGAGAGAGAGAGAGAGAGAGAGAGAGAGAGAGAATTTTCTTCTTATCAAATAAGGAGGGAGTTATTCAGGCATCTTTACAGGCGAAAAATGCGGGCAAAATAGGTGAGACAAGCATGAAAAACACATAAAACTAAAAGATAGGGAAAAAGAGAGAGGGAGAGATGCGCTGGTATTCGTCTTATCAAAAAAGGAAGAAGATACTCTTGACATCCAAAACACTGTAAATGGACTTCGTTGTCGACCGGTTGTTCATTAATTAAGTGAAATTTCAGGGGACTCGTATAATGCCTGTTTAGACTAAGGCATTTCTGTCTCGGTGCACGTCAATGCCCGATAAGGGTTTACGGGATATCAGGACGCATGAAAAGACCGAACTTGCATGAGAGCCAAACTGATCATTTTCGAAAATTTCCGATTCCTTAGAGATTCAACTTCGCTCGTACTTTTTTTTTTTTTTTTTACAAAGCCTCTATAGCAGGTTAGTGTGAAAGCCGGCGGTGTTAGCTGCTTCAGTTAAATGTAATTTAAACTGATCATAAATTTTGCATCTTTTAATCATTCCCACATTAGTATCTAAGACCATTACGTTGACGTTCCAAAATTAGAAATTCTGATAAGAAGAATGTCATTCTTATCTCTAAATAAGAATGACATTCTTATTTCCTTGCAACTAGAGCCCATCAGAAAACTGAAATCGCCAGTATATGGTGCTAAAACAAATCGGTAGCTGCTGTTGAAAACTAGAGAGAAAATAACATCTATTAAAATAAGACGACGCATTCCAGATTCATTTGGTAAACAAATCAGATTTGCAAACTTAACAATGAATGCTAATGACCACCATATTGACCTGACCATCGTTCATCCCAAGTTTAAAATGAACTTATGATGTCGACAACAGGGGCCAACTCCAGAAGTTGAGTGAACAGCTGGAAGTGACGGCAACAACCTGGGAAGCTGCTAATGTTGCTGCTTCATTTCGTTGGGAAGCTGCTCATGATGGTGCTTCATTTCGTTGGGAAGCTGCTAATGTTGCTGCTTCATTTCGTTGGAAGCCGCTAATGTTGCTGCTTCATTTAGTTGGGAAGCTGCTAATGTTGGTGCTTCATTTCGTTGGGAAGCTGTTAATGTTGGTGCTTCATTTCGTTGGGAAGCTGCTAATGTTGGTGCTTCATTTCGTTGGGAAGCTGCTAATGTTGGTGCTTCATTTCGTTGGGAAGCTGCTAATGTTGCTGCTTCATTTCGTTGGAAGCTGCTAATGTTGGTGCTTCATTTCGTTGGAAGCCGCTAATGTTGGTGCTTCATTTCGTTGGGAAGCTGCTAATGTTGCTGCTTCATTTCGTTGGGAAGCTGCTAATGTTGGTGCTTCATTTCGTTCGGAAGCTGCTAATGTTGGTGCTTCATTTCGTTGGGAAGCTGTTAATGTTGCTGCTTCATTTCGTTGGAAGCAGCTAATGTTGGTGCTTCATTTCGTTGGGAAGCTGCTAATGTTGCTGCTTCATTTCGCTGGGAAGCTGCTCATGATGGTGCTTCATTTCGTTGGGAAGCTGCTAATGTTGGTGCTTCATTTCGTTGGAAGCCGCTAATGTTGCTGCTTCATTTAGTTGGGAAGCTGCTAATGTTGGTGCTTCATTTCGTTGGGAAGCTGCTAATGTTGGTGCTTCATTTCGTTGGGAAGCTGTTAATGTTGGTGCTTCATTTCGTTGGGAAGCTGCTAATGTTGGTGCTTCATTTCGTTGGGAAGCTGCTAATGTTGGTGCTTCATTTCGTTGGGAAGCTGCTAATGTTGCTGCTTCATTTCGTTGGGAAGCCGCTAATGTTGGTGCTTCATTTCGTTGGGAAGCCGCTAATGTTGGTGCTTCATTTCGTTGGAAGCCGCTAATGTTGGTGCTTCATTTCGTTGGGAAGCTGCTAATGTTGGTGCTTCATTTCGTTGGGAAGCTGCTAATGTTGGTGCTTCATTTCGTTCGGAAGCTGTTAATGTTGCTGCTTCATTTCGTTGGAAGCAGCTAATGTTGGTGCTTCATTTCGTTGGGAAGCCGCTAATGTTGGTGCTTCATTTCGTTGGAAGCCGCTAATGTTGCTGCTTCATTCCGTTGGGAAGCTGCTAATGTTGGTGCTTCATTTCGTTGGGAAGCTGCTAATGTTGCAGCTTCATTTCGTTGGGAAGCTGTTAATGTTGGTGCTTCATTTCGTTGGAAGCTGCTAATGTTGGTGCTTCATTTCGTTGGAAGCTGCTAATGTTGCTGCTTCATTTCGTTACGAAACACAATCTCCGAAGGTCACGGTATTGATGAAAACTTCCATGGCGTGACCAGCACTCTAAGAGTTATAAATAAAAGACGGTATTCGTTTTAGTTTAGCAACACCTTGGTGATATATAAGGAGCCTGACATTTTGATCGTTATTCACTCAAAATAATACTCAAGCGCTGTGAGGTTTACTGAAGAGTAATACCAAATGTTAATGTGTTCGAGATTTGAGATTTCTTTGAGTTTTATTTTAACGCAAATCGCTTATTCTGCTTGTTAATATTGAGTTTAGCCATGATAAAAAAAATGGTTGCACCAATAAATTGAACAAGAAAGATAAGTAAACACCGGCGCAGGTAAACATATATGTATGTAAATATGTATATATACATGTATACATGTGTATATATATATATTTATATATACGCATATATATATATATATATATATATATATATATATATATATATATATATTATTTCCCATATTAATACTTCAAAATTTGATGCAATCATCCACGTATGCAAGACTCATTTCACTACAAAACCTCCAAACACGCACAAACTGGATTTATAGCAGCTCGTTATCAGTTTCTTTTGAACTAGGCTGACATACGCCGTTTTACAGCAACTCTAAAACTACGGCAACACTGAAAACTTGCAATTGTTTATTCTTGAAGAAAGTGATTTCAGTGTATATCACCTAGGAAAGTTTGTTTACGTAAAAAAAAAAAGTCACAAAATGACAGAATCCCGGCTATTCTGATTAATATTCACAAATCCCCCACTAAATTCTCTCCCCCATCCCCGCCCCCCAGGTCTCTCTCTCTCTCTCTCTCTCTCTCTCTCTCTCTCTCTCTCTCCAAGAGACAGCCAACGACAAGAATATTTGTGGTTGCATTCAGGACCCATATTTGAGGCTTAACGCATGATTGAGCGCACTTCAAAAATGTCATTCCAACATTCAAGAGGTCAAAAAGAGGAGTGATGACATGTACAAGACATGAAATACCGAGAATGCTTCGCAGGTCGAATATTCATATGTCAGGGTTCTTGCACCTTTGATCCCACTTCGCTTTGCAATATTTTTTTTCTTTTATTTCTCCCTTTCTTATCCATCTCTTTCAGTGAAAGTCAGGTGCTCGGATTATACATCGATAAGTTCTGGTAGCTTTTTCCCTCTCTCTCATTGTTGCAAGTGAAAAGAATTTATATATATATATATATATATATATATAAATATATATTATATAATATATATATATATATATATATATATATATATATATATATATATATATATATATATATATATATAATATATGTAAACTGTAACAGCCACAATATAAAATATATATATATATATATATATATATATATATATATATATATATTTATAATGTATATATATACACATGCATATATGTATATATATACAGTATATATATATATATATATATATATATATACATATATATATATATATATATATATATATATATATATATATATATATATATATAATATATATATATATATGCACATATGTATGCAGAGAGAGAGAGAGAGAGAGAGAGAGAGAGAGAGAGAGAGAGAGAGAGAGGAACTGCCAATAAGAATTAAATCAGAACAGCGTTGCATATGAAGCAATAGGTTTCATGTCAGAAACAAGTTTCAAAATGAAAACCATTAATTTTCAAAAAGTCATTGAAATCTGATATCCCAAGCTACCAAAATTTGGTCCCAATGTGATACTTATGTAACTACAAGGGTATTTAATGAAAGCAGGCCTTATTTACGTTTACACTGATTAAACCCATTATTCACAACTTTATTTTGTTTAATATAAAATGACTCACCATTTTCAATCAAGGATAAATACATTTTAAACAGTGAAGGGGCTGATATGGTCGATTCCAAAGAATCAGCGATCAGGCATATGGATTATCATTTTGGGGATTTCATAAGACGACCACTAACCAATCGTTTCTAGACACGTACTAAAGGTAAGCGAATATTCACAGTACTGAAGCCAATTTACCTTAATTGTACATAATTCTGTCACCAAAATGTAACAAGTAAAAAATGCGCGGAAGTTTCTTCGATGCAATCGAGTTTTCTGTACAGCGTATAATGCTGTATGAAACTCTCAGCCACGAACCATGAAACAGCCGCGGCCCATGAAACTTTAACAACGATAATGGATAACTTTAACCTTAAATAAAATAAAAACTACAGAGGCAAGATTGCTGCAATTTGGTATGTTTGATGATTGGAGGGTAGATGATCAACATACTAATTTGCGGCCCTCCAGCCTCGGTAGTTTTTAAGATCTGAGGGCGGACAGAAGCAGTGCGGACGGACAGACAAATAGCCATCCCAATAGTTTTCTTTTTCAGAAAACTAAAATTGGAAGAAGCTCCGTGTCCAACAAATTTTCAAACACGAGAAATGTTAACTGGGGCAGTCAGTAAATTTGTCTGGGCCCTGTTAGTCCTATCAACTACACAATTTACAAATAACTTAACTGGAACACTACCGAGCTAAAGATCAGGCCTTCCGAGCAAAGCTGAAAAGTAGTATAATGAAATCTAATATGAACAGAGAAATCAGCTGTTCATATAATTATGAGATTCGCACTTGCTTCATAGAACACATAAGAAATTAACTATTAATGTAGCTGCGATGGAGCAGCGACAGCAGATGCTCACTGGACAACAATTGTCTGCCTTCAATCCGTTCACAGATTGGTTCTCGACCTATCATATACAGGAAATGGAAGCATTTCTCTGCTAAATCTAGACTGTTGGCAACAACTGCAGTATCCAAAATCAATATGACCTGGTGCAAGTGGATATTTTTGTCCTTTCGAAATTCATTGTTCTTTGATATGTGCACACAGCAGAATGTCTGTAGAATCACACGTTTGGTGATCAAAGGGTCATCAAAGAAACTGACGGATACAATTCGAGTCCTTGCCACAAACAAAACTATAGAAAGTGAAATATGTAACGTGAAATATGTACGGCAATTTAAAAGCCTACATCTGCAGTAAGACAGCATAAAAAAACTCTTGAAAAATAAAGGCATTTTTCATGTTTTAATGACATTACAAAAGCTAATGAGTGCAGAATGGGTTTTGGTATCAAAGGCAAAAATCGTAATGTCGCCCCAAAAAATAAGATTCGTGAACACAATTTAGTGCCTTTTCACGAATCAGGTAAGGTAAAGTAAAAAAAAAAAAAAAAAAGTTTCCGTAAATAGGTAAACTACAATTCCCATCAAAGAAAATAGCCCCAAGCATCTAAATGAAAAAAAAAAAAAAAAAAAAAAAAAAAAAAAAAATTATATATATATATATATATATATATATATATATATATATATATATATATATATATATCTATATATATATATATATATATATATATATATATATATATATATATATATACATTAATAACTCCCAGCCTCATGCAACTGGTTGTCCATTGTGTCAGTTCAAACATAAAACCGTGAACAGTTGGCCCCATTCAAGAACACTTGCGCTGATTTCAGCAAAGACACTTATATCCAACATCATACAAAGCAATGTGCAACCTGAATATGAAATACAACAGAAAGAAGCGAAAAATGCGCCGAAGAAACTTCGGCGCAATCGAGTTTTCTGTACAGCGTATAATGTTGTATGAAACTCTCAGCCACGACCCATGAAACTCAAACACGGTCTGGTGGTGGCCATTTGTTGTTGGTACCTATGGCGATGCCAGAAGTACGATCATGGCTGACTTTAACCTTAAATAAAATAAAAACTACTGAGGCTAGAGGGCTGCAGTTTGGTATGTTTGATGATTGGAGGGTGGATGAACAACATAACAATTTGCAGCCCTCTAGCCTCAGTAGTTTTTAACTTAAGATCTGAGGGCGGACGGACAAACAAAGCCGGCACAAGAGATTTCTTTTACGGAAAACTAAAAAAAGAAATTCACTGAACGAGAGTCCTTTAGAAATCACACTTCCCATTATGCCCTTAGGCAAGAGTCAGTGACACCAACTTTACGGGCAAGATGACAAACAAGAATACTTGCCTGACAAGTACCTTTGATTTCCACTGCAAGCTACAAAACAAGTGATTTTTCAGTACAGTCTACCAAATAATCTTGACAGGAAAGAAGGATGAGACAAGCCAGGGTTTTCAACGCCTCGCCCCGCTTGGTTTAACCATTCGCTACCTATTTTGATGACCGTTGCCATTTATTACAAACTATGAGAACGAGACAGTTCGGGTTTGCACAAAGAACAAATAAAATAATACTTAAAAATAAATATCAGAGTTTATACCTAAAACATTACCATTTCGGTGCACGCTACCCCGTCTAAAGTGCGGATACAAAAATGCTTGTATCCCGAACTGAATAAGTAATGAAGTGCTCAGATACTGTACTGGATTTGGGATTAGTCATCAGTCCTTAAACATGTGGTTTTCACAGATTTTTTCTTGCTGAATCACTTAATGAGAACTTTATTCTCTTTTACGGAGTGCATACAAAGAAAATTATTAATTCACAAAAAATATAGCATGTAAATCCAACTCAGTCGACTAACATCCAGGATCTTAACTCACTACTCTGGTCAAAACAGAGATGCCACGAGCTCATCACTCCGCTCTCGCCTAAGATTCGAATTTGGTCTTGTTTTTCTCCCCGGCGAGATGAGCTTTGTGTCACAAACGTCGCGCACACAGTAGATATACAGATGCCTTGCAATTATATACATGCTTGCTCACATAAACACATCGTTTTCCCCAACAAGGTGACTCTATGAAAATAAGGAACAGCGGTTAATACCACTCTCATAAATTAATTGAGGAAATAAAACAAACACGCGCGCGCATATCTATAGAAATGATAATATATGAGAATAAATAAAAACTGAAAAACAAAACTAAGTAAATATTCAGCCAATGTAAAATACGCTAGGATACTCAAGCCTCTGGATCAACTCTAACAATCAATTTGCCCCAAGCTGTACTTCGGGACGATTATTACCCGAGATTTAAAAAGGTCAAACGCAGCCTCTACTTTGTCGAGTTTACTTCGCCGCTAATAGTTAAATGTTTTACTTTGCTTCTTTTAAAAACGTCAATAACATACTATAACTGTCCCAGTCATTCGTGACCCATTTTGACTGCGTCAGTTAATAATACCCTTTCATCACTAGAAACTTCTAAAATACTTTAATAAAAGTATTTTTTCCGATTATTAATATGGTTTCTACACGCGATCTATCGTTGATGTCCGTTTATCGCCAAGGCTTGCGACAGACCTAAACATGTATCGGAAAGAGTAGAAAAACCATAAGCAAAAACTAACCAGGTTAAGGGTTATCCTACTTATGGAAAATTTTTGTTAAACCTCTTCATATTTCTTGGTGTTGACCGTGCAATATATCCCATTTCATTTGGCATTCTGAAAGGATCTCTTCTTTCGCATACGGTTTTCCTCCCCTTTACCAATGGTATCCTTCAAAACACCTCTCTCCTTATTAAGGCTTTGGCAGCCTTTCATTCTCCCATCCTCTCCCAACTGCTACATAACCATGACGTGCGAACTTCAAACAAATTCGCTCTTCCTACAAGTCTCAACCTTGATCAGAAAGTATCTGGAGAGAGATCTAATAAATACTAAAGACATAGTTTCTGCCCGATTCTCTGTCTACTTTCTCCAATTCTTTCGTTTGATAAAGCAATTCAGTTATTCTTTATGTCAACAGTCTGGATGTTTGAATGACTGGCTTGGAGCGATCACATATTTCAAATCGTTGTGTCTCCAACTGAACTATTACGAAAGCTGAAAGTCAGCTCAGTGGTCTGGTTAAACTAGTTTCATAATATAATAATAATAATAATACGATTTGTTTCGATGACCGAGCTTTTTCCTTTCTGGTGGGAACACTCTTCCTATATTTATTGGTTTTTTGTTGATTTTTTAAACTTGGGTTGCAAAGCCAAGCACTGAGGCAATTTCCCCCATTCAGCGCTTAAGACAGGGGAAGAGGGAGCTGCAGTGTTGAGCTGCAAGTTACATCCAGAAAATAAAGGAAATGAAGTACAAGGATCTAAGGTGGAATTGGGGAAAAAACCTTACAGTGCTAAGAAGTAACAGTCAATGGCTGAAGAGCAAGACTGGAGAAAGGAACATGGAATAGAGGTCAAGTAAAAGGTTAAAAAGTAGGCGTAGTTAGGGACGCTGAAAACACCCTTCACAGTGCACCTACTGACGGCACTACCATCCTGCGCAGTCACATTTATTGTTAATGCCCTTTTGGTCTCGCTTCCCGACATTACTGAATCTAAGGGAATTTGATTTTGCTGCTCCTGCCTCTTTTCTGGACGCTCACCCCACCTACTTTAGAACGTCGTGGTTTTCAAATAAAGTCTGAAAAAACAACAACAAAACACAGTCATTGACACTCAGCATTTGACGGCTTTACCTCACACAGCCAACAACAAGAACTTCATGAATGACGTTACTTCTAAATAACATGGAATTTCCATGTACATGCTTAATGGATGGGCAAACCAACTAACTTCTCTCGTTCTCCAGGCATCAAGGAAATACTATCTTAAAGAGAACAAACTAAATGAAACCAGCGAAATAAATATCTTGGTCTCCTTTCTCCAATGTCTATTTCTGGATCTCACATAAAGACGCCAATTAAATATTTACGCTGAACCGACCTTCTGCGAAGCGAATTTCAGGGACGATCCATTTTTCCTTTTAGTGTACCTCCGGCCAAGTTGGTTAATAAAAAATGAACTATCGTTTTGGAAGAGAAACACGTAGATTCCATTTACCCTGAAGTTAAAAATTTAAATGTCATTGTCCTACTAAATATGCACACATATATACATTAAATGTAATATTTCTTATTCATATTTTCATACTTCACTTACATTTATTTTTAAAAAATTATATATACAGTATATACATATATATATATATATATATATATATATATATATATATATATATATATATATATATATAATATAATTATATATATATATTACGATCTCGCCTCTCGAGATCTACAGGTTCTTTAAAATAAACAAGCAATTGGGCTGTAATGACTGACGAGAGGTGACAAACAAAGGAGGGAGGAGCAGAACAAAACGAAAAAGTTACCTTAAAATTAATTTATTTACAGTAAGCTATGTACATATTTACAGACGAGTCAGGTTTAATTTAAAATTAGCATTACTAACAAAATTAATTACTTAACAGCAGCAAAATACAATACAAGTAATTTAAACTTCGTTAATAAATCAATAACACTTGAGCAGCAAAACATCAGCAAAATACACAGGTAGCATAATAAACCTCAAATAGATCAAATAACACAAGTAGCATAATATGAAATAGAAAAGCAATATTATAAATACGTAAACAGCATGCTACTAGTTACATTACAGCCAGAGTTACATAAACAACCTCAGACGAACTCAATAGAGCCGTCGAAACAGCCCCAAGCTGCTTGACAGGAACACTGCAGGACAACTCCGACAGAGCCGACACGGCAACCATCTCGTCCTCAAGCACAGTGCTGACGTCCTCCTCCAGTACTGACGACCACGACAGAGCCGACACGGCAACCATCTCGCCCTCCAAGAAGCGTACCGACGTCCTCCTCCATCTACGACGACCATGACAGAGCCGACACGGCAACCATCTCGTCCTCAAGAAACTCTCTGCTGCTAGGACCTGACTCGCAGGTACGGATACCTGCTGCTGCTACTCCAGCTGGCTTGCTGCTACCCTCAACCTGACTCGTTGCTGCTACGAACCTGACTGACGAAGTCTGACGCCATCCATCAGACGTCAACTCGCCAGTAATTAAAAACAAACAAAAACAAAGGAGGCAACAATCCACTAAGGGAACAATCGACAAACGATTGTTCCTAACAATATAATTTTTCAAAAACAAATGTAAGTGAAGTACGAAAATATGAATAAGAAATATCACATTTAATGAGCACATCTACAGAAGGTGAGACGTAGCAAGAAAATAAAAGTAGTTAAGTAACTCATGAATATATGTAGACCTGCACTGAGGGCCAGATAATGGAATAGAACATTGCTCTCTGAGACCAACCATCACCTCTGCTCACCATATCTTGACTTTGTCACAAACAGGTAATAATAGCAGGACATAAAGAGAGTAAGTGAAGGCAAAAACATGGAAAGTGAAAAACTACATTAATTATGCACACACACACACACATATATATATATATATATACATACATACATACGTACATATATACTATTAAACCTTTTCCCATAATAGGGGATGGCACCAAAGAACAAACAAGAATCACTACTAAATAAAGAATGAATTTTCAGTGCAGATAACTTCTACAATTCCACTTGTACTACATACTTCACAATAAAGCTCATCTGCAGTTTGCCAATCATCTGCACTTAGCACAAACCCACACAATCTCGATTTCTGAATAAGGAAGCATCTCCCTTCCTTCTCTCTGGCATTTTCTTGGTCTTTCCCTCCATCCCTACAACGCCTCCAAAATAGAGGCTCTTGTCAGCAACCTATCATTCTCCAGTTTCATCACATTGTTATTTATGTATGTATATGACTGCGTCATTCTTTTACAATAAAAACAGTCAGTGACCATGTTCATCGAGCCTTTGAACACTATCTGAATTTCATATATTCAACATTGATAAACAAAAGCAGTCAGCGCTGAATCTTTTAATACATGATTTCACATGATTTCACAACTTAAGCAACTGAATTCATTATGTCGAGAAAGTTACATACTAATGGGATTGTCTGGATGCACATGAGCAAACATTTTTAGTTCTCAATAAGCCATAATTTTATTACTTTTTCTTCTAGCTATACAACGAGTGTCAGATGTGACAGCCGTCATAATGTCTTATGCTACGGGCTACCCATCATGATTTTTCTAATATCCATCTCCAAATCTGTCTTCTCCTATCGAAGTGTAGTCCATTTCTGACCCACTAAGTTTTTAAAACAGTTTCTCAGATAGAGTAGCATCTTATCTAAACGAGCGATTTAGCTGGTAACTCTTTAACACACTCCTTAGAACGAACTCCATCCCTCTCGTAATTCTTATTTCAGTTGGTCACAATCTTGTAATTCTTAGAAAACCTCCCTGTGGTCACAGGTAAGCAAATGCAAAGGCACTAATGCGTACATACAACAACAACCACACGCGCGAAGAGAGCAAGGCTCTGGTTTCTCCTATGCACGGAAATTTTTGAAAAGTACCGAAATAGAGTAATTACGTACGTTCAAGTAAAAGTAAATTCTAAAGTTAGACACGCCTCAAATACACGGAAACACCAGACTTTACCTGGACATAAAAGTCACCATCATTCGATTTCTGATGCAACTGCTGTTGCAACCGGGCTATCCTTACATTGCCAGTTCCGAATTATTATTATTATTATTATATATATATATATATATATATATATATATATATATATATATATATATATATATATATATATATATATAATATATATGCATGTATAACTGAATCACGAAAATATGGAACGCGATGAATATATAAATAAAGACAAAATCCACGAAGGAAAGAGAAACACTGGAGTGCTGCGAGGCCTTTCGACTGTCATCCTTTTACTTAGCTAAGTAAAGGACTACAGTCGAAAGGCCTCGCAGCACTCCAGTGTTTCTCTTTCCTTCGTGGATTTTGTCTTTATATATATATATATATATACTGTATATATATATATATATATATATATATATATATATATATATATATATATATATATATATATATATATTATATAATATACATATATAATATACAGTCTAAACTATCTTATAACTAGTGTTAAAGATAAATCAAAGAACACTAAGCAAATTAACCTATAATCAAGTACATCTACTTGTAATATTGTCTTTTTCACAATAATTTTTCAGAAT
>JANJGK010000038.1:8516015-8538515 GCA_039081455.1 Macrobrachium rosenbergii
TAGTGTGTAACCGATTTTTTTTAGACAACTAGCAAACTCATATAATTTTTATTGGTCGCTATTTATTGTACAGAACCCTGAGGATGCATTAGCTGAATGCGAAACACGTCGGAATAAATTATACTATGTATATATACATATAAATTATATATATATATATATATATATATATATATATATATATAAAATTCACGTGCGCACAACAATAACTTACGGGTAATAACTTGTCGTTCTGAGTTGCCTCCGTCCAGCCCGGGGTGAGATTCTCTCACTACTTTTCCCGACATAAGAAGAATGAAGGTACCTCTGTCCGAGCTTCAGGACGGTACATAACGACCTTAGGATTGGAAATATAATCTCGACTTTCTCTTACATTACCGTCACTTTTGAGGGTGTGGGTAGCTTATGTATTTACCACAAGCCGTAGTTCCTCATTGGACGGGTGGGTACCGTTCTCAGCTAGCACTCTGCTGGCCCAGCGTTCGATTCTCCGACCGGCCAATGAAGAATTAGAGGAATATATTTCAGGTGACAGAAATTCATTTCTCACTATAATGTGGTTCGGATTCCACAATAAGCTGTAGGTCCCGTTGCTAGGTAACCAATTGGTTCTTAGCCACGTAAAATAAATCTAATCCTTCGGGCCAGCTCAGTGGTCTGGTTAAACTAAGGAATACTTAACCACAAGCCGTTTAAAAAAAAAAAAAAAGAGGATGGCTCAAGAATGTTTTTCCATTCCGCTTATCAATGAGTCATAATGGCATGAATTTACTAGCCATATGAATATTTAATAACATTTACCTTTATCTGACAATAAAACTGAAAATTTGATTTAAGCGCTCCGTCGCGGGCAAACTCAAGTAAATGACTGATTTCATTAGCAGCATAAGTGCTTCAACTAACACAAATTGGAACATGAAATAACACATCATATGGAAGAGAATAAAAATTTACATAAGACTTAATTATGTTCGATTAGTTAATGCGATGTCCCCACTTGTAAAATTAAAGAAACAAATCAATTCTTAAATAAAAAAAAATAAAAACGCATGAAGCCGCAAGAAATTGTGACTGTTAACAGATTCATAAAATGCCTTTATGTAAACACCAAACAGTGGAATGCGTGAGTTTTTATACAATCGAATATAAAATAATTTGCAGAGGGAATGGCGAAAGCAAAAGGTTCCGTCCATTGCAGGCGAACACGTAAAACTAACATATTGACAAGGGGGGGAAATAGAAATGCATTCAAGTACTCAAGTCTGTATGTTGTTTTGGGATACGAATGAAAAAAAAGAGGAGAGAGAGAGAGAGAGAGAGAGAGACAGAGAGAGAAAACTCAGAACGGTTTCACATGATAGAGATGGCAATAAAAGCAAGCAGCGGGTTGGGCGCCAGAGCAATAAAACTAAATAGAATGGCTAAAATATGTGTATCTATTTTTGCTTCTGCTTTAAGCAAGACAGGAGAAACCGATCACATGGTGACCTAAGAGCCCATTCCAGAGATGAGTGGTGGAGAGAAAAACTACTGCTCTTTGCCGACACAATGGTATTTTTTATTCATTTATTCTCTTTATTTTTTGCCATGGGTGGTGGTGCGATATCTATTTGCGTCAGTTTAGTCTGATATGGAATAAGACACTTGACTAATGTGCACGTTTGTCAATTATGTACGTGTGAATACATGCACACACGATACGCGTATTTATTTACTGCAAATACTACGAAATGCAATAATCAATTATTTTTTCAGTATCTTGAAAAATATTATTGAAGCACTTGCAATGTTAACTTTGATCTTTGAAACTGAATAATCAAGCAAGTATTAACAGCTCCACTTTGCTGGCCTGTCCAATATGATAAAATGCAGTCTTGACTCACTTAATTGAAAGGTCGTTTAGTACAGTATGCAGACACGGTACTCTAGTTGTAGTAAATCAGTACCCGCAGCCTCCTTCCCCACCACACACACACAAATGAAATAAAACTGTTGCTAGTCTTACCAGAGATCTGGAACGGATCAGCAAGTGGTTAGTCAATGGGGCATGAAGCTGTATTTCAAATATACTCAAGTTGACTGAACAGCCAATGTTGCTTCGTTCTCACGCTCTAAGATTCCATTTGCATAACCCGTACTGCATTTGATGCTTCTGAAAGTTTTACGACACTTGGTGTTGCCTACAATTACATGTTTCTATTTCATATCAGTTAAATCCATTTCGATTACTATTTTCCTGTCCGTTTGTCAGCAGCCTTCAGGATATTTATAGTTTTAAATCCGGTCCCGAAGTGCTGGCTTCCTTTATCACCAGCAAAATTAACTGTGCCTCTAAACCATAGCCAGGACACTTCCTATTAAGGTGTCACGCGTCACATCGCCCAGTACCAGCGCCCATTCTTTTCTTGTACAATTAAACTGAAATGTCGTCTTCTTGGCAGTATTCAACAGCTGTCAAATTACTCTCAAATCAAATTTTTTATGTTTACTTCAAGATTTTCTTGCAGGTAGGCAGCAAAGAGTTGCTGTTGATGGGATCTTTAGCGAATCAAGACCTGTTGTGTATGGAGTTCGACAGAGCGGTGTTCTTGGCCCACTGTTATTTTTAGTGTATACAAGTGACATGGTTGTTGGCCTGGAAAACCAGATCGTTCAGTATGCCGATGATGCTACACTTGTGAGTGTCGTAAGTCTCCACTATGAGGCTGAACTCCAGCAAAACGAAAACACTGTTGATTAGTAGATCTCGTACATACTTTCCACCCCACCCTCCCCTCCAAGTCGATGGGACTCTGCGGAATGAGTCTGAAGCTTCAACCATTCTAGGTGTAATTTTTTTACTCACATCTTACTTTTGAGAAACATCTAATGAAAGTGTCGGCAAATGCAACACGAAAGTTAGGTACTGAACGAAAGGCCTCATATATTTATAACAGTGATAAAATCAATGCAACTTGTTTTAGGTCATTTGTCCCTTCTTGGCTAGAATACTGTTCTGCTTCTGCCACAGATTTATCTCTTCTTAGATAGTGTGGTTCGTGGTGGTAGACTTCTATTTCCTAATAGTAACAGTTCCCTGATCCCCTTTTCCTGCCGAGAGAGAGCAACCAGAAATGTTGAACAGCAGCACCAATATGCAGTAAATGTGCCTCGCTGTAGAACTTCTCAGCTCCAGAGGCCCTTTATTACTCACATCGTTGGACTGTGGAACAGTCTCCCTGGATGTCGTAGAACTGGAACTTCAAAAGTTCAAACGAAGATGCAATGCATTACTACCCTAATACTATTCTCCTTGCATTTTAATACATTTTTATCTGTTGATTAATTTATTAATTTTTCTTTTTTGATAAGCTATATATCTTCTTTTTGTATTTACCCTCACCTCATCTTACTTCCTCCTAATGAAAACCATATTCTTTGGACGCTTGAATTTCAAGTCAATGGCCCTTGTGGGTTTGTTCCACATGAATAGGGTTCATATCCTGAATAATAATAATAATAATAATAATAATAATAATAATAATAATAATAATAATAATAATAATAATAATAATAATAACAACACTGCAAAAGTAGTGCAGCTATTCAAACTATCAAAGGGCGAATTATCAAGGCTATGCATTTATCAGTTCTATGAAGAACACCTCTAATACCCTGCGCCAGGATCAACAACTGCTTCTTCCCTAATTGCTGCAAATTTAGTTTGGAAACGAAATTGACGTTCAGAGGATCAGTGATCGAATATACAGCTTGTTCTCTGCAATTGGGTAATAAACAATCCCTGAAGAATCTTCAAAAGCTCATTTCTCTTCTTAGCCTGAAGAACCACGAAATTGTGGTTTGTGTGAAATCAACATAATTTATAATCCAAACAGTTTACGCTGTTAATAGTATTTTTACTATATATACTGGAAGTGTCTTCTGTAGTGTCAGAACTAAATTCTAAAATTAAAATGTTGATTTGGTCTTCATTCATAAACATTCATTGATAATCACGTTGATATCTGCTTCGAAGCAAAAGCAACCAAAATGTTCCAGTAGGGGCGACTGCCTACAGTGGACTTATGAGGTGTACTGCAAAGTACGAAAGGTTCTTGCACCATCCCTACGGCCTCAGCTCTGCTGCAGTGCTTTCTGCCTCTTCCTACTCATCCGTTCCTTTAAAGTCTTTCTTCCTAGCCGTCCAACTTCAACGACTGCCACCTATAAGAACGCACACTCCAAATACCCAAGAAATGACCACGAAAGGGGAAAGTCTAACATGCGCAAGTGATCTTCATTAGCAATTTGTGTACAGCCGTGTAGACAGGCAAAATAGAACAAGAAAAAAAGATGCAGAGAAAGAACTGAAATTGCCTAACAACTCGGCAAGATGCACTTCTTGTTCTTATTAACCTTTGACATCTTGATGCAATTAGAATACCTAGGGTAACTACTGCCAACATTTGAGTGAGAGGATCCAGAGGAATCTTTGAAGAAGTAAGATAAAGATGACCTCGTTTTCTCCATTGATAAATGTCAAGTTATGGTACCAATTGTCTTTCTACTACCAATTTCAAAGAATCAAAATGAACAATAATTAACTGTATCAGCAACACCATCCAAAACAAAAAAAGGTAAATAATAATAATAATAATAATAATAATAATAATAATAATAATAATAATAATAATAATAATAATAATAATAATTCAGAAATTAAAAGCACAAGTGAGTACCTGATACGTAAAAAATGGTCATGCTTTAAAATCATATGGCTAAGTAGGCTCTCGAGTATTCTCTGGAATATAATTTTCAATTCTGAAAGTTGCATTATATTACTAGTATATATACCATTAACTGAATTTTTCATATCCACTAAGTATTCCCATGATTTTAAGGTATTTCGTTAAGCAATAATAATAATAATAATAATAATAATAATAATAATAATAATAATAATAATAATAATAAAGCTATCCTAATGATACAAATGACAGAATTCATCCATCAATCAAACTCTCCTCCAACGTGTCCAAGTTCTACAGAGGATTCTGTTGTCTAAGTTTGTCAGGACGCTTCCTCCGAGGAGCCCCGCCAAAGCTGTCGAATTAGTTAACGTCTGACGAGCCCTCATTATCTAATGGAATTACGATGCGTAGAGGGATACGTTTATACATTCTGAGATGGTATTTCCTATGTAATTGGTCTCTTTTAAAATGTATTTCACAACAACTTACACAATATCATGATGATTACTCATAATTAATATGTATTTTTTATTCTTTTAACGTGCTTTTTTTCCCCTTTGCGTACGGGGTAAGCACGATGCCTTCTTTTGGAGGACTTAGATTTGGCTTTGGGGTAGACCGTAGTCTCGATCGTCTGCCCTGCCTGACATTTCTTAGACCCCGGTATCGTATGTACATGTATCATACTAGTCACCAGTGCCCTTTCTCCCAGCAGCGAGAAGTTGTTGCGCGGTTAGGTGGACAGTTCGAGACGTGTGAGATGTCTGTTATGTTTTTAGGAGATGTTGGAGTGGCTTTGCTTGTGTGTTTATTAGTCTGTACCACCCATTTGCTTTTAAGCAAACCTATCCGTTGATTACATATATAATCCCGGGGTGTCTAACTGATAGCAAATGTAAAAGCAAATAGACTGTAGTTTCAATTCATTTCAAAGCACTCAGTCGTCTCAAATAGAAAGATGTTTAAGGCAATTTCCGATCGTTTATCACACTTGCATCCCTGACTCAGGGACCCCCAGATCTATTAGTTTACAGCGAAAAGAACCAAATAAGAAGACACCTCAATCTTACTTAGGTCTCCGTTCCAGACCGAGAGGGACTTAAGAGCTACCCACCAAATTGCAGAAAATCACGACGAAGCCTTCACCGTGTAATGAAGCAATCACAGTAACATTACGCTGCATTTTGGCGATACTTGATGACGAAGCTATGCAGCGTTTTTCTCCCGCATCAAATTACACAGTTAATAATGATCCCTGTCACATTGGCACATCATATAAAAGTGTGTAACACTGTCTTAAACCGATGTGCAGAGTCACCACGGAATTCTGGGTTTAAAGATGCTAGGCGCACTTTTTTTTCATCATCTCACACTTATTTTGCCAGTAATGATTAGCCTTTCTCTAAAATATCACTTGGTCAGAAAAACCTGACAGTACACGCTTGGCAAATTTACTACCTAGCGGTAGATATTTACAAGGTAATTTGACGCTTTCTAAAATGCCATACGCTGCACCACATGTGAAATTTGTGGAAATCAAATAAAACTTAACAAAAGAAATATAGACAGACGCTTGGCGTTTACAGTTAATGCTAAGAGATATAATGTAAAACTGCCTTTCTAAATGCAATGAAGAGGACAACGACCAACGCTTAAAATTTAATATAGTCACCGAATTTAATGAGGTAGGATCAAATGGCTCTGGCCCAACGGGGACAGGTTGTGATTACAATACCGGTACTAAAAAAAGAAACGAACCTCCAACTCTAAAAAAAAAAAAAAAAAAAAAAAGACACCATGAAAAATATACCCCGCCCAGCCAATGACACTAGCGCAGCAAGACACGCAACAGAGGTGAAGTTTCTGTAAAGATTTGGCAGAGAGTCTGGTTTGGTGGAACATGCGAGGAAAAGGCATAAAGAACTCCGGTAGGTGAAGGCAAATAATTGCGGACAGTACGATGCACAAAAGATCTGAACAACACCAGCAGGGTTAAAATTCCATCATGAAAATTCCTTGTCAGAGAAGAAAGATAAACCCACCAAAAAACATTACTGCTGAGAAAATAAGCTAAATCAAGCCTAGCATGCTAAAAATTCATCAAATCATATACTATACTATACAAACAAAACACACACACATATGTATATGTATATATATGTGCATGTATGCATGTATGTACTGTATGTATGTATACAATAGTATACAAACCTATCACTTTATTTTTGTTTAATAATTTTTTTATATTAATTAATTAATTTATTGAGAGAGAGAGAGAGAGAGAGAGAGAGAGAGAGAGAGAGAGAGAGAGAGAGAGAGAGAGAGAGAGAGCGCATCCACTGATATTTCATGACCTCCCGTAACTAAGACGCACGCTGCACACTGATTACCCCAAAATAACAGATACCCATGACAGCACAGAGCACGTGGGCCCTGTGACCCAGCATCAAAAGACATCCGCCCTTTTGAAGTTATCTGCTGTCTGACTAACAATCTCAGAGGAGCAGGAAGAAGAGGAACTTTCGCAAAAGGACGCCCTCGGATACAAATGACAAATGGCTGCGTATGTTACTAGTTTTTGTACCCATGGGAAAGTGGATTGCTCTCGAACCAGCTCGCAAATACAGTTATTCTCACTATTAGATTAATAACGCATTATGCTTCTCTTTTTAGCCATAAATAGAACATGATATTTATGTTCTTGGGATTCACGCTGTATTTCTGTTTTTAACTAAAGACAATATTAACCTCTTTAAAACTGCTATCGTTTCTTAAAGGATGTAATTTATTACTGTGTTTTACGATGTTCACATTAACATCATCACTAACAACAATGGCCATACAATAAATTCAATACCAAACGAAGCGGCGTCTAAAATACAAACTCAAACTTCACCTAAATACGAAGCAAATATGACTTCAGCTCACAACACCACATATTTAATTGAGTATTCTTAATATACTTTAATTCTGTTTAACTGCAGTTCTAATTAATACAACCATTTTGAAGAGAGGATCCGCAAGAATGTTCGACTTGGTAGTGAACCCCTTGGGAAACACCCTTGACGCAGACACGACATGGCATCCGGAAACAAATTTTTGCGTGCGACAAAAGCAGCCATTCTTAGGGAAACAACAAGTCTTTTTGTCATTATGATACAAATCTTAAGAGGTCTATAAAGTTGCTTAATTATTCAATTGCTCAAAAACTGGGCCAATTCGTCTCCTTTCGGCAGGCTAACTAGTCGCAAGTGCGTATTAATTCAAATTCCTATGAGATGAGAAACGACCAGAGCCTAAGGATATAACACGAGAGAGAGAGAGAGAGAGAGAGAGAGAGAGAGAGAGAGAGAGAGAGAGAGAGAGAGAGAGAGAGCTTAAACTAGAAAAAAGTATAAACATACACCTGAACCCACAACTTCTGAAATAGTGTACAAACGTATTACTTACAGGCAAAACAAACTCGTTTACGGAAATCAGTGAATTTACATAATAATTCATAAGCACAAAAAGGCCCCAGCGCAATATCAGCTGATGTTAATATATAAAAAAAAGAATGAATTGTGGGTTCCAAACTTAACCCTTGCGTCCAAGTCAACGATGGTACGTAGGAACAAAACCGCAAAGTGGGGACTGTGCACTAGTTTCCTATGGGACTTTCTTATAATAAGCGATAATATCTGTTCAACCCACTTAGACGGGCCACAGTAATAATAGCTTGGAAATGGCTAGCGGGAAAAAGATGAAAACTATTAGCAACAATCACTTTTACTCGTTTCAAGAGCCAGATAAAATCTCAATTCTATCACCTCGAGCCCATATAGACCGAGGAGCAAGAGTCATTTCTTTTTATTATAACTATTGGAATTTTTTTATTCTCCATGTTTTTTTGGCTCACCGGGGCTACGTACATTTGCACCCTCAACGCGAAACACCCAATATTTGTTTAGTCACTTTCGTATTTTCTCTGCTTTTACAAAGAAGTGACTTGACTTATTATTAAACGACATGCTGATACATGGCGCATCAATATAAGAAAGAATGATGTGTGTGTGTGTGTGTGTGTGTGTGTGTGTGTGAGAGAGAGAGAGAGAGAGAGAGAGAGAGAGAGAGAGAGAGAGAGAGAGAGAGAGAGTCTTAAAGTGGGCCTTAGCGGTAATTTTTTAATGGCTAATGTCCTCTTCACGTACTTTCGGGGATTATTTGCAGAGGAAGCCAAACGGGCTCCTAAAGGAATTTCGGCTTCCAACGTTGGCGTTTTCTAGCTTTGTCATTGTTTGCTTCCTGCTTATTTTAGGTTTTCGTCATTTTTATTTTTACTTCACTTTTGTAAGATCTGCGTGTATTTCCATTATTTTTAGAGTAAAATATTTGTGCTGCTGAAATTCTGACGCCTTTTTATTATGGTTTTGTATAACAGAAACGGTGGTTACGTTTGCAAGGTGAGAGAAAGGAGGGGATGCATATAACGGAGGCATCCAACTGTATACTTGCCAGCGGACGAGCAGTGTTCCATTCCTCGCAGCGCTGCATCTACAAACCAGAGAGATATCAAAGCGATTGCAATTCCGTGGGTTGTTGAGCTTCGCGAATGGGAGTGGAGGGACGACATTCTACGCGTTTCTGACAAGGAACGAAATGGGTATAAAAACGTTTGGTTTTTTCTTCTCACCTCTGAATGTTAATGCTACACTGCGTCAGGAGAAACGTCTACTTGACAGTATTGGAAAGATATTCCCGAGGTGCAGGACGTAAAAAAAAGGAGGAATAAGTATTGATGACGAGACAGGACTCAGAGGAAAATTGCGATTTAAAAAACCTTTTTCCATTCTTAAGTTACTCTACTTAGTCACCATCTTGCAAATAAAAGGCACGAGAATCATCGACTTTTTTGTGAAAACTTTTGAAGACCGAATAAAAAGATTTTGTTTCACTCATGATCCTCTTTTATTAGAAGACACCGAAAAGGCAAGAACTAGAAAGTTATGGCATCCTTTTCCACCCTACAGTCTAAAAGAACCATGGCATATTAACTTTTATTTACAAAATAACTTACCCGCAACTGCGTAGGTTAATCACAGTACGAGGAAGCTCAACTGTAGAACAACCGAAATAAATAATAATATACATATACATATATATGTATACGTATATATATATATATATATATATATATATATATATATATATATATATATATATATATTTATAACTTCATCATCTACCCTTTAAAACCACAAATCCATTTCATGTGTCAACTCTTTAAATAAAGCCATTCTGTCAGACTGCCACTACTTTCTCAAAAAGGTAGTTCAAGTGTAAATGCAACCATGATGTCTATCTTAAAAATCACAATAACACAGTTCCTCCAGTTTTCAATGTCAAAAATTATTTTCTCTCAAAAGAAATTCAAAGGTAAATTAAGAATAAATATATAACAATTAATATAAACCTGAAACAAAAATTGACAAAGCTAGAAAACCCCCGCGTTTATGCAGAAACTTACAGGTGAATTATCCCTATGACTACGTTAACAGGCGGGCATTAGCCAGCCCAAATTACTTATCCACTATCAAACACATCAGAAAGACTTGTTCTCAGTCATAAAAGAGTAATTCCAACACTATGGCCCACTTAATGATACTCTCCACTACTGGCACACGCAAGTTGTATGCAAACAAGGAAGCACTCAGCCCACGTACTCCTGCATGCCTTGCACCATTAAAACAAGCAATTTAGCCCCTGGCAACTTACTCGACTGGCGATAATGAAGTTCACAAATTGAAAATACTTATTAGTCCTCATTTTATATAATTATTATTTCGAGAGTTAATTAACAATTAAAATGACTCACGGAAATTGAAAGTCGTCAAAAATGCATTTCACTATTAAGAGCAAATTTTACGTAAATGAATCTTCTTCTTCTTCTTTTAAAGTGCTTTTTTCCCACAGTCTCATTCAAATGAATAATGAATACAAAATTCAGCACCAGATATGACACACTTGAAATATCGTATACTCTTATAAATACCCACCTGAATGGTTCATTACCCGTTAGCAACTGCGATAGGAATTGCAGCAGTGGAAGAGACAGACAAACGAACAAAGAATCTTATGAATGGTTTCACTCCAGTGAGAGAGAGACTGACTCGTCGAGGCCTTCCCAACTTCAATTACATGAGGGTACACAGAGATATGATAACTCATGTCTGTGTTCTTTTTTTCCTCTTTCTCTAAACCCCAACAGTTTACTAACAACCAGGTACGCAATTAACTGCTTAGAGTGGCAGAAGGTTATTGAATTTTGAAGGAATGCCCCCATATCTTCCCTTCTCGTTAGGTTCAGAGATCTACCGCTGGTTACTCAGCTTGGAGCTAAAGCAGCACCACTTGCGCTAAGACAGAAAGATCAGCACGCTTGCGGACCCCCATGATGAGATGATTGGACCCACCGTCTTGATTACAAAGTCCAATTGAATAGCACTGCTGTCTGAAAGCCTCAGCAGTGTTAAGATGGTATCATAATCAAAGGTCTAATTAAAACCCGAAGAACGCTCTCGTCCTTCGTATCCAAAATAGCAACGTCAGCCCCATTCCATTCGTGTTATCGCGATCCGCCTCAGCTATCGGAACGTCCCATGGTTTGAATATGTAGTGCTATTTTTAGGAAAACAAAAGGCTGAGCATATATATATATATATATATATATATATATATATATATATATATATATATATATTTATATATATATATATATATATATATATATATATATATATTATATGTGTCATATGTGTATATATATATGTATAATATACATGTATGTATGTAAGTATATATGTATATACAGACACACATACATTATATATATATCCACTTGTTGTTTCCTTCTCCAATTTAATCCGACCTCCTTTATATTGCACAATATCACGAATAATATGCACAGCAAAGCTAATATTTTCTCCCAAAAAAAAGTAAGAACAAGAAAAAATAAAACGGTATTAAATAAATGCACTTTTGTTGAAGGATATCAACAACACTCCTAATACAGCCCACTGCAAAATGGTTAAATAACTTGATTATTCGTCTCCCACCTTCCTGTCCACACCTCGAAATCCCTTTAATTGCCACTTACTTGGCAATGCACTTTATAAATTATTCCTTCAATTAATTCACAAATAATCCAGCAAAATGTCCTTGCAAACTTTAACCAATAATAACAAAAATTGGTTATCAGAAAATCCATGTATACCCAAGTAAAGGACTGATGAAATACAAAGTTGTGCCAAAATTGTGCAGAGTACTGCTCTGTTTGTATTCACTTTGAACTGTTATGTCTGGTCATCAAGATGCAAACAGTAACAATATGCAATAAACGACAGTATAAACTAAATATGAACGAACAACAATAATCTGTGGCTCCAGTTCATATCTGGCAGGCAATCTCAGGTGCAATTAGCTCCTTATAAAAAGGTCAGATTCTTTATGTTTTTATTATTATTTGACCGATTCTACTCACCAGTCAAGTTCATGGTTCAATTCTTCTTATACGCTCTGCACACAAATTTTAGAAATTATTTCTTGAGATGGATAAATGCGAAAGAATAGATTTAAGACGCCCATAATAATTGCAAATATTTGGCTGCATATGGCTTTAACTCTCTAAACTTGAAATTAGAATTCCTTTCCAAAGCACAGATATCTCAGTACTAAGACACCAAGTTTGCTGTTACCATTTCGATAGCTACATTTCAATCAAGGGTACATTATATAAAACGTAAAACAGTATAGATTACGGTATAAGAAATTAATTAGCCTTACCTGTGACGCGGAAAAAATTTCGCTTGTGCTTCTCCCTAACGATGAACTTCATGCACCAAAACAAAAAAAATAACACGATTTTGAGCCAGTTCATCAAATCAAGTGATTCCTTCTTCAATTATCTGGATATCACGGAACATTAACCGGAATTTATCGTTCAGTGTTGGACGTAGTTCTCCTATGGTGCACATGCAAGGCCAATTTAAGCACTTGTAACAACAAAGTTCAGTCCTCTCGACTTTCATAAATGATTATCATATTTACCAAAACTCCTGCAACCAGTGATATCCACATCAACTGTGATATTACCCTTTCTGCCCACATCTGACCAAGAAGTTTGTGAATGGGATTACACACTCTGCTGCGCACACAAAACGCAGCAACATGCGTGAAACAAAACACGTTTCATTCTTTCTGATGACAACCGAGACATAACTGACAAGACGAATACAGCGAAACCACTGCATGAAATTAGATTAGTGTTGTTGTTGTTCTTGTTAGGTTTAGCTGGCTTATGATGACACAGGCCGAGAAGTAGTTCTTGGGAAGGATGCGTGATGCCTCATGACTATATATACCTCTCGTCCTTTAACCAAGACAAACTAATGTTTGAGGTAAAAAAATGTCACCACTCAACACACGAATTAGCAATATGAAATTTATCTTTTGCCTTCAAAAGGGGGCCGGTAGATTATAAAAGATCAATGGTTCTTCCTGGATGACTCATTAATTTTAATAAGACCAGTTCAACTTGATTCCGTCCTCATGTCAAATTCAAAGTTTCAATGCTGCATCATATCAACTGCGCCAAACCAGTAAAATCGTAATATAACGATTTACTGTAGAAATATAAAAATAAAGTTCTACCAAGAGGATGGGGAAATTGTTACTGCACCTTATATACGTGACGAAACGAAACAGTACAAATTTTCCTAAAACCAGCAAATGCAGGACAAAAATATTTAGGAAAAAACTCTAGTCACAACGAACAAGCAATGCGTGTGATTAAGCGACGCCCATTAATAGAAAATTCATACTCATAGAAATAATAATACCAACTGGAAAATGCTCACTTGAGAGAGATAAAATTCCTGGAGGAGGGAAATTCTACCTTTACCGTTGGCCGACTCTTCCAGAATGTTGAACCATTTATAATGACGTCACGGATTCTCTATGGTTCATGTCTATAACTCACAAAGCGAAAGAGATGGTGTTAACTTTATGGCCTCGATATAAAAAATCAAAATCAAAAAGAGAGGTTGCTTAAGTCAAGCAACGCATCTCAACTATAATACTCGACATAAAGGAAATGGCGCAATCCGAGATGAGATAAGCCAACGGATAAACTGTAAAAATGAGAATGCGGCTGTACAGAAAACAGTCACGTGAGCCGATACCTCGTTGACTCATGTTTATAAAGGAAGAAACTGATATCATAGAGTAACAAAGAGCAGCAAAATTAAAGAATGGCTTCCTTGCCGCAAGACAATAAGAAGCGTAAAAAAGATAAAACTTACCCGGTAAGACAAGACCTTTAGTCATATATTAATGAGATGCAGCCAAAATGATGATTAGCAAATACAGCTGATGAACTTACACGACCAGTTCACAGAGGGAGGCAGGTCTTGATTGCCACTCGAGAAATAATGATGCCGAATGATGAGGAGACATAAATGAGATAGAAAGAGAATCGGATACGACGTGATGTATGATGTTGGAGAAACTGAAGCGCATATCCGATGTCTATCACATATTGATGGTCACATGATCGTAATGAATCGATTTTATGCAGCATAATGTTAAACAGCATTAAAATGAATAAAGGAGATATGTCTAATTCATTATGTCCCCTCGTATTAAAAGAAGGCACTCTACAGTGCACAAATCCGCTGGGCTTACATGCCACTTGACGCTACTTGTAAATAGCAGCACCTTGGAACGATGTCGCAGCGAAATTTCTGAAAGTGCAGCCATTGGAAAAATGAATTTCGTCGAGGTAGCACTCAGCCATAACCAATTATTTCCGATCAAACATTCATGATGGCGAGTTCAACTCTATATTTCTTACATCTGAAAAGGAAAAAAAAAATAATCACAAAACGCCGTCAAAGTACAAAGGCGGTCCGTCAGCATTGTACGTAATCATTAACAGCTCGAGGCAGTTACCAGAGCGCACGGATTTCATGCTCTGCTGCATTATTCTTATTTTCGCGAAGTTCATGCAAACGTACGTACTAATTTTTCTCTCGATCTTGATAATACACAACACAACACACAAACGCACACGAATCGAATGGAGAAACAGCAGAAGCCATATCGAGAGGAATCACTGAATTAACAATCGTAAAAGAAGAAAGTATATCTTAGTTTAACCAGACCACTGAGCTGGTTAACAGCTCTCCTAGGGCTGGCCCGAAGGATTAGATTTTATTTTACGTGGCTAAGAACCTATTGATTACCTAGCAACGGAACCTACAGCTTATTGTGGAATCCGAACCACATTATGACGAGAAATGAATTTCTATCTAATATTCAATAGTACATCATTTGCGATTGGACCTGAAGCACTCGTTATTCCAAACCATCCAGCATAAAACGAAATCTGTGACAAGAGATATATTCAGTCTCTTTAAAATACAAAGTATTTTGTGCGATAATCAACTATGGACTATCTATTCTGGAATGCGCTACCCCAATCACACACTGATTAAAAACAAATTGGTATCCATCTACAAATATAGTACTTGTTACATGTAATTCCCGTGAAGTACTCATCTGAAAATACATGAAATTTCAGAGAAGGTCCGATAAAAAAAAAAAAAAATACCCATATTAAAATCATATGTTGATTCGAATGCCCTGCATAAAATTAATACAATCCCATCTCCATTTAATGACGAAGTATGCATTAAAATATTTGTCAGATGAAGAACAAGCCACTGATTAATGAAGCAGGGAATTTTCTTCGAGAACTATTATCTAACAGCGTTACAGGTTTCCTATATTCAGCTTCGTTACTCACGCAGCCTCGTTCACTCTCTTGATTTTCTCAAGAGTGGGAAAGCGTCTTGCGGAGCAAAGAACTCAACGGAAATATTCCTGATCACAGATGACTGCAATGGCAGCTCCCCTAATGCTGCTCACAAAGAAAACATTTTAATAATACCGTCCGGGTTACTAAGTTGTTTTAGTTTTCTGTAAAACTATTGGGATGGCTATTTGTCTGTCCGTCAGCACTTCTTCTGTCCGCCCTCAGATCTTAAAAACTACCGAGGCTAGAGGGCTGCAAATTGGTATGTTGATCATCTACCTTCCAATCATCAAACGTACCAAATTGCAGCCCTCTAGCCTCATTAGTTTTGATTTTATTTAAGGTTATAGTTAGCCATGATCGTGCGTCAGGCACCGCAGCAACATATGCCACCACCGGGCCATGGCTGAAAGTTTCATGGGCCGCGGCTGGGAGTTTCATGGGCCGTGGCTGAGTGTTTCATACAGCATTATATGCTGTACAGAAAACTCGACTGCGCCGACAAACTTCGGCGCACTTTTTACTTTTTTATTTTAATACTACTGCGATAGCTGCGTCGGGCATTACTGTACTGTACATAACATTGTGCACATAACTTACATCGTCAAACACGCTTCTCGTCACCGTACCTTATCAACCTGTACAGTAACTCTCCCTGCGCCTCTGCCCCCTGAATCGAAGCTACTGCTATAGGCCTATCCATTCTATGTTTAAGCACATGAACAACTCAGTGAGGTAATAAAAGAAACAGTAAAACACGCAAAAAATGAGGCAGCATATTACAATGAATATTGGTACATCGAATCAATCACTGTATTTTTATGACGAAGAAATTGTGCTGAACTGAGCGTAATTCTGCAGAACTGTTCACTTAGGGGCCTCAGATCAGTCCCTCGTGATGTAAGCCTATAAACATCATACATTTATTTAAGAAGCTCCCTTAAATATGGAAGAAATTGTTGTTTTGTCTTCTATGCATGATTCACGATTTAAAAACTGTAAAATAAACTGATGTACCAAGTAAACAAACCCATGTATGAAACGCAAAAACCGATACAGCTTTGTTACTTGATCGTCTCTGTATAAGAACCTAAAAACTCAAGATACAAAAAAGGAATGCATTACACAAATGGACAAAAAAAAAATGTCTATACTTAAAAGTTCAAATAACATCCAAACAATCTCGGCGATAAGATAAGAAAGCTCCCTAATCATCCCATCCCAGCACCTCTAGCTGCTAAAGGCAAGGTTAATATGAGACAGTATACCCAAAGTCCTTTAAATATACTCTGAGAATATATCTAAAGGACCTTGAATATGCCCATGATCAGTCTAAACGTCAAAATCCCTTAGTAAGGATGCAAACCCATCAGGGGAAGAAGGCTGACGACACTGCTGTTTCGCTGCTCCAACAAAATGTTGTGCGTGTGTGAAATTCACCGTATGGGCTTCAGCTTGGGATGCGATGCTCGAACAACTGTATTAGTATTCCGCGTAAACAAGAAAGAAAATATTACGTCTTGAGGATTTACGAACGAACCTCTGGAGAGTAAAATGCTTTGCCTAATGAAGAGATTACACACGCGGGATATATCTTTTATATAATTTTTCATAGAGAAAATTCCCCGTCACTCATCATAAAGTTTTAGAGCGGTTGGAACCTGGAAGGGACATTTTCTTTTTTTCTAAAAGCTAGTCCTTTTGGACATACTTCAAATGAAAAGGGGGACAAGAATGAGCCAAAAAAGGTTGAAAAATTCCAGCTGAAAGGAAAAAAATCATCCCTCTACGCCAAAGCGAGGAAGTCGTTTCATCTATAGCAGAAATGTTTTTTGCTCTTTCTTTCTCCTCCATTTTTTCTGTCTCTCCTTATAGTTGATCAAGAGGACCCTTGCAAATCTTTGAGAATGTTATTTGCGAGGAGGCAAAAATCTGTCAACCAACAATGTAAACGAATCCTCGAGATTCGGAAATACCTTAAAAGCAATGGAATCAATCGAACAAGAAATTAGTTTAATTACTCTCATTCCTTGTTTCTTCTTTTTCACGCTCCAAGTTTAATTAGTTCTTTCATCCAGAGAGAGAGAGAGAGAGAGAGAGAGAGAGAATGTGTCTAATCAAAGATCTGTGTACTTGTTGCAACATTGCTCTATTCAGAATTAATGAAGTTTTCAGCCGGTATCGCCGTCCTCGACATGTGGCATGATAAAACTTTCAGATGTGTCTGCATGTTAATTCATACACAACATATATTTATGGTTAGATATGAACATAAATACTTGTACACATTCATATACCAAAGAACACTCCTGTAACGACGCTCATTACAATTTATTGAGCAAAATGCTGGAGGAAGCTATTCACAAGAAGTTGGAACAGATTTCATCTTAGATAAGGTAATTTGTATTACTTCACAGGTAAATATACAAATATACATTGCTACACACACAATTATTTATATACCGGTATATATGTAAATATATACATATATGTATGTCTGTCTGTATGTATGTATATGTATATATATATATATATATATATATATATATATATATATATATATATATATATATAGATATATATAGCCTGTATAGACAATAACCCTTAAATAAAGGTGACTTCAAGGAGCAAGCAAAAACCAGTCATTGCTAAATTTATCTCTTACCTGCTGATTCAAGGACAAATCATAAAACCCCTGAGAATGAAACTGGCAACATTGGACGCTGCAAAACACCCCCTTCCCGAGAAGACAACGACAACGAACATCTATACACGCACTGAGATAATCTGTACACATATTGAGACATTCATTCCCTTGCTTTCTGGATATTAAGGTCCTTCAGTTGCAGTGGCAATTAGGACAGAGTGGTAATCAGAACAGAGTGGTGATTTGATATGTGTTGACTGAATAATGCAAGACGAAGACAAAACGTAAAGTTGTAAACTGAAAATACTGTCCCACGAAAAGTTGCATGACTATGCCTCCACAGGACAGCGCTTCTCATTCACAAGGCAGTCAGTCATTCCACAGACGGCGCCACAAACGCGAGACTAGTTTCATTAAATGACTGAAATCGAATGTTCTTAAGTGGAGAAGATCTAACAAATATGTGTACACCTGCTCGTCCGAGGAACCTCTGGTCATGGACCATAGGCAAATTATAAAAACTTCCGCATTCGAGCCACACGACCCTTGCTTCAGGTCTATATCAATTTGGTAGGGCTGGAAAGGTTAAGGAGAATCACCTTGATCGAGCAGTCTTTAGCCCAGCTCCGATATAAAAGGAAAATAAACACAGCAACTGAGATTCGAATAAAATAATGTTTCTATAATTATTCTAGTAAGAAAAGCGGTGATTCTTGCTAGGTAAGTTGTTTTAAATTATGTAGACTTATGAAAATGAGATAACAAAGATCAAAATTGATTGACCGAAAACTAACTGCCTCCAAACAATACATACATACATACATACATACATACATACATACATATATATATGATTATACATTTATATAAATATAATTACGTATATACATATAAATATATATACATATACATAGATATAATAGATATAATATTATATATAATGTATATATAACATATATTATATATATAATATATATATATATGTATATATATAATATATATCAAGAGTATCAATACGTCATTAATGGAGTTTAAGTTTCTTTCCCTCCCATTTGGTTCGATTTCCGTAAGAAAACCACAACTAACCTAGGAGCTGAAAAATGATGAAGGAATTTACAGACGTACAAGAAATTACGGAGCGATTCTACTTTAGCTTTAATGCCTCATACGTAAAAGCTACTTAATACATTCGATACTCAACCAATATAAGGCGAATAAAGAAAAGCCTACAGATAACTTCAAAACACAACAGTCAACATCTAAATAATTCTTGTTTGGATTAAGCAGCATCGCTGGAAGACGGACTACCTCATCAACTGGTATGTTTGTCCTATGCTTTTTCTTATCACAAATCGTAATTCATTTGACTTAATGATTAACTAATATCTAATTATATATACATATATATACTGTATATATATATATATATATATATATATATATATATATATATATATATAAAAGATAGATATAAAATGTGTGAGAAAAGGTATATGCGCATCAAATAAGTGCATCTAGGCGATGGCAACACATATTATTCTTGAGAAAAATTAAATTCTCTTTTCCTAATATGCATATATGAATAAAAAAAAAATAGCAAAGTGACTGATTTTAGGACACACGCAAGTACTCTTGTGAACAGGATTTACGAAGCCGGTATTAGATCATTACTCGGCTCCTCTGACTAAGAACGCAATAAGGAGAAGAACCTATTCTCTCTTGCCCTTTGGAACATGCCACAAATCACGTGGCTATCTTTATCATAATCTTGACCCGCAGCTCATAAAAGCCTAACACGAGATGATGGCCCAATCTCCGTGATACATTAACATGTTAATGATTTGCCATAATATATCACACCGTGGGTACAGGCAAGTTCTGAGGGCAACACCCTTTTCGACAGACTGACCCTAATACAGTCATTTCAGGATAGTGCACGCCAAGAATGGTAAGACACGACGCAGCCATTCATTTATTCATTAAATTATTCTAATTGTTGAGAGAGAGAGAGAGAGAGAGAGAGAGAGAGAGAGAGAGAGAGAGAGAGAGAGAGAGAGAGAGGAAATACATGATGATGTTGATTATCATGAGACCTCTCGAGGATAAAATGGCTGTAAGTGCCTCATCTTTCTTCTTTGCTTTTTTCTTTTTTAACGCTTCATTTAGGTATGGGCTAGGATTGGCCCTTAGGCTGTTTTTATAACATATACTGGAGGACCATAATTACTCGGTCGACAGTGAAAAATACACAAACTAGCCTGGAAACAAACGTTACATATCTAAGTATGATCAACACCAGCATTGCATCAACACCACAAGATTTTTTACGTCAGCTTTTTCCTTTAAGAGGTTACACATGAACTGAGTTCTCTCATCTCTTCTCCAGTGTGCTTTTCCTGCCTGACCTCCTATCACATCTAGGTCTTTATCCACCTCTTTTTCCCATGACTTCCTAGGTATTCTTACAGGTCTTCTTCCTGCTACTTTAATGTCTACTGTTTTTTTTTACTAAATGTTCTTCATTCTTTCTCATCACATGTCCAAACCATCTTGATCTTTAAGATCTGTCTTTTCCAGCTCCTTGATACCGCATCTCTCCCCGCCAAATCCTTATTCATAATACGAACATCCGGTAGTACTACTGCCAAGAATTTTCATATACTGTACTATGGTCACATCTTGTCAGTCTCCTCCAATTTCACTGTCAGAGCCATAGTTTCTGCTGCACAGAGCAGTACAGACCTTGTTGACCCACCGCAAGTCGGTGTTTTTCTCTACTAAATTAACATTTTTATTTAACAGTAGTCTTACTGCTTCCCTATATTTCATCCACGCTGCAATTACTGTCTTTCATGCTGCTCTTTCAACGGCCCTCTCTGCCACAATTTAAGCATAAAAAAATCTTTTAATTCATGCATATTTTCTAATCCAGATCACCTCTTGTAACATCATCTCTTACACTGAAAGCACAATACTGATCGCATCCATACCTTTCCCACTAACACATCACCACTTTCTTTATTGTACTATTCCTTCGCCTCCCTCCTTTCAGAACATCATAAGTTTTGTTTCATTACGTCGATTTTCAGTCTTCTTCTCTCCGGTCGACCTTCCACCTTTGAAACATTTCCACCAGCTCTTCTTCAAATTCTGCCGTTGAGGGAAAGTCGACGGTATTGTATACAAGATGCTAAAGCGGAACGGGAAATCAACGCAGACAAAACAAAGTTTATGTTAACTGGAGAGGCAGCATACAAAAAAAAATTACACTAAAAACTCAGAAGAAAAGTGAAGGTTTCAAAATTCTTGAATAACTTCTGTACCTCCATTTTGCATTGTCAAATCATCATGGAAGCCACATACAACCAAAACTCTAAATAACAAAAAGGAAGTGTCATAAAGAAACAGTTCAGGTCCAATAAATATCATACTTTTGGGTGACCCATGACACCACTTTCCTTTAAAACAGAGAGAAGTGCATCTTCAAGGCAGACATTATTCATCTGAAAAGGATGGAAAACACCATTCAATACAGGAGGATGGCAGTTTCCTAGAAAACAGCACAACAAGGAGACGGAACTTGTACTTGGTGGGATTTCACCTCTGAATACGAGGAAACGTTGAATTCGCCTATACACAGTCATAGAAACAAAAATAAAATGTGGAAATTTGGAAACTTCACCGTGCGTACCCCCATAGCATCTCACAACAATTTAGTCAATTAATTTCATAAATTTGATCCGTGGAAACGGCTACCCACAAATTCTACTATCTTTCAGTGTGTATGGGTTCATACAAGTAAAATTACTTAAATAACACCTAAATTCATTAGCGATTGTTATGTCCTCCATCTGATACGCTACAACAATAAGTTATTAACCGTAAAACATGGCTCTAATGTAGATATATACCGCTGGCAAACAATTTAAATCTTCGGTACCGTTGTATGTGGGGAGAAAAATCCTCTGCAAACAACTTGTTACAAAAAATTGTATGTATGTATGTATGTATGTATGTATGTATGTATGTATGTATGTATGTATGTATGTATGTATATATATATATATATATATATATAATGTATATATATATATTTATATATATGTGTGTTTAAAATATATCTATATAAAATGGTGTGCCACGCAAGTATGCTTAATGTAAGATAAAATGAGTATCAACAAGGATATATCACTAAAAAAATAAATTAAAATAGTAAATAAAAAAATCCGGGTAACGGAACTATCGATTCTTCCCTCTACAGGTACTGTTAA
>JANJGK010000038.1:8543515-8548515 GCA_039081455.1 Macrobrachium rosenbergii
CTATAGTGCAACTTTCTTTTCTGACCTCCCAAAGCAATAATTTCCACATTAATTCTGCCCCGCCCCCTTGATAGCCGTAAACATTCCATAAAGGTAAAAAAAAAAAAGAAACGCGAACCTCGACCAACTGATGGCTCAAAAAAAAAGAGTCCGATAAAAATTGACCCGAGATTACAATAACGCTCATAATCTACATAAAATTCTTAAAAGTTTAGCTACTCAAGCCATCCTCTAAGGAAATATATATAAAAACTAATCTTTATTGTGCAATATCCTAATTCCTACTTTACGTTTGAAAATTGCGAGTCGCCTCTCTCTCTCTCTCTCTCTCTCTCGCTGTCACACACACAAAGATATGGGCAATCCATCTGAGCTGTCTGCTTCCCTGGCGCTGACAAATGCTAACACCAGGATCGCCGGCCATTACCGTAACCAGCTGATTGGAACCTCGTTTATATTCAACGAATCTACGCGCGGATTACTACTAAGCAAGAAAGGAGGAGTTCTAATCTGCTGAAAAACGAAATAAAGTCACCTGGGGAAATAAATTGTATTATCTATAACCCACATGGGAAAGCTTACAAGGAAATCTATCGTTCTTCCATATTAAGTTTCCTATAAATCACATTTTTGCAAATTATCTTCTGTATCTAATCACATATTTTTGCAATCCTTATCTTGACTGTATCTAGGGCCTCTGAGAAGCGACATATGTTAACATGCTTCTCTCTCTCTCTCTCTCATTACCCAAGTCAACTCCCATTCACAGATTCCATCAGTGCACTGAACTGTATGATATATGTGGTAGTTTAAGTCCCATTTATCATCTCGTCCTGCCACCGTACCCTAAATGAACGTCCGTCTATTTCGCCTTGTCACGTGGTGTTCTTCAGAACCCTCCCAAGAGCGCGAAGTCAGCTCCCATTCGTTGGGAGCCTTTCAGCTATGCAGAGTAGCTCCGTAAATACAAAGGGTTTTCTCTCGGGAATGGGTCAGAACTTTTCAAGAGAAGCGTGTCCTCAGGTGGAACACCTACAAAGGAGTGTGGAATAATTAACAACAAAGAGCACTGCTCTTTCCTTAAAGTATCACTCCATTTTATTGTTTTCAGAACATTCTTCATGCCAAAACAGTATTTCAAACAAGTAGATTTACTGGTGTTATATGAACTTCGTCGTAATTTCTACACGGAAAATGATTTCGTTAGATAGTTATATTTAAAAAAAAGGAAAATAAAAAATACTCAGGGTATGACCTCATTTACAAGCTCATGGTGATTGGTCCAGAGTGTAATCGATGGTGGTTGGCTACTAAGCTACTAAATGACCAAGACTGAATAATAAGTAAAATGATAAAACTTCCACGTAAGCTAAAATATATATAAATATAAAACGCGCAGAAGCCACACCAGAGGAGGCAGAGTAAACCATAAAACAGAACCACTCGAACTCAGGCATAATTATAATCAGTGCTCTCGACAGCCTAAAAGCTCATTAAGGATTTTTCGTGTGATGCGGGCAAAAACGTCATGTATACAGGCTGAACTACCTCGACAATACCTGGGCGTGATCGAAAGGTTCAAATAGGTAAATCTGCTTCAAAAATATTTCATGCGTATGTTCAATGTGAAAATGTTTTCTCCACCTCCAATCAAACCCGTCTGACGAACTTGAATCAAAATGGAATTCGTTTAAACAATAACATTTCCAATACCCCTTCTCGACACCATCTTCCTATCTAACACAATTGCATCAGTGACCCTGATTACTTGCGTCGCCAGATAACTAAAAATCAATTTCTATCATTGAGTGGCCTCACTGTCATTCCCCTACAGCAACGCCTTTGGAAAATGTTTCCATGAGCTGATAGACTTATAGAGGTACCTCATTTCTCAGGATCTTGTAGCACAGGTAAGGGTTCCAATTTCCAAATTTACTCGTGGAGATCACCAACCAAAATTTACGCAAGTCAGTGACTTCCCACACATCTGCTGCTAACTCTTGAATTCTCTTCCAGCTTCCATTTTCCTTAATCCCTACAACCTGCCCTCTTTCAGCAAACAAGCATAATCTCATCTGTGATTAGAGCCGGTCCACCAACCACCCCTTATTTTCCTTCGTTTCCTACACGTCTGACCTAAAATCATGCTCTAAATCCCGGTTTCCTATGCCATCACTATCTATTTTGCCTTCATGACACCAGGGATACGAAGACCCAAAGTCACGGCATTATCATCATCTTCAAGTGGCCTAACCCCTCATGCATCGCAGGAATCCTGGACGATGGGTCGATGACCTCGTGTTATGCCATGCCAGGATGATCCTTACATGACCTTTTATTCTGTCACGCCAACTTAATAAATCAATTAGCTTTGCTGCTTCAGGTTGAATTTTAAGGAAGTGTTAACGTAAATCATCTCTTTTCCATGTAGTACTATACACATAAAGATGCATCGAAATAATGCATATGAATTAATCTCGATATCAGAAAATGAAATCTGATACCTAAACCCGTAAACAGAGTTTTATCACCAGCTATTTCTTTCAATAATAACAAGGATTTGCATGTAGAAGCAAAATAAGCTCCCTAAAATGAAAAGAGATTCCACCAATCCAAGTACAATTAACAGCCTTTGTAATCCGTATAATCCGACAGCAAAACAAACAAGACGAAATGGTTTTTGAACTGGTGTCATATACAGTGATATTCGTTAGTCATACCGCAGATGCACAATGAAATGCCAATATTTATTTTATGTACTAAATACTGATTGCAAAAATAAAATAAAGGAGGGTAACATCACAGTGAATATAACCCAACGGTGCAAAGCTCCAGAATCCAACCCTTAAAATTTACGGAGATTCAGCTGCTTTCAATTTGAACGAAGAAGTTTGTGTTAGCGCCACCTTGCTCTCACTGACAATTCCTATTTAACTGAAGAATGATACAGCTACCTCGTTCAAAATCATAATCAACTAGACTAACTGGTAATAAAGTCTATTTCCTAAGTGATGTGGGCATGCTGGCGTAATAAACGGTTCCAGTAACTGAGCTACACGTCATCGAAGTCTGTGATTACGCTCGAGATCCCAAAAGTAAAGTAAAAAAAAAAAAAAAAAGAAAAAAAAATCAAACAGACAGCACAAGACATACTCCCACTATCTCCAACCAGTATACGAAAAAAAAGTGGTCGCAAAAACGACCTTGGCATTTAACATTCGCAAATTGCAATGGCAACCGAAACAAGAGGTTCATTACTGTTGATGGAAGTTTCCATGTTGTTGAGTCTGCTTCTATCGCCATTATGGAAAGCCTAGGTCGATCATCAATCACTCTTTTGGCCGTGGTGAACCGCGCTTCAAAAAAAAAAAAAAAAAAAAAAAAAAAAAAAAAAGAAACGCCGTAGTACATAACTCTCGATAATCGTAGATCCCATCATTATCAATGATATAAGCCAAAGTTATGATGAAGAGCCATTATCAATAGAATTTATGATGACAAATAGCTGTGAGGCTATTTATGCTCACATAAAATCATGGGTCCCGACAAAATAAAATACAAAAAATACAAGAGTGGGTCTATTATTATGATTGCCACAGATGAGATTACCGGTAAGGAAAATTCGACGGACTTTCAAAGCATTTACGGCGATAAAAGTAAGAATTGATTGTTAAATCAGTTCGAAGGCCTATGCTTACAACTCCAATGTGTCATAAAACGTGTTTAACTTTAGACTCGATAGGAGAAAAAAGTTATCTAAGTGATAATATACACTGATCACTACTGACCCGATAAGATAGGACTAAAGAAAATGTTAACACTCTACGATGCTCTTTTAACATACGGAAACATGCAGCATCTTATTCCCTCTTATTTCTGTTTTGGGAAATAAGGTAAAAATTTATAATTAAGTCATAAGGATATGAGATATCGCTGGATTTCATTTTAGACTTATAGACTTATTGGGTTGTAATTCAAATTACTTGGGGTTTTTATTCCTCATCACAGCAGCAAAAACATGAAAAACAATCGTGGAAATTTTACTTGCTTTTTTGAATTTTGCGGCTTAAAATAAAAAAGGTAATGAGACTTTTACGTCTTAAAATAATTGGGATAAAATCTAGGAGACAATGTTCTTAAAATTAAAAAGAGGTAATGAGATTTTACGTCTTAAAATAATTGGGATAAAATCTAGGAGACAATTTTCTTAAAATTTACATTTCAAGGGGTCTACAAATACAGCAGATGCTCAATTTTTCTTTTACTCCACAATTTTGGGGGGAATAAATCAGAACAAGTATTTTTTAATTTCTATAACTTTTAGATATAATATTGAACGACGTTTGGAAAAGGCCTTTTTTCTCACTTATAGCGAAGGTGAAGAAGAAAAATCAGAAAATCTTCACAGCATATCAGGTGCAAGCATTATTTACCATTTGCAGTCTAACAAGACACCAAGCAACTTATAAGGGCAACGAAAAGTTAATGCCTTGACAAAAGCCCATGAAAACGTTGTTTTTGCCCACTCTCCGCAAAATCCATTTCGGTCGCGGAGGCAATCTGCTGATCTAATCCTTTCCTAAAACCACAACAAACGTATATACGACGAGGCCATTTTCGTCAAGATCTCATTTGCATAAAAGTTGTAAGGTTATCCACAAATCTCGTCAGCAACATTTTATATTTACCTTTAAATCTTGTTAACATCAAAGAAACAACTCGTAGGAAAAACTTTTACCCTTTTCTTGGCTATTCCTTTACGTAAAAGCAACAAATACCTATTAAATCTTCCTACCGCGACCGGATCTTGCATCATCATCATCATCACAATAACAATAATATAATAATAATAATAATAATAACAATAATAATAATTGTCGCATACAAATGATACATGTATTTTTCATATTATGCTGCAAAGATCCTAAATTTCTCTATTCCCTCACATTTTTTGGATACGCTCACTTCCACAAGCACTGAATCCTTAAGGGAAATGTATG
>JANJGK010000038.1:8553515-8563515 GCA_039081455.1 Macrobrachium rosenbergii
ACCGACATGCCCCTCAAAAACCTAAGTGAAACCTCGACTGACGCCTAATTACCAGGTACTTAAACAAAACTGGGTTGTAATGAATCTTTCTTTATTATTATTATTATTATATTATTATATATATATATATATTATATATATATATATATATATATACATATATATATATATATATATATATATATATATATATATATATATATATATATATATATATATAAATGTGGGCACAAGTGTACTTTACACACACGTGTGTATATACAGAATACGTGTAATCTGCCAGTTTAAGGTATTTTTCAACTTACATTTCAACATAGTCAGAGCAATGATGAATAGCCAAGTTTAGAATAAATTATATAAATTCATAAAAAAAACATCAACACAAAACTGCCTCTACTTGCCGCTGACAGTAGTGTAACCAAAAGATCGAGCAAAGAATCTCGAAATTGCAAGAAGGTACACGAACTTACATTCCATAAAAAGACGTGAATGCTTCAAGTGAAAGACGGTGGAGACCTTTACAAAAACCAGCGACAAAGGGAAGAAACGCTGCACATCGGCAATAACGTAACAGCAGTAATGGTCTTTAACTGGCGCGGTCCTACTACATGGAAGATTCAATAAATACGAAGGCAAAATTAGTTGCACTGAAAAAATAAGACCTGAAACTTTACTTGAAGAAAGTAGACCTTTAAATTAATATCAACCGTGAGCTTAGCATATTCTCCAGAAAACGCGGAGTACCAAGCGAAACTTCCTACGCTATTTTATTGTTGTTATACCTACGATAAGTGGTGCCAACTATATCCTAAATTGACTATTTCAGGTCCCGCTCTAGCATAAACGTTTAGCTAAACTTTATATTCGACACGTAATTGGCGTTTAATTAGCATAAAACACGCGCTAACGGGCTATTTGCCTCCAATTTCATTGATGCATTTTTAAGTAAATTTCATGTTAACGGTAATACGAACTTATATACAAAACGTATTCTTAACACCTTTAAAAAAAACATTCCAAAAGCAAATTAGATTAAGTAACTTTCAATGGAAATTTATTTTACATCAAATATGAAGCAATAAATGATATTAGCTTCCAGGCTTTTGAATTTAACCTTGGTTGTTTGTATCTTTATGATCATTACCGTTTCAGTTTTCAAGTTTTCCCAAATGCATTTATCAGAGAATTTAGGATTACCTTCCCGTATATTATTAAAAATTCGTGCTACCTTTGCTACAGCTCAGAATAATGTTCAATTTACATTTCACAACATTTTAACAAAATCACACGACTTTATGATGTTACAGATTAGATCATTAGAACAAAGATGGGGCCAAGGCATCCAGAGCCAAATAGAACTTCTTAACGAATGATTAAATGAATGAATGACTCCACAAACCATTAGCCCTCTTTGTGAGGGAAAAAGTTAGTCACCTACGCAAACCCTAATGGTGACCCGTTCCTAGGCCAACAAGCAACGACCACCACACAGAAGGCTCTGGCGCTCACGCCATAGCGATACCTATGACAACCAGTGGTCACACTTTCAAGTGAAACGATCTCACCGGCAATAAATAAATCTGGACAGCAAGAGTGGAACTCCCTACAACTCGTGGCAAGAAACACTTGGGGATAGTTCTTCTAGCGCCAGCTAAAAAGAAAACACACAAGGAATTGGTGGCAAAGAGGTAGGCTGATAGGCCTAGGTGGCAACTGTCACCTCCATCGCGTATGAATCGAGGCGATGACGCCTCAATTTTCTTCCAGCCCAGGAAACTTGATTGAGGGGTGGCTAGAGGTGGGCTGTATAAGTAAAGACCGCAGGTTTGTTGTCTATGAAAAGTACAAATTGATTAAAAAATTTTGTCATTTGTTCATAGGGGGAACAAACCTGGGTCTTAACTTATGGATAGACTCACTTTCGGAGGGAGGAAAGAAAGTCTAGAACCGACTGGAGGTTCAGCACGCTTGGCAACTCTTCCTGGCTTAAAGACACCTATGGAATGAAACCGAAGCCTCTGATATGATAAATAAGTGATAATTTAACAGCCAGACTTAAGGGCCTTCGAACAATGTAATGCAACAATGTAGAAGGAACAACATACCTTCGTGGCCACCAATAGTTTGTATCAATCATCCCTTCCCTTGCAAGAGAGAGGAGGGACTTGCTTTTGCAAAATTTTTAACAGTAGGAATCAGCAAAACTCAAACAAAAAGGCTGCAGTCCTCACCTATATCAAACCCGATCCAGCACATGATAGAATGATTTCTCATTGCCTGCCGGGTAGAGAAGAAGAGAAAGGATAAGGAGAGACCAGTCATCTCATTTATTCTCGCTTGCATACCATCATCTTAGGTCAGATGCAAACTGTCCCGCTAGGGGAACTGGATAAGTTACACAAGCTGTTGAGCAGCCACCATCGGACCCAAGGAAAAAGTGTCCAAGGACCTGTAATTAATGTCCCGCAGATAAAAGGAAGTGAGGGTGGTCTGACGAAGCCAAGTGCCAGCCTTCAAAATCCTTTGAACAGACAAGTTCTTTCTGAATGCCAAAGAAGGGTCTAGCCCTCTAACATCATGTGCTCTTTCATGCACGAGTTAAGGCCGCCACTAACGCTCAGTTATACTTGTGCAGTTATGCCTGCACAGTTGGCCTGTGCAGGCAAAACTGAACCCACTAACGTTCAGTTATACCTGTGCAGTTATGCCTGTGTGGGCAAAACTGAACATTAGTGGGCTCAGTTTTGCCTGCACAGGCCAAATAACTGCGCAGGTATAACTGAATTATTGGGTTCAGTTTTGCCTGCACAGGCCGAATGTGCAGGCATAACTGAATGTTAGTGGCAGCCTTTAGGACTGGGGCATAAAGTCGAACTATAAGCTTGTCTGACAGTTTCCTGAAGCCAAAAGGAGATTGTATTCTTGGACACTTCTTTCTTGTTCCTGCCAATGCTAAGGAAAAGTCTTCAGCACCCTGGTCTGAGATGACGAATCCTTTTCTGATAGCAGCGTAGTGCTCTGACAGGGCAAAGGAGCAATTCGTGCGGATCGTTGTCAACAAAGTCATTAAGAGACGGAATGGAAAAGGATTCAAATCTATTATCATGAGAAGAGTGGTTTTGGGTCTTAGCCACGAATTCCGTGACAAATACGAAGGCTACAGACGTCAAACCCCTCGTATGTTTGACATCAAAGGATAGGCCATGGAGTTCACTAACTTGTTTCAAAAAGGCCAGGGCCAACAGGAAAACAGTCTTGAGAGTCAGTTCCCCGTCTGACGCATGGCATAAAGGTTCAAAAGGAGCATGGGTGAGGCTGCCCAGTACCAAAGTCAGGCCCCAACTGGGTGGTCTAAGTTCTTTTGGAGGACAAGACTACTCAAAGCTCTTGAGAAGCATCGAGATTTCTCACAAGGAAGAAAGATCAACAGTCCTCACACACTGAACTGCACTCAAGGCATCTCTGTAGCCCTTGATGGAAGACACGGAAAGTCGTTTCTCTCTGCAGAGAAAAACAAGGAAGTCTGCTACTTGCTGAATAAAAGTTCCAACTGGAGAGAGCCCCGTTGACGACACCAACCACTGTAAACGACCCACTTGCCTGGTACACGGCTGAGGAAGATCTTGTCATATGTCGACTATAATTATCCCAACTGTGCCATTTTTTGTGTAATTAGTTTTCCCCAAAGCAGTAGAGTAACAGGATGTAGTTCATCCTCAAATTCTTTATTATGGTTAAGCGAATAACAGAACCATAAGCCAATGACAGAATCATTTGTGTCAATATTTTCACCTCTAACCTAAATATTGAAAAATAAAAATATTCTTAAATGATGCGACAGTACGGGCTGCTCTATGAGCAAGAGCCCGTGCTGGCATAAGGCCAGCTTAATAAAAAAAAAAAAAAAAAGATGCAACAGGTTTACAATTACTGCATCATGATCAAGCAGGCCTCATCAAATAGTAGTGACTACATATTTGAACATATCCTTGGCATAATATAATAGAGTGCCACACTTTTAACTTCCTTTATATTGGAATATACAGCACTGAGCTAACCTTAACCAGTAGCAGGGTAAAACACTGAATATATTTCTTTGACAAAGTTTGTTGTGCTATAGTTTATCTAAGATTTCCCAAGCAAATAATCATGGACTGCCATTATGCAGACCCTTATTATATAGTCATTAGTGAATTTTCTTAATTCTAAATCACCTGAACCTCAAAAACATGAGCGAATGACAAATTGTAAATAAAAAAGTCTTTATAAGTGGCCAGACTATAATTTGCCTATGATGCATTAACTTTTTACCATGAGAAGCAAAGTATGAAGTACTCTTTGTTCATAGGAAACTGTGATTCCAAGTGGTTTTGTAAATCAAATTCAAGATTAATGTGCCTAAAGATTCTTTTTCCCCGCACTATACACAATGCTATAATTGCAACAAAGAAAAGTGTGCGATAAATACTAAGAAATCCAAAAGAAATACAATATTCAACAAACCCAGAAGTGGAAACGAATTGAAATTTTGCAATGAAAGATTGACAGTCTTGGAACACTGACTAATTTAGAACTGAGTAAATACTTTAATCCCTTTCTGTATTTAAAACCAACTATCCAGAGCACTTGAACATTTTGGAACACTTGCCTATTCAGTACTAAAACTAGCTCATCCATTTCACTGTAAAGAATGTCTACTTCCCTACCAACACTATGATCCTCATCTTTATTTTGCACACACACACTCACACTTCCTATATTGTCCAAACATGAATGATAATTTTCCATTTTTTTTTGTGGTTAGTATTTACTGATTCTGAATGAAATCATGTGTTTCCCAATGTTCCAATAATCACATTTTCGGAAAAGCATAGGAGGGGTTAGTAGACAATCCCACTTCTGTAGCCTTCTGGCTGCCAAACTTAAGGTATGCAATGTGCTAAGGGGGGGATTGGAGTCAAAATGTGACCCAATGTCCTAGTATTTGGTAAGTTTAGAGGTTAGGTTAGGATACAAGCCTGTAAATACCACTGCAAAAGTTGTAGGCTGAAGTTATGAGGTCCAGTGAGGTTTTGCCGTCCTTACTGTCATGTAGGAGCCAGCACCTTACTTAGGCTAGAAAAGGTCATAAAAGGATAAAACTCTGTAAATACCACTGCCACACCTCTTAGCTATTATATCCATAGGGAGGTAGATCCAGCTGGGGTAAACTTCACAGATACATAAGACCAAATGTCCTAGGTTAGGTTAGGAGAAGTCATTGCTTTTGTTACCATGGGCACATGTTCATTTTTTTATTTTTACCAATTACACTCTTGAAACATTTTCGCTTGCTGCTTTAAGTGTTTTAAACAGATACAGTATTCCTTTTGGCTCAATTCACCACTCATTTTTATTTTTCCCATGCACAAACCCTTGTGTAGGTATACATATTGGTAAAGATTTACGCTTTTCATCAACAATAATGGGCATAAACTCATAAAACACAAGATAATCATTATGAAAAACATGCAGTTCATGTGTTAGGAGAAAAGTTGATCTGTCAAAATAATACCTAACCTTGATTCCACTTAAGTACTGCTCTTCTAATCCTTAATTCTTGTTTTTCCCCACACAAAACCAAGATTTTCTACTTTGTCCTTATTGCAATTGTTTAAACATTCGCCAACCACAATATAAGCTCTTGGGGAATATATAAACTCATGGCTCTAACAATAACTGACAATGACTACCACACAATGGTAGGTCACCAAAATTATGGAACTTCTTGTTATATACAATGCCACATTATTATTATTATTATTATTATTATTATTATTATTATTATTATTATTATTATTCACAAGATGAACCCTATTCATATGGAACAAGCCCACAGGGAATATTGACTTGAAATTCCAGCTTCCAAAGAACATGTTCATTTAGAAGGAGTAAGAGGAGGTAAAGGGAAATGCAGAAAGAAGAAATCTCACTCATTAGAAGACAAAATAAATTAATTAATTAATCAATAGATAAAAATGTAATTAAATGCAAGGAGACTAGTATTAGGGTAGTAATGCACTGCACTCTCTCTTGAACTTCTTAAGTTCCAACTGCACGACATCCTCTGGGAGGCTGTTCCACAGTCCAACAGTGTGAGAAATGAAGGACCTCTGAAACTGAAAAATTCGTCAGTGAGGCACATTTACTGCATAATGGTGCTGCTGTTCAGCGAATCTGGTTGCTCTCGGCAGGAAACGGGGATCAGGGATCAATTGTGAATGTGAAAGATCTTTGTTGAAATACAACTTATGAAAAAGTGACAAACAAGAGGCCATCAGTCGATGGTCCAAGTCATAACTGCTAATATTAGGTAACAAAAACCTACCATCATGAACCACTCTACCCAAGAGAAAAATCTCTGGCAGAAGCAGACATCTATACCAGAGAACAGTATTCTAGTAAAGGAAGTACAAATGACCTAAAACAAATTGCATTCATTTTACCACTGTTATAAAAATATGAGGCCTTACAAACAATTCATGACTTTCGTGCGGCATTTGCTGAAACTTTCACTAAGGGTTTCTCGAAAGTAAGATGAGAGTCAAAAGTTACACCTTGAATAGTTAAAAGCTTCAGACTTATTTAGCAAAGTCCCATCCACCTGAAAGGGATGATGGGATGGAAAATCTGTACAAGATCTGCTAATCAACGGTGTTTTTGTTTTACTGAAGTTGTCTCATACCCCACCAACCACACCATTCGCTGATCCGGTCCATGTCCTGGTTGAGGCTGAGGGCAGCTTCATTTTCATAAATGAAGACTTTACTACACCCACAAGTGTTGCATCATGGGCATACTGAACAATCTTGTTTTCCAAACCAACAACCATATCCCTTGTATACACTAAAAATAACAGTGGACCAAGAACACTACCTTGTGGAACTCCACACACAATAGGTCTTGGTTTATCCCATCAACAGCAACTTGTTGCTGCCTACCTGTAAGGCAATCTCTATGTAATCATAAAACATATCCACCCACTCCAAGATTCTGAAGTTTATAAATAAGTGCCTTGTCATTTACTAAATTGAAAGCAGCACTAAAATCAATCTGAATTACACTGCACTCAAAACCCCTATCAAGGTTCTCTTGCAAATGGCATGTCAAGTCTAAAAGATCATTGCCACTACCTGGCTGGTCCCTATACACATACTTTTATAGTGGCTTGAAAATGAGTTTTTCAGCAACCTTGGAGAGCACAGGGAGAATAAAAATTGGCCTGTAGTCACTGCAGTCTGCAGATATACCATTCTTTGGAACAGGCACTGTATTACTAAGCTTGCGCTCATCCGCAATGATACTACATTGACATAAATATCTATAGAATCTACTAATCTTGGGAGACAAGATGCTAGAAACTGTTTTAAAAAACATGGGGAGAAACCATCAGGATCTTCTAAACCCCCGCTGTTAAGATTATCCACAGTTTTCTTAACATCCCTATAGCAAAATGTAAATGTTGTACCAAGAGGTTTAGGATGACAAGTATCAGGGAGAGGGACATCCTCAGATGATTGGTTAGCTTCTAAAGCTCGGTGAAGCAGTTCAGCCTTTTCCCTAGGACCTACTAGTAACCAGTCTACCGTCATGTTAGTAGTGGTGGAATGGGTGACAAGCCTGGTCCAAAGACAGACGATACCAACTTGGTCCACCACAGATGAGGCTGACTAATTCCTTCATGTTTCCTTTTCAAGGAATTATTGTAATTTCTCTCAGCTGTATGAACTTATCCCAGAACAGCGAGAACTTAACAAAAATGACGGCTCTTCAAGTCCTACTCAGTCTGATGTCCACACCCCCCTCCTTATCTTTCATAACCATGACAATTACAGTACAGTAATTTCAACTAATGAAGAACATTCTGAAACCCACTTTGTGCCTAACCCAATGTGTATGTTGCTTTTTATATTTTGTTAGGCGGGTCTAGGTAGAGTTAGCTTTGTAGAATTAGCTTTATTTTTATGAGTGCACAATGGTTAACTGACATCTGTGCTTTATCTGGTACTATTTTTTTTAGACTTTTATAAGCACATTAAGATTAATATGCTTGGTATTTAAGAAATCAGATATCAAAATGCTAGAATGACTATTCAAGTAGGAATGCCTAGAAGTGCACAAGTTTTGAAAAAGGTCATTAGTCTAAGTATTTAGGAAATGTATGATTTTAACTGAATCACAGAATACCCTGAAACACTCGTCTCTACTGTTCAACATAAGGCGCTCTAAGTTTGGGAAGTGAAGCCTAGGGGGTTAAGGATGGTTAAGCTAGAATTCATCCCTATATTTCATTAGGTTCCACATACGCACAAAAACCTTAGTTCCCAGTGTAACTCCTATTGCTGTTGAGACTTTGACGAGGGTGGTGGGAGGTTGTAAAGTATGTTGACCACCTAGGCTAGTTCCGACCGAAATGAATGTCAAATTTTTCAAGAGCATAAAAAACCATCATTAGTTTATATGGTTAACGGTATAACTTATTTGCTGGCTCAATAAATATTCAGGGACTTGCAACTAAATACGGACTAGACTAAGTGTACAGAAAAATCTAGGTTTAATGTGTGCCACTGACTTACGACAGCTATACTGTTCTAGGAGCAACGATTTAAAAAAAAGGGGGGGACTAACCTTATGCAGTGTAGTTATTAAATACAATTCCTATACTGCTATGCTAACAAAGGCCCAGCTTATATCTTTCTGAACTTTTTTTAATAGTCTAGCAGCAAATACACATTAAATGATAATCACCTGAATCGTGTGGGACAGATAATGGACATCAAAACACAAACATAAACTGAATTTCAAAGGCTGGTGCGCACGAACTCGGGTTCGGGAAACTTCACTGTCAGAACTCAGACTGGTAATCCACACTGTCAATTTTGACCTACTGTCAAGGACCCACTAAGGTCGAAGCTCGAACGGTTGGAAACGGATAGTAAACATCAACCGTATTATGCTGATAAATAGTAAGTATATATCTAAATAATCATAAACTAAAGTTTCTACATACTACATACAAAATCAATTACGGTGCCATGCGTTTATAAATTATTGCATTTTGCGTTACACCCATAAACTTTAATTTCAAGTATGGTACACAACTTTTAACGAATATGTAACGAGGCGATCAAAGGAAATTACCATATGAATTTGAGTGAGATGATGAATTATGCAAAATAATTCTGTATTTGAAGATAAATCATGATTAACTGCAACACAAAAACATTTTATTTAACACCAACATGAGAACAATAGGTCATGGGCAGACCAAATGGTAGTTGTTTTGTTAGGAATGGTATATGATGATTATCAAGGAATTTTTTAGACTACACATATGCCACTGGAGGTTTATGAACCTCGTTAAATACAGAAATCTACAATTTCTTGTAATGGAAACATTTCTAGATTTAACTAGGTAGAATTCCAGCAATGTTATATTAATCTAGGTGTTATAATTGTTTCCTAGTAAATTTCACAAACTTTCTACAATTTTATATTTCTGAAAATTAGCCTCAGCTCATACACAATTTCCCCATCTTGGTTCAGTTAAAGATTTAGCTAAAGATAAGCAATATATGACGTTTGTAAATGAACGATGATCTGCATAAAAAGGAAATGATACCTATAGAACACATAAATTATACATACATGAGTGCGCACGCACACACACGCGCACGCACACCCACACCCACACACACACACACACACACACACACACACACACATATATATATATATATATATATATATATATATATATATATATATATATATATACATACACTCCCCTGGAACACTAACACTAATAATCAGCAATTCGGTTTTGAGCTTGAAATTCTGAATCCGGAAAGTTTACAGTCATTCGTTTTTGGTATAAAAGTGATTAAAAGATAGTCTAGCGAAAGAAATTTGGAAAGAATCTGCAGTTTGATTACCTGAAGTTGACAGATCGTTCAAGTGC
>JANJGK010000038.1:8568515-8583515 GCA_039081455.1 Macrobrachium rosenbergii
ATGAACGATATCAATAACATGAAACAAAAATTCATAAAGTAAAAATTGCAGGTATACCATGCTCACTGCCGCATAACTATCCTCTTTAACTCTTCTTGCACCATGTCTCTATGCCAGCCAAACAGCGGATGGGTATTACATACATAAATACATACATACATACATACATAATACCTAAATCTAAGCGTGTGCGTGTACTTACAATGCACAGAACTGCTAAATGCGACCAGCAGACTACATTCTGCAACTATAAAGGAAAAGCTAACATTGCATCACAATGCAAAAAATATGAGCATTTAGTCTACGGTATATAAATGCAACTGAATTTGACAGATGTATGCCCGTATGAACGGAAATTCTTATCTATCTGCGAGTATACTGGAGTAACTAGACTAAGTACTAGCCTCAGTCTTGTAGCAAACGTGGGTTCCAGTCCCTCTTGGGAGGAGGATTTCTTTATTCTTGTCCTTTCGGATTTCGGGGATTTCAATGGAAAGCGTGTCCAAAATATAAAAAAAGATTATATATATATATATATATATATATATATATATATATATATATATATATATATATATACATACTGTATAATTTTGTCTTATGGGTCACATGTACGTTATACTCTGTCTCTGTCTGTCTCTCTCTCAGGTACAGCGGCATAGTAAAGATTGCACACACACACAGATATATATATATATATATATATATATATATATATATATATATATATATATATATATATATATATATATATATATATATATACATATATATATATATATATATATATATATACATATAATGTAATCTCCACTATGCCGCTGTACCTGAGAGAGAAAGAGAGAGAGAGAGTGCAGAGTATAACGTACATATGACCCATAAGAACTATAAGCCTCAGACTGAAGATCAAAAGAGATACTTCCTTCTATTTTGAACCAATTTTCTGGGGGAAATGGGAAAGGCTGATCAAGTTTCCATCCATTTTGGGAGCGAGAGTCAAAGGAAGGAAGCATCGAAAACTCTTGCCTCCCGATGCGCCCTGCCCATCACATATTGGATGGAATACTCTTGACCCGACTCTTCATACGAATCGCACTTCACCTCTCTAGGTGCCCTCTACAGAAGTTCACCCGTAACTGGCGAGAATTTCAAATGGAGCCCAGGGCTGCATCAGAAGGGCCGGCGGAAACATCAAAGAATCCGCTTATCACGTGGGAGGGAGGATGAAAATAAGGAAGAGAGCTGTTCCTGTTAATTCCCTTGAAATAAACTGATTCTGGGAAACAGGTCGTTCCGATTGTGTCTGATTCTAACTGAACCTACGCGTACATTATTATTTAAACTCCACTTATTTAATCTTGATGTATAGTGGTGACGGTCAAGCATATTGCTGATCCTTTGTCTTCTAGTTCTGTTTCACATAACAGAAATAGAGAGAAAGACAGCTTTCCTGAAGCGAAACTGGGTTATTTTCGAAGCTACTTACTTTAAACATGGAGAAGAGAGGGTTTCATTAGCCTTTTGCAGGAAAGTGAAATTAGCAGCTCATCACAAAAATACTTCATTCTTAAATGAGACTAAGCCCCAATAAACATTAAATCAGAACAAACACAAGTCGGTAAAACTGTTGTGCACATGTAATAATCAACTAAGCTTTAGATATCCGTTTGACTAAAAATTTAATATTTACGATCGCTTAAAATTTCTAAGAGCGTCCTGTCACACTAAAACTTTTTTTTCTTTATTCCTTAATGTAGATGGTGCTCAAGATTTCATGCAGCGTTCTTTCGCCAACCAGATTGCTCACATTCTACCTTTTAATTTTACCTGGTTTCCTCCCACCTGGCTGTCAGATTTCTTTCACTTTGCCTGGCTGCAATTTTCACCTATCATTTCAGAATAAATCTGTTAGGCGAGCCTTTAGTGAGTCATTAAGGGGTACCTGGTGGTCTGTCGAGGCTATTTTTGTGAAAATTATAATTTCTACAGTATTTTCATCACAAGGAAAACCAAACAAACGCATACTTTTAGTAGAGAAAATCCAAGGAACGCTTCGAGACGTGGTTCAGGAAAGTCAAATCATGACACGACCAAATCTCGCAATTTTGCTACACCAAACGCATCATAAGAATGATTTCCAGCCGGTTTACAGAAAACACTGCTTAGAAGAATGATACCTTTTTTTTTTTTTTTACCGTTTTTGTCTGACAGAATGGAATATAGTCACATTAGGGTTACTTCTATTCAAGAATTTGAACTTAAGACCACTGACATTTCACGAATGGCCTCATTCTAATAGTAAAAAACATACTGCCACATATTTGAATGGTTAATTTGTCATAGTCATTCCAGGAAAGATATTTCTCATATATTCAATTATGCGTACAGATACTTCTAAGGAAATTGGAAGCAAAATTATTAAAACCATCCACGGATTCCTTTCTCACACTGCTTAACAGAGCATTCATATAAAATCGCCAAATCAACGCTATTCAGTTTTTACATGTAAACATTTTATCACACAAGTTCTGTTGGTAAATATGAATAACTACAAAACACTCCTCGGCAAGTATAACTCGGCATTAGCGAAGTCTCTTGCCAAATGCAGATCTAGTTCATGTTTTAGTAATTCATAATACAAATAGGTATTACAATATTCACGGTCATCAGTACCGTCAATGACCACTGGTCAATGGCTGGTCTTCAGAAAAAATTATCACAAAACCACTGTTTGGATCTAAAACCATGTTTAGCCTTAACTAATAATTCAGTGGACCAATGTCTGAGCAAAGCGCGACTTTTCCAATAGGTTAAATGCCAATCGATATATAAAAATAGCGACACGCTGCGGCCACCGTGGAAATGATTATTCCAATGGCCAATAGACATTCACACGTTTACCTTTATTAGATTTGGATATATTCCATTTCTAGGTCAAACAATTTTTAATTACTCTTTGGAGAGAAGAGACATTCCAAATAAAATCTTTAATAATCAATGCATGCATGACCTGGGTCCGACTCATCCAAAACTGCAAAACCGTACAGCAGTATTCAGTCACTTAAATTTCGACATCGGTTCCCGATCGAGATAGTGGTCAATCTTCAAACCGGATTGCGATCAAAATTCACTATATTAGCCTTTTGTCTGTGGTCGACCATCACTAATACAGCAGTTAGATGACACTCCGCTCAGATTTGTAATACTCGTTTCAGTTGAAGAAAGTATTTTAACAACAAAGTGCTAAACTAATCCTGCAAAGCACACACAAGCAATCAAACGACAAAAATCATTCAGAATAAATAAGGAATCTTTCGGTCACACGCAGCGGTTAACTGAAGGAAACTCAATTCCTCATCAAGACGCTAGTGAATTTGCAAAGAACGGAAATATTTTTGAAATATAATCTATTGCCAAGGCTGAGACTGTTGACGGATACATTACTGAACAAAGTTAAAGGCAAATGTCCGCGGGAATTCAATGCCTTCGGAGATGATTAACATCGTCAAGTAGCCTACGCTAATTACCTCGTTCCAGGCCCCTATCAGTTTCTCTCTATTTTCCTCCCTTCATGACATTCTGTTTTTCCTCGACGTTCATTAAATTTTTCGTTAAAGTTAAAGAGAGCCATTAGGTTTTGCCTCTGCATTCTCGGCCAAAATAATGACTTCCATTTAAAATTCTTAAAACTTTCAACAAAGTTGACGTCTCAAAAAATCTTCCATTAGTATCAGGGAGAACCTTCCCAATTCCTAAGAGAAAACTTAATTTTTTCAGTCCTGTTTTTGGGAATACTCTGTGTTTTTTTTTTTCTATATTCCCCTCCTACACAAAGATATCCAATCTAAAAAAAGTTGCATCCCGACAACGAAATTTTGTAAAATTGGTAATGTTTTATGAAAAAAGTTCTTTTTTATTTCAGTGATACTCTGTTATCCCCCCCCCCCTTTTTTTATCTTCTTGTTTGTATGCACACATATACGTATGGCCCGCGCCCTTTATCTTGACACTCCTCGAGGGGATGTCTCCGGAGAGTGTTAACTTTCTGACCTCAGCTATGACTTTTGAATGAGGTTGTTGGCCCATGTGTGCAGTTCTTCATTGAACGGGTTGGTACCGTTCCAGGCTAGTACTCTACTGGGCCCGCGTTCGATTCTCCGACAGTCCAATGAAGAATTACAGAAATTTATTTCTGGTGATAGAAATTCATTTCTCGTTATAATGTGGTTGGGATTCCACAGTAAGCTTGGTAACCAATTGGTTCTTAGTCACGTAAAATAAGTCTAATCCTTTGGGCCAGCCCCAGGAGAGCTGTTAATCAGCTCAGTGGTCTGGTTAAACTAAGGTATACTTAACTTGTTGACCCATGTCCTTCTCCTCTACCCTGGCTGCGAAGCAATACGATCGAATAATTTTACCAGGTGCTTTATCTTTGCTCGGGTCAACTAAGTTACAAAAAATTTGGATGAATCGTGTCCATATCGTGAGCTTCAACCAGGAATCGAACCAGGTTCTTCTCTCTAATTAGAAGTAGCATAGTCACTCGCCTTGGAGAGAAAAGAGTTGAGTATATCTTAGAGTAACCAGACCACTGAGCTGATTAACAGCTCTCCTAGGACTGGCCCGAAGGATTAGACTTATTTTACGTTGCTAAGAACCAATTGGTTACCTAGCAACGGGACCTACAGCTTATTGTGGAATCCGAACCACATTATATCGAGAAATGAATTTCTATCACCAGAAGTAAATTCCTCTAATCCTTCACTGGGTCTTGGAGAGCACCATATATATGTATATATATATATATATATATATATATATATATATATATATATATATATATAATTACATACATAAATACATACGTACCTCTGTGTGAGTACGCGAATATGTTTGTACGGGAGTGTGAGTTTAAATGCCAGTATTAAAAAGTGTATGAATACCAATTCCGGTATAGGTTACATAGCATCGAATAAGTGTAAATTATACAGAAACGCACTCAAGACAGTAACATTCATATTTTCTTTTCAGCGAACATTAAATGTTTCATTTGGCAACACGAGGGAATTCTTGCTGCTACATGGCCGGTAAAATTTGATAATGTAACTTGCCTTCATAATGATATTACACAGCCTTCATCTCCTGGGATGAGAAAGAAACGATGGTGGAGAGAGAGAGAGAGAGAGAGAGAGAGAGAGAGAGAGAGAGAGAGAGAGAGAGAGAGAGAGAGAGGAAAATTTGTACATCGCAATGAGGCAATATGAATGGAGAGGGAAATTATATTTAGCCAACGAACCCCCGAAATATGACTGTTGGTTGTTGTTGTTGTAGTTTTACTATTAAAATAAGACTTAGAAACAAATCTAATATATAAATCAATTACCAAAGGTTATACGATACTCTTTGTATAACATTAATTTACCATTACTTCATTACTCTCTGAATATATGCTCCAACTTTCCGCCACTTCATAAAATGGAGGTTTGGCAATTCAAATGTTTGTTGTTTTCCTAAATAGAACATAACTGGTGGGGAAAAATCCTCAAAAGAGGCGTACGACCATTCTTTAACAGTCAACTTCCAACCATTTAAGACGGGATGTCTTGGATTCCTTTCCATTTGTTAAATATTTTTCGACATCGCAGTAAGTCAGAAAAAAAAGCAAATCACTAAGATAGAAGAACAAATTAAGTCACACAAAATCTGATGTTGCAAACGATGAAACTCAATTCTTAATGGTAATGAATTAACGGCTTCCCTCCACCGTCTAAATATCAATATTAATTTTTGATTATTAAGTTACATGATCTATACATATTTCAAAATATCCTTTCCACTTTCTTTATATCAGTTCTCTAGCCCTCGCATCTCTCTTTCCTGTGAAAATGCAGGTTCAGGAGCTGAAGAGACGGACAAACAGACCTTACCCACCAGCATTAAGATTCCTAGCGAGTAACCAAAGGATGTGGCCTGAATCATAACAACATCGGTATAAATAACCAGACGATGCCAAATAGGAAGGATTGCATCATTCTGTAGACAATGCCTTGGGAGCTTTAGAAAGTCCATAGGTAAAAGGGATTGCTTCCCAAATAAGAAACTAACCATTTCAGTTCTCCAAAATCATTCCCATAAAAGAATCTTTAAAAAATTTATATAACAGGACCTTAAGATAAGTGTAATCATCTTGATCAAAATTGTTTAGTAAACCATAACCACCCTAAAGTAAACAGTATCTTTGTTCTACTACATCTGTACTGCTGCAAGTAGTGCAACAGATAACCTAATCGCTATATCAGACACCCAGATAATCTCTGCAGAAATCATCATCTTCTTGTTTTCCCATTTGTATGGGGTAAGCACGATGCCTTCATTTTGAAGGACTCTGATTTGCCTTTGGGGTAGACTGTAGGCTCGATCGGCTGCCCTGCCTGTCATCGCTTAGACCCTGGTAGCGTATGTACATGTATTGTACCGGTCACCAGCGCCCTTTCTCCCAGCAGCGAGGAGTCGTTGCGCCGTTTTAGGTCGACAGTCGAGACGTGTGAGGTGTATGTTATTTTTAGAAGACGTTGGAGTGGGTTTGTTTGTGTGTATTAGTCTGTAACACCCATTTGCTTTAAGGAAACCTATCTGTTGATCACATACATAATCCCGAGGTGTCTACACAAATAGCAAAGTGTCCGCCTCTCTGACATGATTAATGTCAAATCGTCAACCAGTTTCTCAAGGTATTACATCATCCACTTTATTATGCAGGTTTGATACAGACAATTTTCTTTTTTTAATGAGGAGGCTAGTGGGGAACTCAACCAAATGCTTTATTAGGCAGACGTGTGAAGTAAACAAGAAAAAAGATGAAAACAATGACAATTTGGGAAAAAAACTCAGCATGATAAATTTCCAAAGCTGGTACCGAACCGAGCAGTACGGCGATTGTTAATTTCCACAGTAAATGTTGGATTTGCAAATATTACCAGTTCAACGTAACATAAGTCAAAATAGTACCTGCCAGTTTGAGAGAGAAGGACCTGCGTTCAATTCCAGGGCGAGGAGAGGAACAGTATAGGAAAGTTTCCTTAAAAATCAGAGTGCCTATGATGTCCTACACTTTTAACTACCTACTTGTTTGTTAGTGAACAACTTAGGTTCGTTAAGGAGTGGGGAGAGAGAGCTACAGGAGAGACAGAAAGAAAATTAGATTGAGGGGTCAGCTCTGTGTCAAAACGCACACCATTATCACATTAAAAACGGGATAGGGAAAAAAGAATCCTGGGAAGTATACTCTCAGTTAATCACACAGACATAGTTAAAGCGTTCGCGTTACGATATGATCTGGTATAACAGTTTGGGAATTCAAAACATCAAGAATATATCATTCTGCAAAATTACCAAGGGATAGACCAGGTCTTGAATCATAAAAGTAGTAAAAAATTTTCTTGCATTTCTAAACAACTGTAATTTTAAGGACTTCCGAAAGGTTCCATTTTCTAAAGCACACATCTACAAGATAAGAGTTTCAATATCGAGGTAATAACAAAATTCATGATAGTCTTTTGGCATCTCATTTTTAAAGAAAATTTGGTTATTACGTTCATAAATGCCCCAGGGAGGATATGAGGTTGTAAATTTAATTCCATATATGAGAGAGAGAGAGAGAGAGAGAGAGAGAGAGAGAGAGAGAGAGAGAGAGAGAGAGAGAGAGAGAGAGAGAGAGTAATTGAAAACTGTAACAAAGCTTTCGATTCTTTTACAAAGTAGAAGCAACGAAAGCAAAATTAATATTGAAAAGCTACATTCTGGAACTTGAATTTCGTCTGTCATCCAAACATATGGAAGCCAACTAAAGTACCTTGGGTAACTAGAACCTCTATAATGCATTTCTAGGAACATTAACCTCCATTTAATAATGGATGGGCCAAGGTTACGAGAGCATCCGGGATAAATCATTAAGACCAGCCAATTAGGAATTACGGCCTCAGGAGCATTAGGATGTGACCGGTTGGCCTCAGTCTTTAACACATGGATGGCCAGCCAGCGTTACATATTACACAGTTACCTACGGACTAATGAAGCTAGAATAATGACTTAATTACACTGTTCTCCCTTCAAAATATTACCTACCGTCGGCAGAATTATCGAAAGCCCTTGTGAGGACTAATATGCACCATCTTATAAGGTTTTAAACAATAGTTTACCTACAGTATTTGAATACTCACAATATACATACATACATACATACATATATAAATATATATATATATACATATATACATATATATACAGTATATATATGTGTGTATGCATAAGTGTATATATATATATATATATATATATATATATATATATATATATATATATATATATATATATATATAAATGTGTGTCTTTGCGCATGTGTACAAGTAGACATCCTAATCGAATAACAACCTGAAAATACCTCGTAAAGGAGACAAGGGCTGTTATTTTGTTATTTTGCTACGTTTCTCTAATTACTGATGACGACTAAAGTGATGACTCACCGTAATGACTGTACTTTCTGGTTTTCGCACAGAACATATTTGTAAATATACAAATACAGATTCTCTCTCGCTTTACCTGTATGTTTATATGTTCCTGTGCTTTCTATACTCCTTTGGAGGGTATTTTTGGATTATATCAAGCTCATACCTTTCTCCCTCTCGGCTGCGACTGAACACAGTCGAGTAACCCTTAAGCGGGTAATTTATTACTTAGGTCAATGGATGCGCAAATGGTTTCTCCTGAATGTTCTTTGATTATAGGGTCTTTGTTGCTCATCAGAATTCGTTATGCAGCAAATTTGATGGGGTTTTATATATATATATATATATATATATATATATATATATATATATCATATATATATATATATATATATATATATATACATATATATATATAATATATATATATATATATATATATATATATATATTATATATATATATATATATATATATATATATATATATATATATATATATATATATATAAAACCCCATCAAATTTGCTGCATAACGAATTCTGATGAGCAACAAAGACCCTATAATCAAAGAACATTCAGGATATCCCACAACTAACGGTAACTCCATTTCTCCTAAAATGAAGTTTTATGAACTGAATACATCATGTTTCAAAAAGCAGTCTAGCAAAAACTTCCGTAATAATGAAGCTGATAAGTAAAGAAGTCTAACAAGTTGAGGGGATTATTGTATAAAATTATGATGCAAAAACCACAGGCGTGTTTATTCACACATTTTCTGGATACAGTTGAGACAGTTTAAAGAAACGGTCATTAAAGGAAACATAGAACGAAAAAACGAACATCAAAAGGATTATCTGTCAAAATGTCATTAGCACTAAAGATAATCGCGATAAACCGGTTTTGACTTGATTGACTGAAGAAACATCCTGGACTCTACGAGTTGCTTGTTCAAAGAGTAAGAACTGACTCACGCAACCCACTCATTTATAGATGCTAATTCCGGTGCTTCTATTTATTAGTAACTTTTCAGTTATAAATTAACCACGATTTAAAAAGGTAAAATCATGGATTATTTTAAAATGTATCTCGTGTGTATCCCAAAGATGTGGGAATAAATGAGAAAATATTTGGGTGATGAAGCCCTTACTTCACGGACAAACATAGCAACCGTCAAACTATGATCAGAGAAGACTCTTCCAGTTGGACGTACAAGTGTTTAAAATCGGATTATGGAATTCATATAAATGTTATTTGATGGTAGAGGGATTAACTGCGTTAGATTACTTACATACATGAAGAGTGAAAAGATGCATGACAATAATACTAAGAAATTTCGTTAATCAACGTAGAATAAAGCCTCGCAATAGTTGAAAAAAGCAATAATATTCTGACCTAAAAGTGGAATTAGCCAAATAAAATAGAATTTCGATTGGCCATATCTAGAGTAACCAAATCAAACTCATTTTCTTTCATTGCCTTCTAAGTTTAAGCCTTCTTTATTTTAACGTTCATGTGCACTAGTCTAACCATTTGTGGAAACACTTGTTTATTCTTTCTTTGAGCTTTTGATGAACAGTTGGTTCTTATTGCTTGGTTCTGTCAGCAGTTGTTGACTCCCTTGACTTATTCGTTAAGGAACTTCTTGTATTGCATTACAAAAATTCCAATGAAATCTCCACTGCATTATTTTTGCGTGGTTTACTTCTCATTTTGAAAGTTTCAGCTTGTACTTTATGCGCTGAATCACTGTACTGTACGTCCCTTGAAATTTCATTTTTGTATTTGACTAATATACAATACTGAATAATTCTCTCTCTCTCTCTCCCTCTCTCTCTCTCTCTAATATATACACCCACCCCCACACCCTCACCCACAACCACTAACATCTGGTTTCATGTAGTGACGTACCCAAGTGTTTTCTGAATACTTTTTGTGTTTCTTATCTTTTGAGATTTTCCGAGCCTTAACAAGGCCATGTGTTCACTTTGAAAAACACAAGAAGCGGAGGACACTCCAGGGAGGAACAAGCTGTGCTTGAAAGCACAATAAGAGAGGGAAGGGTGGAGGAAGGAGGGCCGGGGGCAGGGTGGCGGCTGCCTCTTAAGTCTTGGTGTGTAGCGTTTGCTTATTTGTACGATGCGAGCTACCTACGGGTTAATGCAAGGACTAGCTTTAAATAATCTTGATGAAAATAAGCTGATGTATGAGAAGCATGGAAAAAACATCGGTTACTGATATGGGTGATTCGCGGCTGTAATAACTTTCAAATCGAAATTTTCATGTGTGCATATTACACACACACACACACACACACACAAACGTGTGTGTATTTTTTATATACGCTCAAAATCATATACATCCACATCGGTGATGTCATCATGAAGGATATCTGATTGAAAGGTTATCATCCCGGTGACCTTTGAGGCGGTCCTTACATATTGACCTTTTGTAGGTGGATGTGAACTGTCAGGCGAGTTCACGTCCTGAGGATTATCAATCTAATTTGAAACTGCCATCTCTTCCATTTTTGGATATCAGTCAAGGCGAGTTTAAAGTCTCTCTCTCTCTCTCTCTCTCTCTCTCTCTCTCTCAATTATTGATCATGCCGATATTATCGCTGAAAATAGCAGTTCAACGATGTGCTATGCTTGGGCTGTACTTGAGTCCGTGGTACACGTCAAAATATTTATGATTTTAAATGCAATATAATACAATATTACTCACCTTTGAGTGATACGTTAAAATGTTTTCTCTGGTATCTTGATATGCAATATTTACATCCAAAATATATTATTTTTTTCTACGGAATGAGAAGGCGATTTCCCTCACATATAAGGTAATCTTGGATCATTGTTTCGAACCCAAAATTAAATAGTCCGTGATTTTGTTTACTTCATCTTTATCTTTTTTCCATGATACCCATTTAGTTGTGTTCATTATTTTCATTATCTTTCTTAGTGCACTTTATGTTGCGTGACTTGGAGGTTTGTTAGTTTTTAATGGTAACCTTAAACTGCAGATGTGAGACCTTCCTCACCCTCATCACGCGAGGCCAAAATCAGAGATATTAATTCCTGTCTTGTTCCTGGAGACTGTGTCAGTCATAAGCAATTAGTCGTGATCCTATGAATCATGGCTTCTGAACGAAGGGTCGACCAAACCACTGATGACTGGTTGCATGCCCAAGATTTGGGGACTTACGGACAGCGTTCAGATAATAAGATAATAATGAACGTCTCTGTGACGATCTAGCAGAGGTGTTTTCATATCAGAAGTATATCTAAATCTTCAGAACATCTGGGCCTCTTCATCATACTTAAGGTCAAGTTTTAGCTATACGCTGCACTGTAGAAATTAAGTCAAATGCAAAAATGAGATGGAAATAAAGTATAAAACTGAAATCTTCATGGGAAAAACTCAAGAAAATGCATGGAATGAGTAATGCCTTTAACTTCTTTAATACTAAGTTACACAGAGGCACGGTAATTTTCTTATTAAGCTGGCTGAGCTTTGCCAGAAAACTTCATAATAGTTTTGCTTATCTTCGCAACATTTCATATACGGAATCCTGCAAACACTCCTGATCATTATTCTTAGCACCAATGCCAAAAGCCAATAATAATTAGGCTCGGTATTCATAAATTCTTTCCAGTGTACACGATCGAATTACATAAAGCACGCAAAATCACAAACTTATAAACTCTCACAAGCGGGCGCTCACACACACACACACACACACACACACACCCATATATATATATATATATATATATATATATATATATATATATATATATATATATATATATATATATATATGTACATATACAGATATATATATATATAATATATATATATATATATATATATATATATATATATATATATATATATATATATAAATGGACGTATGGACGTGTGTATGTTCCAGCAAAACTCTGAAACGTTTGGAGCAATTTCAACCAAACTTGGTATGCATATGACTTACTATCTGGAAAAGAATACTGTGGGAGGTAAGACATCACTAGCACCAAAGGGCACCAAAGGGGGTTTGGGGGTGGGAAGGGCGTCCCTGAAATGGGGCTGATTCTGCCCGTAGATTTAGTAACTAAATAAACTCTACGAATTTATCATACCTCATTTCGGTATACATATGACTTACTACCTGGAAAAGAATACTGTGGAGGTAAGACATCACTGGCACCAAAGGAGGTGGGTGTGGGAAAGGGCTCACATATCAAAATAACTGAAAATGACAGATATTAGTGTCTAATCCACAGTTTTCGAAGTCACTGAGATGAATGGTGACACTCCCAATGCCCTTTAATTCCAAGTTCAGCCCAATAGGAAGGGGGGGGGGGTGAGAAGGGGTGAAAAATAAAATGTCAAAAATTACATATTAAGTGTCTAATCCATAGTTTTCCAGGTCGTTGAGATGAATAGTAACACTCCCAATGCCCGTAAGTCCAAGTTCAGCCCCGATAGGGATGGGGGGTGAGAAGGGGTGAAATATAAAATACAAACAATGCTGGCCAATGTAATTGAAGCAACTATCTTAACAGGAAAGGGAGAGAGAGAGAGAGAGAGAGAGAGAGAGAGAGAGAGAGAGAGAGAGAGAGAGAGAGATTATCGGTTGTCATTCAGCGTTTTCCTTGGCAGCGCCACGTTGGCCAGCTAATATACATATGTATGAATGTATGTATTAATGTATAAGAGAGAGTGTGTGTGTGTGGTGCTTATCTGAGTGTTTAGACCGTGGGGAGGCATAAGGAAAAAAATTTGATCAGTGAAAGAATCTATAGTTATCTGATGTCAAATTCCTGAAGTAAAAAATAAGAGCTAAGGAATTAATGACACCAACAAAATAAACTTGAAAGAAATATCCAAAAACATTACTTAAAACAGTAAAGGTTTCTGTTAAGAAAACTTTAAAAAGTGAAACTTCGGAAACATGTCAAGAAGAAAAGTTTCACGATGAAAACTAGCGCAAAATATGTCGTTGGGTGTCAAAGAGTGCATGATAATTAAATTAGAAATGGTAATCAGTGTGCTCTTACGTACTCTTTTTGTTAGCATTTTTGGATAGGAATTCCACTGAAAATCTATGAAAATCCGAATGAGAAATGAAACGAGCGCGAGAAGAAAATTCAAAGTTTGTACCGCGCTCACATGAAACTTTCAAATTTGCCTGGTATGGTGCCCTTGTGCAACACGATCTTGCTTTAGCGATGCTACAGTGTTCAATAGAGCTAAGCGATTTCGAAAAAAAAAAAAAAAAAACGCAAGTATACCTTGAAAACATCAAATATTAACAAACCATAAATTAATAAATCTGACAATAAGTACTCGTAATAATCACTTTCTTTAGCGGCAACTAAAAAAACGCATAAACGAACAAACAAACAAACCAACAGTTATTCCGAGAGAACAAAAACAATGGGCCAGATCACTGAGGACAAGAGAGACGTCATTGCTGGGGCGGGAGGAGGGAGGAACAACAGTGACAAAGCAGGTCAGGAAGAATGGGAGGGGAAGGTAAAAGGAACAGGAAGATAAAGGAGGAGGGGGAGGAGGAGGAGGAGGAGGAGGAGGAGGAGGGGGAGAGGGGGGGAGGACAGGGGTAAGGAAGAGGAGGATTAAGAGGAGAAAACAGAACAATAGTGACGAAGAAGGAAGAGAGTAAATCTTTCTTCTCGGATACAAACAAGTGAGAAAAAAGTTAGACTTTCCCTTTTAAACTTTATTCGAGGAAATGCTTTCAACAAAGTGCAAGGGGAGGAGGAGGATGAGTTTAGAACTTTGACTCCTTCAAACGGAAATGGGTTTCGAATTTCGAAAACTTGAAGAGATGTTTAAAGTGGGTGAGACATTCTAACCCCCATTTATGTCGTGAGTGAGTCACTACTTTGACTAATACGATCAGAGAAGTGTTGTACAAAAATATTCTACCTGTCGTCTTAGGCGCCAAGAAGACAATATACAAAATCGCAAGACAGAATAAAAATGAACTTATGAAACATTTTTAAGACTTTTTCTTGAGCAAATTTGCTCCCAGATCAGTTTTTTGTCTTTCAAAGCACTTCATCTGGCTTAGCGTACATAGAATATACTGAACAGTATATTCTATGTACGCTAAGTTCACAGCTGTTATGCCTTCAATAACCCTTTGAATTATCAAGTCCCAAGTCTCAAATGTTTCTGGACATGCTTTCCCCTGGAAGTTAAAAACCTAAAAGGAAACCAATGAAGAAATTTCTTTTCCGACGCTGGTCAGAAAACTGCAATGAATCGTCAGCCCGATGCACAACACTGGTCGCATATCAATACTCTGGGTATAAGAACAACTCAGCAAATCAATCATGATTCGTTATCCGAAGCAAAAACCCTTTCATGGAAATCATTTGTAATGATACCAACATTTTGATATAAGGTTGAACTTTTATTTACTCTGACACGCTATATGTATGGCAGAATCACAAGTCCTTTGAAAAACT
>JANJGK010000038.1:8588515-8626015 GCA_039081455.1 Macrobrachium rosenbergii
CAACTGCCGAAATGAATAAATTTAATCTTATAACATTAATCTAGAATTTTAAAATTCTACATTGACAAGAAATAAGTGGAAAGCACAGTTTATTTTAGTGCAATAATAATAATAATAATAATAATAATAATAATAATAATAATAATAATAATAATAATAATAATAATAATAATAATGTTTGTAGCATGATTATCGTAAAATGTCCTCACCAAGTTTAAAAATCTTAATATCCTGTATCAGTCAAAACTGAAGCTTTGTGTGAGGCACAAACCACTTTCAGGTCACCAAATAGGGATCAGAGGTAATAGTTTATATTTTTTTGTAGTTTTACTGAAGCTAATTGGAGTATCTTCCAGACTCAAAGGAGATTTCATAAGGAAATACTGATATTTTCCTCGTTCAGCCAAGGTCAACCTACTGGCCATGAAGAACTTAAATGTCGAAAATCCTTGTTCACGCTCATTTGAGTCTATTATTAATTAGCTATATCCAGAATGGCCGACTTCACTTTGATACAGTTTTTGGGAGAAATCTGTTCCAGTATGTAATGGTTTTCATGGAAACGAATCAGAGACGATTTCTGGCAAAAAATAATACCCACCAGAGATAACATGAGAAGAATCTTCCCAGTTTCATCGAATTCTGTTCATTTTTTATTGCACCTTATTCAGCCCACAGACAGTTGAATACCCTATTCCGTATTTCATTATTCGAGGAGAAAATTCAACACAAATAAAGGAACTAAATCATTTGATTTATGCGCAATTAATACTATCTACACATTATTTTCATTACTGAATTCTTGTCACTAAAATGACCACATATTCGCGTGTCCGAAAACATGCTTTCTGGTTGGCTATGCATTGACGCCATAAAAAGTAAACGCCGTTGTCCAGCTAACGAAAAACTACCAATGATTCTAATTATGAAAAAGTATATTTACTTACATATTATACCTAACCTATTAATTTACTCAAGATGTTTTAGCATAAAGTATTCATTTTTAAGTGAAAATACGTTTTAGTTTCTGACTGTTATTTATCTGAAACAAAGTTAACAACAGAAATATTTGGCCCCATTACAGAAAGGTGGTGGTTGATGAAGGGGCGGGGTGTTTCTTTACCTTATCAATCGCTTTACAAAATTGTTAGCTCACACACACACAAATCCAAACATAAAGTGTCTGACTTTAAGTTCCATTACAAAATAAAAGGACTTGATACTGAAGTTATGACATATTTGAATAAAAGAGAGGTGTATGACTTTGAAAAGTAAGGCAAGGTTACTCACATTGGTTTCAGTTAAAAAGCCCAGTCAGGGGTTCATTCCTAGCCAAATTTAACTAAGATGTATAGAAATAAAAAATAACAATAATAAAGCGCAAAAATAGAGGCAATTCACTGCATGGAACACGATCGTGATTTACAAAAAGACAGCTATAAGAGAAATAGTAATAAAGACATTAATTAAAAAATAGAATCGCAAAGAACAAAACAAATTTTGCCTGCAAATTCCAAATGTGATTAGATATGATAAAGGACAACATTGCATTTATTAGCCTTTTTGAGATTATTGAAAGTAATTCACGAAAATAATTACATAATGGGAGTAAATAGCAGCAATTTCTCAATATAATTTGAACAATAATAATACCAAAGTTTTGGAACGTGAATTCAAAATATATTTTAAGAACGTGAATTCAAAATATATTCTAAAGTATAACTCATAAAATTTTTAATGATCTTGACTGATAGAAATTTTCGATACATTTACATAAAGCTCTTAGTTAAAAGTTGATTACGGTAACGGAGTAAAGAATTAAATAAATAAACAAATATATACGACACATCGAGAATATTCCTGTGACGGTCTAAAACTATGCACGACACTGTACAGTTCATACTTCTAAATTAAAAAGGAACACTATCATTTACAGTATGGGCTAAGCAGTCTCTTCCATTTACTTCTTCATTCCTCTCAGTAACATTTTATTCATTTTGAGCTGTAATGAAAATCTATCTTCACATAATGGCGAGAGAAACTGAATAACATTTGAATACTCTTTTTTTTTTTTTTTTGTATGTTTTCCTCTTGGTCGCTTAAGCATGAGAAGCTAAATTAATTCATGCTGAACACAGAACGCAGGACAATCCTTTTCAGTAAATTATTTTAAAAGAAATATGAACATTTTATAATGAGAAAACATCATCTGACAGAATTTTTAATTCTTCCATTTTATTTTATTTACTTGACTTTCTTTTCTTATACCTTCCAAGTCACAGGCTACAACCGAAAGAAAATTGTATCCAAATGACGATATATTTAAGTAAAATTCGTCGGTCAACTACAGCAGAGGAGAATCAATTTTCACGGTAACGTACACCTGCTGAATCAAAAAAATCATTTTGCAAAAATATGCCTACCCGTCTGCCAGCTTTCCATGAGTTAGCAAATGAACGTCGCTATCAAGATCTGCACATCCCAAATGATCGAAGGACCAATTTCACCGATTATGGCGGTGTAAAATGACGAAATTGCCCATAACTAGATTTAGTAACAAAATTTCTGGATTCTCTTAAGTGAAACACCCGGGAGTAAAATCATACTACGGTAACATTTATGATTTAGGTTACATAACAGAATCAGTGCATAACTGAATGTTTAGACTGAAACTGATGCTAAATTATACACTATCCACTTCTGAACCACAAAGTGTAAAAAAAATTATAAAAAAAATATTATCTGTCTATATATACACGCGCGCGCGCGCACACATACATATATATACAGTAATATATAATATATATATAATTTGTAATTACCACAAAGCCCTCTTAAATTCTCGATTTCTTCAAACGGGAAGATGGGTAACGTGACCTCGTTCTCATACTTCGGATGCGGGTTCGAATCTTGCTACAGTAGTCAGAATTTATTCATATTCTTTCATTTGGATCTTAGGATTTGTAGTGACAAGCGCATCCAAAAAGTGTCATGAAGTTGAGGGAGCATTGTTGTTATTACAATTACACACACATACGTGCACGCACGCACACACACATATATATACATACAGTATACACACACACACACACACACACACATATATATATATATATATATATATATATATATATATATATACATACATACATATGCACACACATGTGTGTGCGTATATACACACACATATATATAGTGATTATATATTATATATATATATATATATATATATATATATATATATATATATATATATATATATATGTCTGTTTGTGTGTGTGAATTAGTGCAATATTGTTAAAGCATAGTTCAGATTTAGTAAGGGATGCCCACCAAATCAAATATGAAGTAATGAATAGCATTAGCTTCGGAAATAACTGCTGCTTTCTTCGGAGAAGGAAACAGAGTCGTTTTCGAAATAAAATCACTATTCTCGATTTCATTTGTTTATTTTTATGGGGCTCTTCACTAAGGTCTCCCCGTTTGCGATTATAATTCTGATGATAAACATGTTCGACAGAGTACAAGTCTCTCACGCCTGTTCTTTTTTCTCCCTCTTTGCCCTTTATTCGTTTCCACCCCAGCAACGACCTGCAACAGTCGACTACCAACCAGGTACATAATTTACAGGTACGGTCAACAGTGTCCTTCTGAAGCTTATGGAAATACGACCATGCTGTTTCATTCTCATCCTGTTCGGGGATCGAACACTGTTCTTTTCATTTGTGTCTGTGTGTGAGAGAGAGAGAGAGAGAGAGAGAGAGAGAGAGAGAGAGAGAGAGAGAGAGTAGAGAGAGAGAGAGAGAGAGAGAGAAGCTGAAGACCTTCTAAAGCATGTAAAGGAGAATATCCATTACATTCTCCAAAAGTAGTTCAAAACCTATAGTTACTGCAATGTTCCTCAACAGTCACATGAAAGTAAACATTAGAAAATACAACTGATTATTTTAACACCGTTCATCAGTTTTTTTCTTCGAATGGAACAGAGAATAAATAGATACTTTTCAAAAGATATAAAATATTATAAAAGTCATAGGTAACATGTTACGAAATGAAATGATTAAAATCGCTGATAAAATTTAAAAGATATAAATAACTTTTTAATCTCAGCAAATGCATAGATTCCACTATAACAATAAAAAGACCTGAACAACAATATAACATAATGAAAGAAACAAATTTACATTACCTTACAAAGCTTTATCATTGATTTATACATTCGTGGGAAAAATTCGGGAAAAATTACTAATGGGTTCAACCCAGGACCCAAGACGTCTCGGTTGATCCTGGTTTAACCAGGATTTCAGGGCGAATCCTCCTCCTCCTCCTCCTCCTCCTCCTCCTCCTCCTCCTCCTCCTCCTCCTCCTCCTCCTCCTCCTCTCTTTGGATTCGAAATACATAAATGTTTATTCACTCAATAAATTCAATCACAATTTTAAAGATGGGCATAAGTGTACAAAACGAGAGAGAGAGAGAGAGAGAGAGAGAGAGAGAGAGAGAGAGAGAGAGAGAGAGAGAGAGAGAATCTAAAGCCATAACCAAAATGTCAATTGGTCAAGTAGTATTCAAGATACAATCGGACATGCAGGAATGTAATAGAATCTGACCTGAGGGAATCTAAAATGACCCTAACGGCATTTCTAACAAAGGCCTCTTGTATCGCGTTTACAGCTGACCTCCCAAGATGAACACAATGTTAATGTCAAATATCCATTAGGATTTTCATTGGCTGGCTAAACTGTGATAGAGGGTTATTGTCCGCTTATTATAGTTCAACAGCATTCTATGCAAAACGAGTTTCTCTTTATGGAAGCCGTGTCCTGCTTCTCTTGATATAAAAATAGAACAAATAGTTTGCACACTTACTACGACTGTCAGGAATATTTGCTAACAAACTCTTTAGAAATGAGTTATTCGTTTTCACATAAAAATATTTCATCACCTTACAAGATGCACCTTACGGATATAAAAAAAAATACACTGTAAAGTATAATAATAATAATAATAATAATAATAATAATAATAATAATAATAATAATAATAATAATAATAATAATAAAGGCTGTTCAATTTCGTCACATATAAAACCATATATCAAGAACACAAGACTAATATACCCATAAAAAAGAGAAAACAAAATGACTAAAGTCCACCATTAAAGGATGACATTCATATATTCTCTTTTCACCATGGGGTGTTTCTTCTAGGATTGGGTAACTAGGCAAGTACAGCTCTCAGGTTTCTCAATATGTTCTTGGGAATGAGGTTACTATCCCTACGGCCTTTCCTGTGTCCCTAACGGACGCCGGTAACATTTTCTGCAGGGCAGAGAGGTCGGCGATAGGCAGGAGCAACCCACAGACCTAGCAAATGGATCTAAGAGTTTGTGCGTCAAGGTCTTATTAATGAACTCAGCTGAAAGGGGACAATTGTCAAGAATCCTAAGGTTCATATTAAATGGCCATTATAAGGCTTCTAATCCAGCGCTACGTACTCCTGCGATAAGGCTGAGAGAGTGACACTTCTTCTCCCTCTTGCTTAACAGGGTATTGCTTTGCATAAACACTGTCTTGCTTAACTGGGTATTGTTTTGCATAAAACACTAACCGGTCTTCACTTCACTTGCTGTCACAGTTACATTACTTAACAGATGACGGTGTTTTATCATGAGGTTTAAACATCCGCAAGTATTTCCATAGGTAAAATGTCTTTAAGATTTTTATTCAAGGTAACTTTAGAATGCATAGTGTATGTATATGTATATATGTATATATATATATATATATATATATATATATATATATATATATAAATTATATATATATATATATATATAAATTATATATATATATATATATATATATATATATATATATATATATATATATATATATATATATATATATATGTATATATGGATGAAAAGTATGTACGAATGTGCTTACATGCAAAATTTATGTCTGATTCGACGCGATTCAATCATTTACTACTACGCTTAAGAGCTCTTATGAAAGTACTTTAATAATTCCAAAGAGAAACCTATATGTTCTGTTGAATGGGCTTTTCCGCTGAATCTATGACGACTGAACTTTTATTACAACAGGTTCTTCTGCAGCGAACATCCATAATACACTTTAAGAAGACAGATGACTATTCACTCTTCAGAGTACATTGTTACAGCAATAATCTTGCGTTAAATTTCCTCAGCTATTCGAATACCGCCACGATAAAGTCCTAGTCCAGAAACTCTCACTTTATATTTATTTGTACTCTATGTTAATATCGAAATCTGTTTCTGCAGACTTCATTCTTCGAACTCATAATAATAACATTAATACTAGTAATAATAAAAAAAAAGTATTGGAAGTATGGAAATATCGTGACCCGTGTGCAATTCATTTCTATAATTTCATTTTTTGTTCGTGTAAGAGGCGCTTTCTTTACCTCCTCATAGTTCTATTGTATTTAATGTCTAAAAAGATCTTTCCTTAAAAAAGTGTCGAAGTAAATGGAAAAAATGCCGAGAGAGAAATCTGAATATAAAATGATATAAATACTGTAACTTAACAGAATGGATACATGATAACTGATAACAACAGCATTAAAGTAGCAATAAATGCCTTTTACGGCACGCAAGTTTGTCCTATTTTTCTATAAATACCAACGACGAAGTCTAGTGAGTTTCTATTAACGCGCGCGCGCGCACACACACACACACACACACGCCCACCCACAAAAACATACAGATTGTGTGTGATTTTTTATTTGCTGTACAAAATAAATACATAAGGATTTCAGACGTAATTCACTCTCAGCTATATTTTTCATAATATATTATTTTCAAACATAAAGTGTTGACAAGAAAAAATAAACATATTACATTTACCCATTTACACATCAAATATATACATACCAGTATATATATATGCATAAATTATATATATAATTATATATATATATATATATATATATATATATATATATATATATATATATATATATATATACATACATATATATATATATATATATATATATATATATATATATATATATATATATATATCTGTATATATACATAGATATACTAAGAATATAGTTACGTACTATATTTGTATATTATTTGACATACGCATAAAGTTCAAAAACTCCTGTTTAATAGTAACCTAACGGTGAAAAAATATTTCCCTGATTCTCTCCCGCTTGAGAATTCAGTGTCAATCAAGACTGCGCATAACTTGTCACTGCAACTCTTCATGATCATGCCTGGCGTAGCCCCAGGATGAAAAATTAGTATTTTTACATCTTCAAAACAGAGAAAACAATGGCCTTTTACATCTTTTTTGCTACAGTTCTCAAGACCAGCTGTTTTCTTTAAGATTTTCAGCGAGTTGAGCTCATGGATACATCTGCATAAATGTGATTTTTTATCAGTTTAATATTAAGTCTTTCCAACGGCATTTTAAACATGCTTGATAACTTACGATGACCTTATTTTTAGATGTTTATTTCTTGGGAGTGCATTGGCATTGTTTTAGGTTAATGTTGAGCAGAAACTGCGTTCGGCGAAAGGTTTAAGATTGTTAAAGTTTAAAATTTTGAAAATTTTTTTTAGTACATTACTAGAGTTCCCATAGTCAGGTAACCCCAATGCCAGATACCGTGTCTGCATATTTGGAAGTATAAATTTCTGTAAATGAATAGAATAACAGACGAAGGAACGCACATAAAATAAGACAGGCCTCTAATATTACGTTACAACAATTACCAGCAGAGTAAAATATTTTATGACTTATGCAAGAAGCTTATCATAACGTGGAGAATCGGTAACACAGCAAATGTCATACAGAGAGAGAGAGAGAGAGAGAGAGAGAGAGAGAGAGAGAGAGAGAGAGAGAGAGACGTGGTATTTAAGTATAAGATTCGTTAATTAGTTATTATCTGAATAACATTCTATGGAGTGCTCCTTACTACTTGTCAGGGTTCGGAAGTATCAGTGAAATTCTCTCTCTCTCTCTCTCAAAAATCCGGAGTCCTTTTCCGACGTGAAGTGTTTAACCTGCAGACTAATGGTCAGCATCGATAGCTTCATCCGCTCACTCGACACACCATATCATTAATTCCTATCGAACCCCATCCGAGTGTCTGACCGAGTTTACATTTTGCCCTTCGCCCTAACCCCCCCTCCACCCCCCCCCCGTTCCAATTTTTACTACGTTTCAGATTACCCGTATCCGGTTGTGTTCATGAGCTTGACGACATACTGGCCTGAAATGCTGCTGGTTTTTATTATTATGAAACAACTTCACAGCTATATTTTTCGACGATCAAAATTCTCAGTCTTGTTATTCGATTACATTTTTTTCAGTAATCACAACTGTCACATTAACGATGGAAAAAGCTACATACTACAACGCTTTCATCAATATACAGATATATTAAGCAACTATAACCCCCAAGCTAAGATAACAAAACAAAACAAAAAAAAAACCGGGCAACTTATGAGAACATCTGTAAATAACCTATGAAACAAAATAAAACAAATTAAATTAATGGACTATCAAAATCCTTCTCTATTCATAAATCAAATTCATTAACGAAAAACCAATCAACTACTTGAGAGAGAGAGAGAGAGAGAGAGAGAGAGAGAGAGAGAGAGAGAGAGAGAGAGAGAGAGAGAGAGAGAGAGAGAGATAAGCTGCAAATCAACAGAATAAAATCTTAAAAGTCGTTAAGATCTCTGACAACTGTCGCCATGATTAGAATGTAATCAGGTCAAACCCTAAAGTCCTACGGCAGACAAAGTCAGAGGGACTATCCAAAAACAAGAATTGAAAATGGTTTCGTCTGGAAGCCAATTACGCAATTAACTGGACGTGGAGATCATTCTAAAGTCTCTCTCTCTCTCTCTCTCTCTCTCTCTCTCTCTCTCTCTCTCTCTCTCTCTCTCTCTTTCTCTCTCTCTCTCTCTCTCTCTCCCTTCTAGAGACACTGTTAAGTTATTCACGTATTCCTGTAAAGCAACAATACTACTCTTTTAACCAATTATATCTTCTAAAATCATTCACAAAACCAAAGATTGTTTAATATGTAAATCCACAAGTCATAAAATGCAAAAGTGCTGGTTTCTGCTTGTCTTAAGAAGAGGTAATATACCCGGGCAAGTTACAAGAAAATTACACGGTCTTAAAAAGCCAAACTTATCAGATTGAAATGAATCACTGCCAGATGTAAGGCACACGGGGAAATAAAAAAAAGAAATAAATAAAGATTTATGCTCCAGTTTCGCTCACATTTAATACTCTCTTGCCGTTGAGGACTCGTATCTGTCTCACTACAGTAAAACTGGAGACAAAATAATTTATTGAAGGACGCAACGTCGAAGTTGCAGAACATCCAGCCAGTTCCCAATGCATCATATCCAAAAGTGTAATTGCAATACGATCACATAACCTTATTCATCATGATCATTTTCCGGAATGCTCTACTGGTGTACCGGAGAGAAATTAAGGGGAGGGGCTTCGGAGAAAGCTGTCGAAGAACACAGATGCAGAACTTACTGCAAACAAATATGTTTTTAAGCCACAAAAGAACAGACAACGCCAGGCTGCAAAGCCAGAGAAACAAATTGACCCTTACAGCATTGAAGAGCACAGAAGATAAATGCGCACAAAGAAAAAAAAAAATAAGATATACAAATGAACGAATAAATAAGACATTTGTATGCAGACCAGTCTCCCTCTAAAAGGGAAGACCAAATGTAGCCTAATTAACACTTCTAGCACTACATGCATGATGGATTAGCACTAAGTTCCATAATTAGCACCGAATAATTGCACTTTTAGCCCACCCTTCTCAGCCACCCATTTATCTGACCAAAATCACAGGTGCCGTCGACTCCTCCGGGAACGGTGTCCAGGACAATTTGGATTTCCTCTTGCTGCCTTCATTCATGCCATAGCTACTTCCACATTTACCCCTAACGCCTCCATTTATTATAACACTGCTGTCCCTATTCATATGATTTCTTTTTTATCTACTATAATCTTGCCGCCGGCATTCCTTCCGCTGCCAGCTCCATTTTCACCAATGCTATCCACATTTATAATATTACCACCTAAACTAATACCATTGCTTTCTCCATTTATATCACTGCCGCCGTTATTGCCATCTCCATCTATAGTAGTGCTACCTCCATGTATAGCTGCCTCTATACGACTACCACCTTCATTTGCACCACCACACGAAGGTACGGGGAATGAAGGGAACATCTGATTGTTTGTAAACATCAATTATACAGACATGATCCCTCCATCTGAACACCCAAAGAAGAAGGTCTGCTACCCTCTATCTATCGCTTCTTTCCTTCAATTCACTCTCACTCATCTCTTTCTCTCCCCTTAACCCCCTTAATTCAAAATAATTAACATCATAGAAAAAGTAAATAGTTTACCAAATCATTTACACCATATAAATGGAAGTGATTACCAGATAAATAACGAAATACAACAACATTTAAGTGCAGGGATGATGATACTTTGCATGCCAGAGCAACTTGGGAACAGTAAATGCAAAGGACGAAAATAGAACACGAACTATAACTAAGCGCAGCAGAACATCCGAAAGGTCACAGAATCCATAAAGAACTGCACACTGATTTCTCTCTCTCTCTCTCTCTCTCTCTCTCTCTCTCTCTCTCTCTCTCTAATAATAATAATAATAATAATAATAATAATAATAATAATAATAATAATAATAATAATAATATCAAAGCTATAGCTACAAACACTATCCCAAAATATAAGCATAATCGACTCTGCAAACAGAGCACCGAAGTATGAAGGTAGAGTAAGAAATGAACTAGTGACCATTGCCAAGTAATTCTTTTTTCATTATACCAAAAAGCTGCGAGCAATAAAGAAACATACCATCAATCACTTTAGACAGAACAATATGATAAATGGAGGCTACCCTGCATTCGCAATAGGTAGTAGCATACAGCCGCTCATGCTGCGCAGCTCGAATCGATATATGAAACACCGATGACTGAAACGTGAGAAGAGGTGGCACACTTGAATTATGCTTCAGATGCTGACAGCATAAACCACGAAACGGGACACGACAAAAGTACTTTGCACAACAATAAAACGGAATCAAGCAGTCAAAATCAAAGCAAATTTTACAAAGACTTAATGAGGATGAAACAGTGATACCAGTAATAATTTCCAGTTTAATAAGAAATGCCAACTGAATGAAAATCTAAAGGCCCTCGGTTAAATGTCATATAATATAGACAGAATAAATGAAAAGGACCTTCGCGAACTTTATTGACTATAGAAAACAGCAAAGCCCCCGGGTGGGAAATGTTGCTATATAATAGTAACTTCTGCAGTCTGACAAGCATAATCTTGACTGCTACAAAGAAATAACACAAAGGATAGGAAGGATCAGAAAATGTAGTCATTTCTGCTGTGAAATATGAAATATGAGACAATGATAAATTAGAAAAGATGGACTCCCAGCATATTCAATCCGGTAGCGATAAGTGAGGCATGTATTTATGACTGCATACATAACGTAGCATATGGAAGAAGGAACGGAAAAGCAATGAACTTTAAAATATTTAAACGGAATGATTTAGGGAAGCTTTCTTACAATAAAATGACATCACAGTCCCTGTTTAGGAGACCAAAAGCAGAAATAAGGAGGCTGCGAATCTCTACGTAATGAATTGGAAAATGCGCAGCGGAAGAGGCAGCACAAGTTGGGAGTGCGGTTAACCTAGGCATGAGCACAGCACACTGAGGGGACATATTATAAACTTTGAAAATCATTCAGCTCATAGGCGAGAAACTCCATATTTTCTATACAGCAGACGCACGCCATCAGATGATTAACAGCCGCATAAGTCGCTAACTTTACGGGCAGTGTACCCGTAAGAAATTATCACCATAATTTTGTGACCTAGAAGAATGTTGGTTCATGTTTTCAATAGGCATATATTTGGTTATTTCCTTTAACATTTTAAATTAATGACTTCTTGCAACCCATGTCTGTGTTGTTTATGAAGTCGTTTGTTTGCCTTTTGTAATGTATGATATTCTGTAGTGCTGAATTTTAATATTTGTTTTGCAAAGTCTGTTGTGCAGTCACATAAATAATTAAACTATTGATTGCATAGACTGCGTAATACAAATTAGTATATTATCGTGCAAATGATACAAAAAACTGCGCAGCTTTTCAATTTTAGGATTTAAACAGAATGCACGAAAATGGGATCCAGGTTACCGCTGGGGACAGAGCATAGTTACTAACGAGTAACTTTCCGAAAGGCCATTAGGGCAGGCGTCAAATCAATCGTCAATCGTCCCTAGAAATTTATAATTATATATATATATATATATATATATATATATATATATATATATATATGTATATATATATATATATATATATATATATATATATATATATATATATATATATATATATATATATATATATATATATATATATATATATATATATATATGAGAGAGAGAGAGAGAGAGAGAGAGAGAGAGAGAGAGAGAGAGAGTAGTAACATAGCTTCTACCTGCGCCATCTGAGCTCAAATGCTAAAATTACACCTCCAGGAGCAGTAATATTTCATATGAAAATTCGTCCCAAGCACTCCATCATCATATTTTCTTAGCAGCGCCAATGCAAATAGCCTGCGTCAAGAGAGTGAGAGAGAGAAAAAAAATAGGACTGGGGAGAAAAAGACGAATAAGAAAGGCGTCGTGCCTGAACATTAACTCGCCAAAATCGGCTGAGGCTAAATATTCTACGCGACCTCAAAAACACGTTTGTGAAACCCGACCTCGTGGAAACTGCCAGGCCCACCCAGGGCCCACCGGGGTCTCTCCGCCCGACCTCCCCGATCCTACAGGCTCTCACGGACCTCTCTCCACCACGCAGCCCTCTCCTTCTTTCTCTCTCCACATTTTAGGGGAACCGAATTCAAAAGAAACTAGCCGCTAATGACTCATAAATCACATGTTGATCAGTATGCTAATTGTTCATTGGATACACGGCTGACTCAAGCAGACCATTAAGAACATGATGTGAATTTTGAAATTGGATGCGGCAGTCCAGGACGATTAAAATAGTCTTACTTTTTGCTTTTTTTGGGGGGGGTAATAAATAGTGAATAGTCTTAAAATTCTTTAAAAGCGTCATGTAATCGTGTCGAATAATCACCATCTCCTCTGATGCCGTGAAAATAAAATTCCATATATATACATGGCTTTATATATATATATATATATATATATATATATATATATATATATATATATATATATATATATATACATATATACATAAATACATACATATATATATATATACATATATACATACATACATACATACATATATATATATATATATATATATATATATATATATACATATATATATACATACAAACATATATATATATATATATATATATATATATATATACTGTATATATATATATATATATATATATATATATATATATATATATATATATATATATATATATGATGTAATATAATGGTCACTTTTTACCAGTTCTATATGTATTTGCAATAGCCACAATGACCTCTTAAATTTTCGATTTCTTTTGTAAGAGGAAACAAATAAGAAATTCTGATTCCCAGTCCTATTACGGCCTTCAAAGTTTCTTCATTTAGGTCTAAGATTTACAGTGACAAGCGTTTCCAAGACGTGCGATAAATCTAGACTTTATGAGGTTATTGTGGCTATTACAAATGCACAAACACATACTTTATATATATATATATATATATATATATATATATATATATATATATATATATATATATATATATATATATATATATATATATATATATATATATATGCCTGGCATCGCAACAATTGTGGTCATCGACGTCGTCATCTGATAAACGAAATCGGCACTTCTGAATACAGACGTTGCAGTGCCCGACGCATAAGCACACCAAACATATTCATCATTTGCAGACCCTCTATTTTGAAGCCTCGTCCATTTCTCATCGTACGTTCTTCCAACATTACTACACTTCATAATTCTTGGGTAAGATACTTCAACGAATGGCCAGGGTACTATTTCAAGACTAACTTCCAAAGAACTCTAAAATGAATTCATTACAAACGTAAATATTCCAGTGAAGTCTTCTTTAACATCTATTAACCAGTTTAAAAAAAAAGAAAGATATTCCTTTACCTTGGTACTGAAAGTAAGTACAAGGTATGTTTATATATGTGTGTGTGTGTGTTAGAGAGAGAGAGAGAGAGAGACGGGGGTGGGGGGGGGGGGGGTGTTGGGAGGATCCTGCTCGATTTGGTTATTAAAAGGAAAAAGCTCTCTATCCGAAAAGTCGTAAACACCAGCGAAGTTCACTGGAGATTCCATTAGTATTCAACCGAAGCACCGGAGATGCTAACAGATAATTTTTGCACATCCTAAAAACCCCAGAGATAGAGAAACTGCAAAACAAACTTTTCACTGTGTTACACTCCAAATTATTACTAAAGAATTAAAAAAAAAACATACCATGTTCATACATTTAGTATACAGACAATTTTGTGTTTTTTAAGACCACACAGAATAGGAAGAGATATTTTTTGACATACTGGAAATGACAAATGACATGACAACAGCATGGCACATCGAACTTGAAAATATCCTACGAAAACCACAAAGATATCAAGAACATGCCATAAAATAAAATTTTCCTATATTTAACCTCCCTAAACATTATTTTACACAAGACTGCATAGATAAAACCTACACGCGTAGTTTACCGATATATGAAGCACTGACATGGTTTGGACATATGATGAGAAAGGGTGAGGCGAACTCATCCATAAATAAGAATCAAGCGCCAGGAAAAAGGTCATGGAAGAAACCTAAAGCAGATGGAAATTTGAGCAAAAAGTACACAAGACAGAAGGCAAAGGAAGTAACTAATCCAACATTTTGGCCGTAGAAGGAAAATTTTAAAATTTAACCTCAAAACGTTAAAAATAATGATGGTGAATTCACTCAAACTGTTATACAAGTTTTAAGAGATCAGTACATTTCTGACTCACGCAATAAAAGAGAAGAGTGGAATTCAATGATTCATGGAATGGTTTTTCAAAATAAATATGTACCTTTCAAACATACTGTTTTCCCTAATATAAAGTATATTGTGTCGTATAAATCCGTAGTAAAGTAGTTCAGATTAGCTTTACTTAACACAATTAATTATATGGAGTCCATTCGCACTGCATGAGTTATGAAATGAAAACCTTTGTACTGAATAAATGTTAAGCATGAATTAAACTGAGTTCCACTGGATCACAAATTATATTTATAAAAGAGGATTATAAGAAATTTTCACTGGACCACATATTCTATTCCATCATAAATAAAACTCGACTACAAAACAATGGATATTGTTAAAAATACATTCCAAGAAATGAGGCCAGGAAATTTCACCTTTGATGCATTTTATTATAAAACATTCAGATGTGATCGATAAACCCCAATTCTCTAAAACCTATATTATTTAAGAAATAAAGACCAAAAACATTATCGCTTCACCACGGAATGTTGAGAATTAATTCTTTTTGCAGTTAAAACTTAATGATAGAAATGGACTATCATTTATGTCAACCAGACCTGCGCTAATACAACGGTCACCCGCAATGAACTTAATGTAACTTCTCGATTCCACAGTATTTTTGGACTTGTTTGACACCCATATCTTCGGAATTTAAATCTAAGAAAGAAATAAAAAGAACTCTCCTCAACGCTCTGGAGTTCAGTGTATGGCCATTGTATTTAACATAATGACTGAGCTTCTCCAATATATCGGGCTCTTGGCAGCCATAATCGCTAATCTCCTCCATTTTGATATCTTTCTCATTTATCATTACGACCTTTCCTCCAACCCATCACGCATTTAATCTTTCTCTTTGCTTTCCAGCTACTAGTTCTTTATATTTTCCATTTACTCCCTAGCACAAGAAACATCCAAAATCCGGCATTATTTCATTAATAACCAACCCGACTCAATCTATCCTACCATTCATATTTCTCAAAAATAACCAGTAATCCAAGCCATCCAATTTCTCCACCTTATCCGAGATAGAATTCTTCCAATTGAAATCTTGTCTCCTGTCCCATATTTTGTTATGATTAGGCTGACATCATACAGGACTTTTAGCAATGGTCTTTCCAGGCTCCTGTAAATTCCGAATTAATAGTTATATATTACAGTGTCGCAATTCATATTATTTATTTCTTCCTCACACAAACATGCACTACCCAAAATCGCCAACTTTTATATAAATCTATTCACTCCTGCTCGTCCGTACCAAAATAATACCATCACTTCAATTTTAAGGTGTTCTGGATGTTTCATTTACTACACGCAATCGCCTATGAAAATCTAGAATTCGACCCACACACTGTTTCAAATGAAACACTCTCTTAAGTCTTTGAAGCGTTTCTTCATCATCTCTCATCGCATAGAATGCGGAAGGGAAGAAAAAAAAGACACCTCCCCTATAGTCCCCTCTTCTATTTTCTTTATAGTTCTGCCATTTGAAGCATTGCATCTGAATTCTGTATGAAATGAAAACCACACTCATGCATCTGTAATCTCAATCGAATACAATTTTAGTCTACAATTACTTTTTTTGTAGGGTAGATTTTACCATTCTTTCTACACTAGTTACTTCTGACTACAGCCCTTCTACCCAAATCAGTTTTTCCCTATATATCTATATGCACATATTCTATGTGCTCGTCTAAATATTAATCGAGGATAATTCATGAATCGAGACACCAAGTACAATAAGTATTCGTCATGCCAAATAACACTGACATCTAAGAATGGTAGTATCATTTGAGAAAAGATGAACAAAAATTATTCACATTCACCTACAGCGGTCATGTTTTTTTTTTTTCACTTTTTCCCAGAAATGGGAAAAAAAATACCAGACGATATTAAAGATCAGGAGTAAAAATTAAACCTCAAAAGTAGTAAAACTTGGACAACTGAGTAAGATGACTCAACCGAAATTGTGGAGTTTGGTCTCGCTACAGCACCCTTTTCATTTCCTGTTCGTCGTCATGAACGTAAACACAGGAACGAAAGTGTGCAGCAAGTCACAAAAACATTGGTGTGTTCCGCCTCCTAATTCTCCTAAACAAGAAGGAATTTCCCTTAGTAAAGGTTGTGAAAGTAAACTGATGCTTTAATGCAATTAAGTTTCACAAATATGACAACTGTCCGCGTTCCGTCTCTCGCATTTGTTGCCAAATACAGTCAAACGGAAGACGAACAGACCCACACTCTTGAATGAGAAACATGAAAAAAAAGCTTGCCATATAAACAATTATTTTCTTTCTCAAAAGAACTGATAGTCATTTTCTTTCTTAAATGAATTTTTAAAGTTTTACAGCAATTTAGGAACAAATCAATGCTGGTTCTTTTAATCATCACCGATCCGTGTACACGCTAATTATTTAATAACGAAGGGTGAATGACCGAAATCAAATTAGCGTCAACCCCATTGTGATTAAAATCCAAGTAACAACACTAAGAATGAAGTAAATGGGAGAGGGAAGTAATTTATCTCCTCTCTCTCCTAACTCTGTCACAGACAATAGCAGCTGCACGACTTCTATTTTAAGCCGGATTAACTAACTAACTTCTCCGACAGCGAATCAGAGCCTTTGCAGATCGATGGCAATCATGGCCTAATCTCTTCTTCCTTAAGGGCAACATTTTCCAACTTCTTCTTTGATAGGGAAGGAATTCAATAGCGTCCTCCAGTAATCCTATAGATCTGCCTTGATATGAAACTCATTTGGTGAGACATAACCAGATGACATCTCGTTAACAAATGAGTAGATACACACCGTATACGAATACTTATACGTACTTGCTCGCGTAATACATATTATTTACAATTGTGAGCAGTTTTCCTTAATTATGTGTGGACCCTGAAAGAGAAACAAGACAACATTCACTGCAACTTCCATCCTTTAATTACCAAATCAAGGATGAATCGCTTGTGCAAGACCACTTCGACAACGCAGTTTCTTGGAGTACGTACATAAAATGTTTATCAGCAGTGATATAAACCTCCCTACTCATGTACTACCTCTCTCCCTCGCTAATAATGGACTTCTACTCCTTTACCTCTTCACCTCCATCTCTCCATACTTTCTAGGTCTTCCTCGCCTGCTTCCCTATACATTTTCCCAACCGGTGCTATTCCGTTCTCTCCACATGACCAACCACCTGAAAATACTATGGCTCATACTTTTACCTACATTAACCTTTTCACTACGTCATAGCTCCATGTTTCTTATTCTTTTAAGCTTTCATTCAAATATATTGTGCAAACAATGCCACTTCAGCAGCCTGAAACGATCTTTCAAGATTCGCTTCCATTAGGAAGAATTGAGTCACCGAGCTCTTCATATTTTCCAAATTTAGGTTTTCGTCTTCCATACTTACAAGTGCCACACACCGCACATTTTTAACTTTACATCGGGATCGAACCCAGGACACTCATGTGAAGGGAACAGGTGCCACTAACAGAACAATAAAGGACATACTAGTAGTTGGTGTCCCAGCGCTTAAACAGTACCTGAGGATTTACTGTAACTACCGGGCTGCATGTCTCAAGTAAATGAAAGAGGCTGGAAATCAAAGTACTTAAACAGTACGTGATGATTTACCTGGGCAGGTTGCACACCTTAAGAAAATATATGTACAGTAGTTTGGAACCTAACTACTCACACAGTACCTAAAGATTTACATGGGTGGCATAAAAATGTGGCATACCATGATACCAACAAGTTTTACCCAAGGTGTGAAGCCTGTCCAAATAAGTGTTCACGTAATGTGAAAATGTCTATGTTCCAACTTGTTTAATGATGGCGTCCCCGCCTTCCTCATGGGAGTTCTGGGTTCGATCCTGATGTGAAGAAGCTACTTGTTTCTGTTGCACAGTCGTTTGTTGACTCCACGAAACGCACATTGTAGTGGTTGTGGTTTTGCTAAGCATAATAATCAAAGACGCATGTTAGTAGGTTCAGCGCTCCCTTGATAATTATTATTCCACGGAAAAGACGTTACAGATTTTTCCACGAAAACATGATTACGTCAGGAAATGGATATAACACAGATCTCTTAAACTGAAAATCTTCCCATCATTTTCCTTCAGGTCTGTAAAAGTCGTTGTATAAGTTTCTGTTCGCAGTGCGACACCACGAGTTAATTTCCAATAACAGCCAAACCAACCTGAAACATCAATGACCTTCCGTCTAGTTACGAACTTAAGCTTTGGTTCCCGTCTCGACACGCTGCCTGCGCTTCTACCTCTCTCTCTCTCTCTCTCTCTCTCTCTCTCTCTCTCTCTCTCTCTCTCTCTCTCTCTCTCTCTCTCTCAAAGGCGACGGTCGACAAAAACTAGATAATTGCAACAACTTGAAACATCGACACTGAGGATTGTTGTCACGTAGATTACCTGGTTTTAGTATCAGAAGACAAAGAGGACACTGGAACAGTTTACATGCTAATTATATAGGAATTCACAGTTACGAGAGCAATGGATGCCAAGAAAGTGACGAATGTAATACAATCTCTGTCACTTGAGAACACTAAAACATACAATATTGTAGTGAAATTTACTAAGGCTTTACAAAAGTAAAAATGAAAACAATTAATAACAAAGTCTAATATTTATCAAAATAAAGAAAATACTATTTGTAGTTTAACAATAACAAGTGGGGCGTATCTGAACACTGAAAAACAAGAATAGTCAAAGTATTTATACTTCGATTTTTCGATATAAAGAAATAGTATTATAACACTAAAATGGTTAAGTTCAAGTCATACGAAAGATCAATCTTGATCAGAGTCGGGAAAAGCAGAATCACCGCAACGAACGATAAAAAGAAAATGTCAACGAGACCAGTCATGTTCAGCGACCTCAGCCAAATTTAATGGTTGGGAGAAAGGTCAGACAAAGTAACAGGCTAAAAATATCGAGACCATTCTCTTGCGACAAAGTGCATATATTAGCAAGTCAGTCCAAAACTCGCTCCAGTTTATCGTTCGAATTTGAGAACGGGCTCATGTCCAATAAAATGCTCAGTGGTTTTTATAACTAAACCTCTTAGATAAAGAAATATAGACAATGTTTCAGCAAATCTCATGCATAAAATGCACCATCCTTTGTTGGAGAAACAAATGAGAACATTTTTAAGAAAATTAGTTTCATGCTGGTCTGCCAGGGTGTGACACTAATACTTGGAAGAATTATAGCCGACGATGGATAACCCAGTCTCTCTCTCTCTCTCTCTCTCTCTCTCTCTCTCTCTCTCTCTCTCTCTCTCTCTCTCTGTGGAAATAGAACGCAACTTTCAAATGTATACAGTGACACGGCCGTCTTAAATGCCTTGGCTTCTCTTGAACAACAATGACAATTCTAAGTTTCTAGAATCCCCGTTTCCTGGGATAGTAAGAACAAAGAAATGAATATATATATATATATATATATATATATATATATATATATATATATATATATATATATATATATATATATATATGCCAGTACATAATTCATAAATGTGTATTTTCCTGTGAGAGACAGGATGTTAATAAAAACTCTCTATGTTCATTTGAACCTTGCCTGAGGCCAGCTACAGTCGATTAACAACCAGGATTAATTTACAGCTCAGTTTAAAAGTGGTAGCCTACCAGGCGCTTTACCATGCGAAGTTAGCACCTTAAGGACTAAACTTAGAAACTAATATACGGAGTATATATATATATATATATATATATATATATATATATATATATATATATATGTGTGTGTGTGTGTGTGTGTGTGTGTGTGTGTGTTTGTTTGTGTTTGTGTTTGTGCGTTTTTGTGCCCACAAATAAGAATTTGTATTTACACAGAAAGATGGGTGGGAGTAAGATAACATACGCTGATATGTTTGTGCTTATATATAACCAAGCATTTGCAAACATGACAATTGTTCCCGAAAATTATACACCCTAACTTATGGAAAAAATACATAATAAATTCAGTGTATGTTTTGACTAGTACTAACATATATACCGAGTACGGGACAGATGTTAATTCAGTGTATGTTCTGAATACCATATATACCGATTACGAGACATGTTAATTCAGTGTATGTTTTGGACAATACTAACATGTATACCGAGGTTAGCTGCAGAATAAGGTGTCTTGAAACAACAACCCGAAGTGACATATATAAATTTCTCCATGCAGTTTCTGGCATGAGAAGCAAAACACCAGCATCATCATCACCTGGCTACAATCAAAATAATTTTCTGTTAAGGGAGATCAAAAACAAGTCACCGTCGAAATCAATGACGACACTTTCAGATAACATTAGAGAGTGCTCAGAGCGCGCAGATCTCTACAAATGAAAAACGAAATATTCCTAAGCATATATCTCATAATCAAATCAACCCTGTATTGGGCCGTGTTGCATCACATCACTCATCACTGAAGCCAACCAATGGCTTTTGCGTAATATTCTGTGGACAGACAGAGAGACATTCCAGCTCATTCCAGTTTTCCTTAGCTGACGTAGAAATACCACCAACAAGGTGGATCGAAATAGTCTGAGAATGGAGCAATTCAGTACTGCAAGACTGATATTAGAATCATCCGGTGGATCTCTAAAAGGAGTGTAACTAGAATACTACTGTTCGGACAAAACTTGAGCTGGGATTACAATTAAGGTCTTACCTGGGGAGTTTCCTTCTAACTGGTTACTTCCTCAGTTTGTCTCATTAAATAACGAATTCTGACTCTAACCTTTAAGGTTTTCGATCCACTGCAACCATCGCAGCAACTGACCTAGTTAATCAAAGCTAAAGTAGTTTTTTATTTGTTATCATAATCTTGCATAACTGCCAGTCCCATTAATTAAAGTGAATTACCTTAGCTCTTCAACAGCTATGGTCTATGCAGGAAAAATACTTAACAGTTTCCCGTCGCCACTATAACAAAATAAATCTGACTTTATATTCCTGCTTTTTAAAAAAATAGATCTACTTGGAAAAATTCTCATGCAACACTGCACAAAAAATCAGTTAAGTAAACCACTTAATAATCAATATGCCTGGAAAGACAAGTATAAAACAAAAATACAGTTACCTTATTCCACTGAGAATGTGGCTACTTCACACTTCCTCCATTTTAGATAACAATATGTTATTACAGAAGAGGGGTCCTACAAGTATACACAGAAGCTTAATATTGAACTATAATACAATGAAGCCGCAATTTCGAGGAATGGACCATAATTCGCAGACATCACGTCTCTTCAGTGTGAATATTATCTTTCACAAAGAAAAGGAGGCGTGATGTTTCGAAACTGTCCGAGAATTATATTCTATTCCTCGAACTGGTGGTTTTAATACATGTATGTACACCTTTAAGCCACTCAGACACAATGGTTCTCCTTCCTACTTCCACAATAAATTTAATATCTCCAAACACTGCAACCATAATCTTTGCCAGCTACGTTTCGGCTCCCTTTCGGAAACCCATTACCTTCACTGGAAGTCACGAGAGATACCTTATTCAGGAAAAGGCACCCAGCTTCGGGGACACCAATTTTTCAAGAGAGTAAACAAACGAGAGAAGACCAGCAATGAATATCCAGAGAAAATGCAAATCCCGATACAGGTGAAAAACCTCAGGACACTTGGGTATTTTGGCGAACGAGTTTGGAGGGTTTCCGCGGCAGTCATAAAAGCGAAACCCAGAGGCCCCTGATGGGTAGGCATGCGAGATCCGCAACGTGATTCGAAGGTTTCGAATCACTTTCTCGGGACATGCTTCATTGGCCGCTGACACACTTCAAATAAACGCACGCAGTGAGAATACAGAGCCTGGATTAGAGCTCTGGTTGGGAATGTCTGTTTAATGACACGTGGAGAGGAGCAGTAGTCACGATTTTCACACTCTTTAATAATTAAACACCTCGTACTGCACGACACTGCTACCTTTGAATGCTGCCATAAGTGTTGACGTCATGAGGAGACGTGCATTAACAAAACTGGGGGCATTTTGCTTGAATAGCTTAGACTAAATAAACACTCATCACATACCCAATAAAAAAAGTACATCAGATAATTAAGTAACATTTGTCATCTAGTAAATAAATACACAAAAGTAAAAAAAAGGACAAAACTGAAACCAAAATTTTTTTCTAAATCCAGTGGGCAGCAGAAATTATATTTTGACAAATGTGGTAAATAGAGAAAGTGGTGTCTTAAAATATTCGGTATGTATTTCCTTCACCATAAAACTTCAGTTTTTCTCATTTTCACTTCTATCACAGCTCCACACTCAATGTGAGTTTAGTAAACTTGCAAGTTGGCACGTGCTTCAATTATGCTGCATAATCCAGATATTTTTCTTAATGTGATTATCTATCAGGTTAAGATAATGTGCAGAATGACAGCAGAATCACGTGATATCAATGACTCAATTACGGTACCAGCCACCCAGAGTTTTATGTTCGTACGGGTCCTCGTTGGACGAGTCGGTAGCGTTCTCGGCTAGCACTCTGCTAGGCCCGAGTTCGAGTCTCCAGCCGGCCAATGAAGAATTAGAGAAATTTATTTCTGGTGACAGAAATTCATTTTTCGGTATAATGTGGTTCGGATTCCACAATAAGCTGTAGGTCCCGTTGCTAGGTAACCAATTGGTTCTTAGCCAAGTAAAATAAGTCTAATCCTTCGGGCCAGCAATAGGAGAGCCGTTAATCAGCTCAGTGGTCTGGTTAAACTAAGGTATACTTTTTTTTTCTTTGTCCGTAAAGGGAAAAGTGCAAGTATCATACCATTGCGCAACACAGATTACACGCCATTCATGACACTGCCTGACGACCCTAGTGTACAGGAGTATTCAGGCTAATTTTAAATGAAGCTTTGATTTAAGCTTAAGATGCAGTGACTAAACACCGTAACAAAATCAAATGCTATCATACAAACTGACTGCTGAATGTAATACCTCATATTTTGGCTTTAAAAGTTTTTCATTATGAGTTTTGTTTTCTTTTTAAATACCAGCCACTCACTAAAAATCACGAGCTAACATCCCGCCTCATACAGATGAGGAATGAGAACAGGGAAAAACAATCGAAGTATTGTGAACTTGAAGCTTACAGTTTAACAAAAAACTGGTTTTCCATCTGCAACAGCTCAGTACAAGCAACCAAATGAATTAAAGGAGAGGCCAATAAAAAGAATCGAACACTGCTAACTGAAATCAGCCGAACCATTTTTAACACATGTTCATGAACCTCCTAACGGCTGAATGGCTAATCCCAATGAATCACGCAGCAGTGATAGCTGTCGCTCACTGTCCCATAAATTCAACCTTGAGGAGATAAAGCGCCCTCGAGAGACCCTGGAAAAGGATACCGAGGCGGGAAAAAGGGAAAGTCGAGTTCATTCCTTAATAAATATAATACATGGAGTATAAATGGAAGGATTTCTTCTAGCACGAACGTGGAAAGGCTTCTTAGACTAAAACGGAAGATAAATAGGTCCCGAGCAGAACTTGCTTACGGGGAAAGGATTCCGAGCAGAAGCCAAAAGGAGGGAGAGGAGTCCAAGCAAAAGATAACAGAAAGAAACAGGAACTCAACCAAATCTAACAGAAGGGAAAAGCCCTCCAGAAAAATCCTAGCAGAAAAGGATTCCATGTAGAGGCTAACAGAGGAGACGAAAGGCAGCAAAACGATTTTCTGCTCATGCACCGTACGTGGAAGAAAGAGAGAATGCGAACGAGTATCACCGCAGGACATGAAGATCATTCCGATATGGAAGAGAAGTCGCAAAAGTAAACATGAAAGGGGTTCTGGACCAAACATGACCTAAGTGACGTGAGAGAAAACACGTTAAGCAATCAGAACTGGAGCTGATACGAAGTGGCATTCATGTTGGATGTTGATACCAGCGATGTTTTGTCAACATCAAAAGGCTCTGACCTCAAGGTAACCTACAAGATAATACTGTCTGCGACTGGACAAGAACTTTCGGCGGAATCTGACGCAAGAACAAGGTAACTTTAATCAAGTGTCAAACTTCTGCTTCTCTGGTGTCCTGAGGAGAAGCTTATGTAAATTTCGAGTCTTTGGGGTAATCAAGATACTGTATGGTTAAGCCTTTTCCACTTAACGAGAGAGAGAGAGAGAGAGAGAGAGAGAGAGAGAGAGAGAGAGAGAGAGAGAGAGAGAAAACTAATCAATTAATCCATGTTATATAGGCCAATACATATGCAGCGTTAGCATTATATATACATACTCGTATATATATATATATATATATATATATATATATATATATATATGTATATATATATATATATATATATATATATATATATGTATATATATATATATATATATATATATATATATATATATATATATATATATATATATATACATATATACATATACACAAAAATTGTGCATAGGATAAACATGAAGAGCACAATGACCGTTTAGCTAACCATACAGTTGTAAGGAGGGGGAAGTGACTGCGACGAGAGATTAAATCATGACAATGCAGAGTGAGGGAACAGCAGCGTGATCGTAAACCGAGAATGGAGTTGTCTGGAATACAAGTTGATTAGGAAACTCGGGTAAAGAAGACGGAGAATAAAAAGAAACGGCTGAAGGCGGAACATTACTTATCCCAACAACAACGGCAGACTGGATTTGAAGGACGTACAATATTTTCAAGACAAGGTGATAAATTATAAAGACTAAACAGGCATTCAAACAATTATAGTCACAGGTATCAGAAATATGTTTTTGGACATAAATAATGCAGACAGTTCTTCCTTACGGTGATGTAGACAGAACTATGATGAAATGCAGAAAGGGTTCGGATTCTCTGGTACAAAATTGGATCAGAGATAATGGGGTACTATACTTTATAAGCAGCTGAATGCGATTTCCACATCCAGTAATTTGGGATGTTCCCGATAGAGCGGTAGTTATATAATTGTTACCCACGTGTGAAATGAAAGAAAGGTTGGTAATTAACGTTGGAATCGCTTATGTTTACGTAACAAGTAAGTATATTCGAGATAGTGACATGAAATTGGCAGAATCTGTTGAAAAGTTAACTCTCATAGAAGAAGCCGAACTGTGAATTATGAAGGAATGGGGATAAAGGAATGAACAGCGGTTAGTTCATTTATATAATTTCATGTACGGGGAAAAAAAAAAAATTGAGATTGAACAGAATTTGAGAAATTTCGTCACAAAATAATTACAGTATGACTGGAGTAAAATCTATTTTCTGTATGAAATTTTTATCCTGGCTATATATATATATATATATATATATATATATATATATATATATATATATATATACTTCAACATGGTGAGATGCAAAGAAAGGGTCTTTGCAAAATTCCTCTCCTCGTGGCTTTCCTGTTCTTACAGAAATCTCCACTCATCTCCAGCCTCCCTTCTCATAGTTGTCATTCAAGTAAGTCCGGGTTTTCCTAATCTTCTGGTGTTCGTAGGAGCCTAGCTGACACTATCTCGCACTATTTCTCCTAGGCCTCGTACCGCTTAAACATCTGGAGGTCACAAAATTCCACAACTGCACTGGGCAAATTATTCCACGTTTTAGTTGTAGCCAAGATAAAACTCGTAGAAAACTGAGCAGTATTAAACCTGACGCTAGAAATGACACTGTTGCAGCAGCCTAGTGTTGCTCTCGCATATATTTTCCGAAACTGCAAATCTGCTTATACATTCCATTGCTAAAGCATCTCGATTTTCATATTCAAGAAGCTTTAGTGTGTCAAACCTAGATATTCCATCATTTTTCTGCTGGTCGCTGTTTATTTCAGCTTTACTGTGGCGGTAACAAGTTGTAGATCATTGTCAATGTCTTTCTTCTTTGGGGTTTAACATTCCTCAGGGCGCTTTTTCTCTCTCGATTAATGGCTGTATGGTCTATTTCGTCCCTGTGACTGCCATCTGCATTTATGGATGTCCTATTGTTGTAAAGAGTACTTCCAATCACGAGATTATTTGCAAATCAAAAACCAATACATTGTCCCTTATTTTTGTTTACAGACTTTTTAAACTCTTCTTTGTCCATTATATCATCTGGAACTTGTTATTCCTAAAACTTTTTATACTCTTATTGCCAAGAGCTATTCATCCATCTCTTTCTGGTTTTTCATTTATGACATTCTTCAGCAGTACTATGAAATTCATCTTTTTTTTTCATAGAGTTCGTTCGGAGGTGCACAGCGCACTAAAATTTCCATATTCCATCGTTTTGCTTACATACACATATATACTCGTAAATAAACACACTCAAATATCAAGATATAAGTAAATCTTAATATGGAAATAACTGTACCTTGCTAATAACTTACTCCCAGTGAGAATCATGTGTTAAGTGCATCTGCCCGACCATGATTCGATACAATGCTTTTTTGGTTTTATACAAAGGTAATGGTGGACTTATCCCCTATCTCCTCTAAATCGAGCCCAAAAAGCATAGGTCCGAATCCTGTCCGGGGCAGACTCACTTACCAAATATGATTTCCGGGTGTAAGTTATTCCCAACGTAAAGTGAATTCTATAATATGGTGTATTAATGGCTTAACTGTTAGCGGTCTATAAAAAGTTACGTGGGAATTAGTGTCATATATATGGGAATTAGTGTCATATATATATATATATATATATATATATATATATATATATATATATATATATATATATATATATATATATATATATATGTGTGTGTGTGTGTGTGTGTGTTTGTATATACGTATATATACCCTTCTATTCATACTCTTATGTTTTCACCAGTACTAACTCAGAGAGAGAGAGAGAGAGAGAGAGAGAGAGAGAGAGAGAGAGAGAGAGAGAGAGAGAGAGAGAGAGATTAACAAGAAGAATGTGTGTCTCGTAATGACTCGGCAAGATTTGTGAGAATGATAAGAAGGCAGTCAATTTGAATGGTGATTAAGGAGCCTCTTGTTCAAACAGAAATCTCGCAACTGATTGCCTTATGTTTTCATTCTCTGATCAACCTTTAACCTGCTATATGGTAGTCTCATCTTAAATACTGATGAGTCTATTATAAGATCTTGGAAGTCGAAAAAATAGTGACGATAAAACCCATTCAAATGAAGTATAAAATTTAATACCTCTTTGTTGTCAAAATTGCGACAGCCTGGTCAGCTCTTATTGTTGGCTTTGATAAGTTTTCCGCGATTTTTTAAAAATTCATGTAGATAATATTAATTTGGATTTTATTCTTCGATAATAACAATAATAATAATAACGCTATTCAGATACCCTCTTTTTCCAAACAGTCAGCAACGGATATTTCTGGTTGGTTAAATTTTCATCCTTTTACTTTCTAATTAAGAACTGGAACAAGAGTAGAACGCCATTTTCTCTTTCCTCTCTTAGTCAGACTTGTTCTCTTTTAAATGGCCATCAGCTGTTTCCGTATCACCGTACACAATCTTGAGAGAGAACATGCCTCGCCTGTCTACAAATATTAGCTTCTCATTTAACACCAAATGTATGGAGTCATGCAACTCATTAAGTTCCAGATTTTTTGCATACTTCAGTATCCGGATAACGAAAACATGGGCTTATTATTATTATTATTATTATTATTATTATTATTATTATTATTATTATTATTATTATTATTATTATTATTATTATTATTATTATTATTAAGGCAAACAACATACAATACTAGGACGTGAAAAAGACCAACACAGCGAAGACTATTCTGTATACTAAAATACGTACATACAGATAACAAAAAGCTCAATATACAATACATATGCGTGTATATACAGACAAAAAATACGCATATATATTATATATAATGTGTATACATACATACATACATATATATATATATATATATATATATATATATATATATATATATATATATATATATATATATATTATGTATATATTATATGTAAATAATAGCAATATATACTATTGTGTATATACAGTATATATATATATATATATATATATATATATATATATATATATATATATATATATATATATATATATATATATATATATATATATATATACTGTATTTCCATAAAACCTAATTTGCGAAAAGCCGAATCTCTAGTTCTAAGGCAAAAATTACTTCCAATCCTCGGTACTGGAAATACCCTCGACTCCTCTCAAGGCATCGCACGCTACTGAACATTCGTGCTTCTCCAAGCTTTTTAAACACACTCGTAATCCCAGCAGGGCATGATTGCATTGCTCTCACATCTAATCGGAACTGCTTTTCGACATGCCATTGGTCGATAAACTGCTCTCGAACAGCACTCTTTATGGGACAATAATCCCTGCAACGCCCATACAGCGAGCATCTCCCGGCGAGTTTACAACTTCGTTCCTTCATCGATATTGATCTGAATTCTCTCAAGATGCGTCTTTACATTAGTGAAGAGTTGAACTCTTGTTGGACATTAAAACTGTGAAGTTGATTGACAGACTAATGAAAATCGAGTTGTGAGATCTCGAGAGATTTGTAGCGTTACACTGTTTACTTCCTAAACTTTTGCCCTCGAACTTTTTATAATTTTAGCCACTGAAATTGAAGGAACTGGAACCAGTTAAGAAAATTTATTTTGAATCAGGATAGTATAAATGATGGCTATTCCTCGATGCCAGCCTCTCCTCAAATTTTCTGCAAAATTCATCAATGCTATAAATCGGAAAATTGAATTTTGACCACAATTTCTAACGATTCCGTAGAGCTGGTGAAGTAAATTTCTAAACATTTCGATTGACCAATATAATTTTCTATAAAGAAATTAGTAACGTTCAAAAATATACATACACATATATATATATATATATATATATATATATATAATATATATATATATATATATATATATATATATATATATATATATATATATATATATATATATATATATATATATATATATTGCTCATAGACCTTTATAAATCCTTCTGGTTCTCTGCAAGTCTTCAGAATGAGGCTGATTGATGGCTCCATGGCCACTTACTGATGCCAGCTAACGCTGGTACCCATAAAATTCTGGGTCGACCGGAGGGCAGCGCCTCTATATATATATATATATATATATATATATATATATATATATATATATATATATATATATACATATGTATATGTATGTGTGTGTACATTATATATATATATATATATATATATATATATATATATATATATATATATATATATATATATATATACATATACATATATATATAGCACAATAAAAACTTTCATCTACATTTTCAAGCAGATGGACTCTTACACATTAACTTGCACGTTATCAATTCCATCGCAAGAAGAACTAGATCTAATTAACGGGAGCAAAAATTAAAGTATTATTATGGAAGAAAAGAAATGAAATTCAGTAAAAGAATATATGCTAATTACATATAATATTTACTTTACTGGTGGAAATATTCCATTCCTTACGCACAAAGAAAAGCTTTAAAAACCGGTCTCCTTCCAATGTTGACCTAAAGTCCCGAGGCAGCTCTTGACCTCTGAAGAAAAACGCCATTTACTCTTTCTTTCTCCCCTTTTCCATTCGAGGATTCATCTCGGTGATGAAGCTCGTTCCCATCTCACTCTCTCTCTCTCTCTCTCTCTCTCTCTCTCTCTCTCTCTCTCTCTCTCTCTCTCACAACACGCACCCTCTCCCCCTAAGGAGATGGGCGATGGTAGTATAGCGGCTTCCGGCTCTCAGCAAGTCTTTATGGATGATGCTGCTAGCCCCATTATTATTATTATTATTATTATTATTATTATTATTATTATTATTATTATTATTATTATTATTATTATTTCAGTAGATGGAACCTATTCATAGAACAAGCGCGCAGGGGCCATTAACTTGAAATTCAAGCTTGCAAAGAATGCTGGTTTCAACCTCCCACTGCAGACCCCACGCTACAGCAGTAACTGATCATGATACAGAGTCAGTGATTTTTCATCGCTCAGGGGGGAAAACGCGAACCCGCGACATCTGAGTGGGACGCCACGACACTAGCCACTATACCACTCTGTGTGCGATCCGCCACAGCCGACTGACTATAAGGTGTATAACTCCTCACTTAGGTCGACCGAATCCCAATGGGAGTTAACGAAACGTTCCTAAAAGGTTCCAGGTTACTCGGGAATCGAATCTAGGCCCTGAGTTAAGTAAGACTTTCAAGAAAGCGAGGATTTTAGATCCCACTGTCATATCATTTGTACCAAATGCAGCGTAAGCTAGAGGCTTCAATATCCACAGGGTAAATGAGCATGACAAATGGGGTTTGGAGGCGCAATATGGTCAGGGGGTAGAACGTGATGCTGAAGAAGTCTCGACATTATTTTGCTAAAATGATATACAAGGTTGTGGAAACGTCTGCACATGCGTGACAAATCACTTTAGTATAGAAGGATTCTTGTAGCAAGAAAGCTGAATGTTAATGTGCACACACATGTACGTACTTGTACATATGGCCACGTAGAAACCGATGTAAACTTATATGCAGTCATTTGCATATCCATAAACAATACATAAGAAGTATTGCACCTCACAGGGTTCGTCTATGATTAATCATCGTTTAAGGAGCACCGTGCAGTTTGTAATTCCCACATGATTAGCTAATTTTCGGATGTGCACTTTCGTGATTAAGCAACAAATAAAACTTCAAAGGAAGTCTCTTTAACACTTGCAAAGACACTTTTGCTATATATACACTTCTCTCTATTCTTCAAAGTCTTGTTCGAACATATTTGTGGAAAATTTTCTGGTATCTCGAAGCGATTCATGAAATTTCGCAATTAAAGAATACCTGAATCTGACAAGCTGTTATTCTATAAACATAGAGGCAAGCGGTTCTGGACAAAATCTAATAATTTACAGTTCTTTCGAGTCATAATGGATGAGGATGTGTTAAAAGTTTAGAATACACTGCAAGGCTACACACACACACACACACACACACACACACACACACACACACACACACACACACACACACATATATAATACATATATATATATATATATATATATATATATATATATATATGTATATTTATATATATACATAATAATTTCAAAACCAACAGTTTTCTAAAATTTCGTATATATTTTCCAATTTCTTTAATGAAGCCTGTCACTCATGCGATCTTACGAGCGCAAACGTCAAGGAACCGCTCCTCCTCTTCAGTCAATTTCTCTTCACTTTCCTCAGATGCTATCAAATGTAATGATAAAACTCTCCCATGATGTAAAAAATCTCCAACATCTATAATTATATTTTGTTTTCTTGCCTCCTGCAGTTAAATATATGTCGACGTGTAGAACCTAAATTTTCTTTTCTTTTAGTAAATATTACCTCGTGGAAATTTCGCGTTTTATTGTAATAAGTAGAAAAATAAACCTTATTATGCAATAAAAATTCAGAAAAAAATACGCTCCTTTCACACACTGTTTCCTAGAATTAAACACGAAGGACTCTTCACAGAAAATAATGGGAAATGTATTTATGAAGTGACAGAAGAATCTGATAAGACGCAAACAACATGACCTGGGACCCGAAAACAAGAAAAATGCAAATAAAGACAGCTTTTACAAATAAAGAAACTGTTATCTGAAGAGACGATTATAAAATACTTAAAACCAATGCATATATTACTGCGGTCTCAGTAACTATTTTTACTTTGACAAACTATTTATAATAAAACGCCACTACCAAGAAATAATAAAACAAAATTTCAAGCATTAAAGAAGTAAGTACCAAAGTGTCATATTGTTTGTTGAACATGGTTTGAATTTGACGTGTCATACACATACTTACAAACATACATTATATATATACTGTAAGTATGTATGTATATGTATATATATATGTGTGTATATATACATATGTATACATATATATGTAAATATAATACATAATATGCAATATACATATATATAATATCTAATATATAATATATATTATATATATACATATACATATATATATATATATATATATATATATATATATATATATACATACATATATATATATATATATATATATATATATATATATATATATATATATATATATATATATATTTATATATATATATACTCTTTAAGGGCACAATTTTTTTCGTAGACAATTTTCGTTAAAAGCAATTGCTTTAGTGACATTAATAAGTTTTTTGAAAGAATCTTCATGAGGTCGGAGTTTTTGCCAGTTCTCATTGGTCAGTCTTCAGTGAAGAATACACAAACTTCTACCTTGCATTTATTGTTTTCCGTCATGACAGCTGTTTCACCAATTTCTGATATTTTCAAATCCGGGCTGGCTTTATGCCAGCAGGGGATGTTGCTCATAGAGCATCCCGTAAATCTTACAATCTGGTTTTACAATAATTTTGTCTCTCCATGAGGAGGGAAAAGTAGACCTCAGCTTCTGACTGGTCCAGAGATCTAAAGAATGAACCACTTTTTGGGTTCGAATGCTTTCGACCCCAAAAAAGTGGTTCACTGATATATACACACACACACACACACACACATATATATATATATATATATATATATATATATATATATATATATATATATATATATATATATATATATATATATATATATATATATATATAATTTGAATACTCCACAAAATACCGTGTTTATACAATTCATCACTTCACATTTACTGTAGAATAATAAAAAAAAAATGGTAAATTTCAAACCAACGGAAAGTCTAAATACTACGTCCTCACTTAAATAGACCACTGATGAATCTTCAAGAATAATACTGATAAAAAAAGACGAAAAGTAAAATCGCAGGCATACGTCAAGATAACGGACAGAACTGTGATAAGGTCTGCAACCTACCTTATCTTCAGTCCGACGCTGTGACGGCCGTTACCTCGGGTGAGAGCAATGGAGAGAGAGAGAGAGAGAGAGAGGGAGAGAGAGAGAGAATAAGGGTTTGCAAGGAGGGGCAAGAGGATAGGACTTAGGGGTGGGGGAGGAGTGTAAAGGGGGTACATGCCTAGAAAGAGGAAATGACTGGTTAAGGGGAAGCTCGCGGAGGAAAATTTAGGGTATATTATAACGAGAGAGAGAGAGAGAGAGAGAGAGAGAGAGAGAGAGAGAGAGAGAGAGAGAGAGATGGAAAGCAGTTAGAAAAGTTAAGCATACCTTAGTTTAACCAGACCACTGAGCTGATTAACAGCTCTCCTAGGGGTGGCCCGAAGAACTAAGACTTATTTTACGTGACTAAGAACCAGTTGGTTACCTAGCAACGGGACCTACAGTTTATTGTGGAATCCGAACCACATTATACCGAGAAATGAATTTCTATCACCAGAAATAAATTCCTCTAATTCTTCATTGGCCGGCCGGAGACTCGAACGCGGGCCTAGCAGAGAGCTATACCGACCAGTCCAACGAGGAACTGAAAGCAGTTAGAGAACACCAAAAGAGTTGGTATAAAAACATCGCGTCTAAAACTTTAAAATAAAAAAAAAGACATTCTCGTGATGCAAGATAATAAATATATAAAATTCATGTTCACAAAGGCTATATTCCAGTAAAAATCTTCATATAAAATCGTATTCCAATAAATTTCGCAATTATGCTTGAGCAGCAATATTCAGAAAAACTGAAATTCTTACCTATATTTACCCAAAGGGGAAAAGTTCAATCCCATGACTGGAGAACATTTAAAAAATCCAAATACACCATTTTAGTCTGGACTCCGCCAGTTTTCTAATATTGTTAGTCCAATTCCAGACTTTCACCGGACTGTCACCAGTTTTAATGGATTAGTCGTTTTCTCCTTTAGAAAGCAATATTTACATACATGAATCAAAGAAATATAAAATAATAATGACAATCTAAATTTTCAAATGACATTTTTATGCTTTCAAATATTAAGCCAAGAAAACTAGTAATACCGAGTACAGGTTACCCTAAAATTAACTTATATGCCAATGTCATAATATGTATTAATTCCTCGTGAGCTGCCAAGGATTCGAACCTATGTTCTTACGAGTTGGAAGCATAGTAACGGTGACCATGATGACCTAGGTTTAAGTGATTTCGATATATATATATGTATATATATATATATATATATATATATATATATATATATATATATATATATACATACACAATATATATATATTGTACAGTATATATATATATATATATATATATATATATATATATATATATATATATATATATTATATATATATCGAAATCACTTAACCCTGTGTGTCTCTGAGGGCGTGTGAATATTTACTGACAAAGAAAAAGCAAAGGCAACTTTTCCAAATAAACAAACTGTTACTTGAAGAGGTGCATATTAAATGCTTACAATCAATTAAAAGAGAAATACAGAAAGCAGAGGAGGTAGATAAACATGAGGGTTCCAGGACGTCCTTGTAATGTGAATTTCACACCCAACTTCCAGCGCGAGTTTTAAGAAACAATCTTCATCCCTCCCTGCACCGGACATTTTCATTCAAAAGGTTTCACCTCAATATAAGCAATTGCCGTTCTCAAATTACTACTTTAAATCAAAATGATTTTAAAATAACAAAAGGACCCACAGCAATATTTTTGAGTGATCTATTCCTGCCACTGGTATCTAGGCTAAAAAAAAAAGCATTATTTTTTTTTTCGCTGCCAGAAAAAGCATCAATCTAAGTCAATTTTGTAAGAAAATATTGGTGGTCCTGTATTCAAGACTTGCACTATGTACGTTATATGTGTTAAAATGTAACGGTTAACCTTGGCTCATAAACATTGTTTGTAAGTTCAGTCTATTACATACATACATACATACATACATACATACACACACATATATATATATATTATGTGTATATATATATATATATATATATATATATATATATACACATACATACATACATACATACATACATACATACATACATACATACATACATACATACATGTCTGCAAACGTGCGCTTGGCCCTGCATGGAAGTGGAAGTGTTCACCTGCTCACATGCCACAAAGAACGAAACAGAGCAAACTTTTAAAACCGACAATTCTGTCGACGAGAAAACAGGATTATTTTCAAAGGGAAAAAATATTTTTCCTTTTTTATTCAGAAGCTGAGAAGAAAAGCCTTGTTCAGTTCAGACCTGACGGAATTAACTCCAGAGGAAGCGGCAGACCGGCCTCTTGAAAGATGAAAGAATATAAACCTTTGGAGAAATGTAGCAAGAACTAGGTTAGTTAAAAGCAAGCAAAATGTTGACAGAAATAACATCAGAATATAGCAATTTCTTTTAAATTCTAAGAAATGTAAATAATGATTCATACGAACTATAACGCCACACTTGAGCAAAGCATGGACAATAAATAATCGATGCCTACTAAGACTATATCAAAATTGTTTGTGGTTTTCTCAGAGTTTGTAACTAGTTTCTACGAGCAAATCAATATTTACTTTTATTTTGTTTATTAGAGTAAATGACTGATGTGTATCTAACGACTCTTTAACATTTAATTCCTTCTACGCAGGTCACCTTTTGCTCCAAGTAATAATTACTTATAAGCAGTGAATACAGAGGTATAATCATCAAGGAAAAAAAATCAGATTGACACTTTTAGTTATAACTAGAAGACGCAAAACAAAATGGCCCCGAATTCCCAAGGAACCAAAGAAATGATTACAAGAACGTAAGTTTGTAAACGGAACAAAACTAGTACAAGAATGTGAATCTTTAAAAAGAATCAAGACTTACAAGAATGGAAGTCTGTAAAAGGATGCAAGTTTATTACAGGAAAGGAAGTTTGTAAACGCAGGCAAAGTTATCGAAAACAGTGTAATTTCAACAATGATCGTTTGTAAACGTATGTTACCTTTATATGATAAAAAACAATTGACTATCACAATGTAAATATCAACATTAAACTGATTTCGTAACCTAAATTGAATTCTTCCACTTGAAAGAGGATGTAACCTGCATTAAAAAAGAGAAACGCAGATGAAGATAAATAGAGAAAACCCTGGATTAAAATTTTCTTAATCTAGAACCCTTAATAAGAGTTCGGGAGACGACGATTTATTGAAGTAAAGGGCGTGGCATGTATAAACTGCACTGGGAGAAATTCAGTCAAAAAAGGGGAGGTGAGTATGAAGACGCACAAGAGAAAGGAGAAAGCCAACCCAGTGACGATTTTTTTCTTCTTTTTTTTTTGAGCAGGACAAACACTAGCGTTGGCCTTTGACCCTTCGCAGTGACGTCACTGTTCTGAGATCCAGGTCT
>JANJGK010000038.1:8630042-8632542 GCA_039081455.1 Macrobrachium rosenbergii
AGAAGAATGTAGGAAAAAAGTTAAGAGATCACACCCCAGCGGACTGCCTCTTTAACTTCAGTCAGCCCAAAATGTTTAGCAGGTGAAAGATCAAAGGACACTGGGAACACACGAAGGTACAGTGAAATATGCAACGTCAAAATACTTTAAAAGGGTTCAGAACTGAAGTTTACGCAAACGGGATAAGAAATTGTTGGATATTCAGCCGACTTTCACAAGGTACTCGATTTCTTCAACTGTAAACTGGCCGTTACAAACAATAAGGTACTTTCTCGAGCTTCACTGTCTTTCGCAATGCAGTAACTGTGGAAACTTCCTAAAGGCTCGAGTGACATTTACCATACGCAGGCAAAAGCAATGAAAATAAACGACTCACGTTAAAGATCTCTTATTCCTGAAGAATTGTCATATTTCACAATATCTAGTAAGGAGGCACTGTGATTTATAATATTCGAACCATGTCCATGTAAACAGAGAGAGGAGAGAGAGAGAGAGAGAGAGAGAGAGTATAAACATTAATGATCCTCTCTCTTTGGGTAACGGCAAACCTTGAATAGGGAGCACTGCAAAGCATTTTAATATTTAAGCACGCCGAGAATTACACACTTTAATGGTAATGTTGAGGACCGGTACGGAAAGCTGACTTTTGTCTTAACAGTTTCCAGTAATTATCGATGGGAATTTATATGACGTGAGAAATTAAGGATAAGCTGTTTCAAGATGTCTTTAAGAATTCAGTTAGTTTTTAATGTAAACAATGACACCCTTTTAGTAGGCAACCCAAAATACAGATTCCTTGAGATCCGAGTAATGAGTTGATCCATAGCAGATGACCCATTTATTTCTCAACGTCACACGGAGACCATATGACGAGTGTTCTCGAGCCTTTGGGTGTGTCATAGCCTCTGTACCCTGACTTTTCTAGGTCTGTTTATTCTTTATCGCGTACTTGCCTAAATCTGTAAATTATTTATTCCTATAACGTTAATTTATTCTGATTTTCCTTCGCTCTCTTTTGCAGTTTGCATACGAATGTTTTATATTATTCAAGCTCATCTGGTAATTGGAACTTTTAGGTTTTCCCATAACGATGATTGCACAATATGAATAATGATCATAGGCAATCGTGACTGCATCGAAGTTAATGAAAAGTATTACTAAATTAAGCACAATCCTTTCCATGGTGTTTATGAACAAAAGTGAGCATAACCTGAAAAGTAGGCCACAGAGAATACCCCTCCTTTTTGCCCAGGATGTAAACTTTCCATTTCCGGTTTCAGTGACGTTTCCTCTCACCCTCTCCCGCCCCCCCCACCCCCCTTTTTTTTTATTATTACTTCGCCGTCCATGAAATTTTCTCTTTAACGCGTAAACTGTGGAATTCTGACCCAGCCCCTGTTGCATCCTCTTTTCAAAGCTTATTTCTCAGATTCCTTCACCCCACCACATTCTAAGATTCAGTCTTTCCTGATTCCTTCCACATTGTCTTTTCAGAGGTGCAGTCTTTTCTGGTTCCTGTAAAACCCTCTCTTCAAAGCTTCATTCTCCCTCCCCCTCCCCGCCGCCCAACGGCCCCCCGAGTCCTGAACACTCTTTTCAAAGCTTCAGTCCTCCGTGATTCCTGTGACTCTACTCAAAAATGTTGGCTATAATATTCTCTGAAGTCAAACAAAACGTGATTTTACTTTCGTTTCTTTTATCTCATGTTAAGTCCATTGGTTACACCGTCCTGTAAGATTCTCATTAAAAAGTAAACTGCTACCCCATTACCCATCCTACACTACCAAACACCTGCATTTGGTTATCATCACCATTATAACGAGAAAACTGGGCAAAATTTCTATGCACCCATAGCCCTCGACCAAAGGATCTACGAAATTGGAGTAATATCAAATTCAAGAAGATGAAAAGTTAATAGTAAAGGGCAGGAAGAAATGCAGCTGGGACTGAAGTGACGCTGGAATCCACCTTTAATACCATCCACAGCGTGACATGCAAAGAACTCGATAGGAGTTAGCATTAGCAGAGCTCTGCATTACAGAAACCGGCGCTGGTAGTGGTGTGCCTTGCCTTTCCCTAAGAGTGTCATGACAGAGCCTCTGGAAAAGATCTGCTTTGAACCTTTCAATGTTTCGATCAATAATTGGCCCCTAAGCTCTTCAACACATATTTCCCGAGTCACTTTCACAGCCGCCGAATCCAGTTCTCCCTCTTCCTCAAATGATAGGCACCATTACTCACTGGCAGTTATAATTGCAGTTTCATATCTATGAAATGAGCCTGTATGTATCAGCTTAGAATAAAACTTAACTGTATATGCATGGACACCTATTCCAAATACACCAAAGGGTGCAGACTGAAAAATATTTGGAGATTTATGCTCACTTTCTTGATCTAATTTGAAGGCCATGCACTCTAAGTAGCTTGAAGTTTTTGTGCATGGCTAATTATCCCAAAATAAAAATCGTCCATGGAAGGCACATAGTTAATAAAGATCAGT
>JANJGK010000038.1:8635042-8645042 GCA_039081455.1 Macrobrachium rosenbergii
GTGGAATCCACTAAACTGGATTTACTAGTCATTAAAACCTATTCCAACTATAAATTGAGAAACTGAAGTCCCTCTTCCCGCAATCAGAAACTTAGAAGATGGAATTTAATTTTTCATAAAAGTCTGGGAACTGGTTGCATTGGGAATAGACTCTCACTTAGTAAGAACCTTCCCCCCACGCCCCCCCCCCCCCCAAGAACATAGCTAGGATATTCACAAAGGACTATAGTGCAGGGAACAGAAAGATTATGGACCTTTTCTATTTTTTACTTTTATTCATTTATTTCTGAGCTAACGGAAAATATCCTTAGCTGATATCATTGAAGCTATTCGCTATTCGCGGAAGTTCATGTTGCTCAGTAAACTCAAGTTACACTGATATCGGCTGTGGATATTTGCCGTCGGATACCCGAAAAGATAACTTAAAAATTATTTTTGTTATGCGCTTGTGGACCTAGCTGCGGAACCTAAATTTTCCCTGCAATAAAGCTTTTGAACCTAGGAGAAGAAAGATCCCAATAAAAACCAGCCTTTCAGCTCAGAAACTGGAAAGCCGGACTCGTTCCTAAGAGAAAAAAGAAGCTAAGTTGAAGTCATCCTTCACCGGTAAATCAATACTTAAAACCTCCCGGTCTTTAGAATGTGCTAAAGTATACACGAAAAGTTTTAGTACGAAATTGGATAATACCAATCTCAAGTAGGTGCGGTTAATTCTTAAGTAGCGTAACTGTGAATTCGAAGAGCTAAATCACAGCTCTTCTTAAATGCATTTAGGACAGTAAAAAACGTCACCTCGTGTGAGTCGTAGGCTCATAAGAATAAAAAAAAAAAAGACTAGTGCGCGGTCTATAAAAATGAATATTCCTTAAAGAAAATCGTGCACTACGCAAGAATCTAATATTCTGAAGCCAATTATGGAAGAAATAGCTTTTTTTTTTTATTGATTACTATGGACTACATTCTACCGTCGACTTGTAAGATGTTAAACAAACAAACAAACAAAAATGCGAACGCGGCAATAAGTTCTATATGTTGTGTGTGTGTGTGTGTGTGTGTGTGTGAATTCGCACATAAACATTTCACTGACCAAAGCCTCTCTGAGAGGAAAGCCTCAACGAAGGCTGATCTTGTTTTTACGCAATTACAGGAAATGATATCTCACGATCAACACATCTAGCTTATAACGGGAAATCCGTCTCCTGAGTAATACAAGGTATTCACATGTACTTTGTCTTTAGGATAAATTTTGGATAAATTTATTTTCAAGATAAATTTGTTAGAGAAAAACACGATTTAACTTCAGAAAAATATTAATTGTCATAACAGCACTCCAGAATACAAAGGGAGAAAAGAATTCTGTCAATGATAATAATTCAAGTAAAGCATCAATGAAAAGGAAATTAAACTCAAATAGAAGCGCACGACCTAAGATTCTAAAAGGAAACATATCCCTCCCGCAGACTGAAAGCTGAAAAACAAGAACTTAGGAAACCTCCGTGTGTAAAATATTCCAGTACATTTAACTCAGGCCACGATCAGGTCCCTGTATGACAAAGATCCAATCTCCATACGCAGCAATTTCCTAAGGACAACGTCCGTATACAATTTACGTCTACCACATACGTGATGTTACTTGGGTCCAGGATTGTCTGCTCAAGACCATGGGTATTAGCAGAATATTAATTTTTCTCATAAAATATCTGACCGACAGTATTTTAATCGGCTATATATCCTTCAGTAAAAAAAATATCTGACAAAATAATATTATTAACTTCTTTTGAAATTTATTGGCAACCAAAATACTAAATTACTTTACACTCTTCAAGCTCAAGTTTGTTACCTGAATATATATATATATATATATATATATATCTATGTATATATATACATATATATATGGGTGCGTGTGTGTGCATGTGTGTATTTATGTGCACTTCATCTCATAAGGCGTGGTGCATTTGTATAGCGTAGAATAATAACGTCAGTTTGCCATTAGGTGGTTATCTTATGAGATATATATATATATATATATATATATGTTTATATATACAGTATATATATACCTATATATATACATATATATATATATATATATACATATACATATATACATATACGTACATACGTGTGTGTGTGTGAGTAGGTAAGTGAGTACGGATATGACAAAATAACGTTACTTATATACGCTATATAAATACAAAGCGCCATATTAAGGGGAGAGAGAGAGAGAGAGAGAGAGAGAGAGAGGAAGTAGATGAGAATCAGGAATGCCTTTTTTTTCTGAAAAAAAATTGGTTTATATCATTATTACAAAAGTCCTTCCATTTCTGAAGCCGGAAGCAAAATTCCTTTCCTTTCATTCACGTTCCGTGACTTATCTCGTACTTTCACCTTTCAGTGTGTAAAACTGCGATATCACATGTCGTGCCGGAGCCCGAGCAAATTAGATAAGAGACGAAGATAAGTTACAAGGCTGTCCAGAGCCCTCTCACTTACTGGCTGAAAAAAAAAAAAAAAAAAAATCACTTCGCGGAAGAGCGCGTCAGTGCGAGAAACATTTCGACGAGACAAATCACAATAAAAATGATAATCATAACGGTGAGTCAACCTCCCCCCGGAATGGTAATGAATTACCGAGCTAACAACCACCCACTAATAATTCAAGAGTACCTTTGTACGAAAATACTAATACCTTTACCGAACAGAAACAAACATTACAATAAACAAGAACAAATCACTGAAATAAATGCCTTGGAAAGTTCACCAACACTTTCCTGGTCTCTGTCTCTCTTCTAGAAAAGCCGCTGGTCAAACTTGTGGTTGCAGGGTGGCGTGGAAAAAGCCACAATAAGTCCTCATTGATGTTTCGAAAATTACTGGTTTTAAGTAAACTCCAGTAAGCAAAACATGTAATTACTTAGCTACGCAAGTCCAGCAGGAAGGTATTGACTATAAAAAGGAGAAAAAAAAGTGGTAAAAGCAGGCAATTATGTCTATTTAACGAATGAGGCCCAACAGGCAAGTGTTTTGTAAGCAAATACTGAATAAAGTGGCAAAAACGCAAATTATCTTTCTAATGAAGCATAGCAGGCTATCTTTATTATCTAGACGAATGGTAAGAAAAACGTGGTCAAAATACGCAGTTCATTAAGATACCTAATAAGCTCTTTTTAAAGGGCCGAATAAAATATTAAAATAAAAAAAAAATTACTAAACTAGTAAGACTTAATAGGAGTGTTTTAAACTAGAAAATACGTTTCAAGTGGTACAAATACACAATTACTTAGCTAATGACATCCACTAGTAGGAAAGTTTTAACTAAACGAATAAAGGGTTTCAAGTAGCAAAATCCGTTTCCTTTCATTGCAGCCGCTCGATAATCTAGGATTTCCATCTGCGGACGGGAAAGCTTTTAAGGGCCGACATCCAGGTTTTGAGAGACTGGATTACTGCGGGATGGCTGGAGTCAGGATGGGCATCCATCCGTGAAACATCTGCCAAAACTTATGAAATGAGCCGTCACAAACATCCAGAAAAGGCGCATTTAAAACAGCGACCCCAACCTGGGATTGAGCTGAGAAGTAATAAGATTTAACAGGCATGCAACAGCTATTCAACATGTTTAATGTCGTCCAAATGCAAAATTAAGAAGCTAATGATGTCTACTAGGACCAGTTTCAACTAGACGACAAAAAAAATTTAGTGGCAAAAACAGACATAACTATTGATGCCTACTTGTCGATTATCAACTTAAAAAAAAAAAGTCTGAAGTCATGAAAGAAAAAGTTCATATCATTATACATCCATAAAGCTTAACACTGTATTTAATATCATGAAGCGCAATAAATGACTTAAGGTGAGTAAATTTTTTTCCAATTCAAATCAAATAGCCATGCTAAACTAAGGACTTACATATTTGAAAACGATAACTTCAGTAAGAAAGTCAGCGGCTTTTTCCTCGTTTGTGTTTTATTTCCTGGAACAAATCTTACCAAGCATAACTTTCAGTTCCTGACCATTTTACATGATTGTTGAAACAGTATTCTTCGTTTTTTCTTCCAACCCGCCCCTCAATCACAATTTTTTTCTGTAAAAAGGCATTCGGTTGCCCATCCCAGTGAAATTTACATCGAAAAAATAAACCCTCGAATTTACATGAAAAAAGGAGTCAAACAAAACGAAGTTACAACTCGCCTTAATGACGCCCTTTACTATGATAAGTACACAGAACTCGAGAACATACTCTATAAACTTCATTAACACCGTTGTTATTACCATTATTACAATTTATAGTAAATGACACAATATAAAAGTTATGAAAATCGATTAATTAAAACAACCAATAAAAACAAATAAAGCTCTCTATAGCAAGACGTATGAATTCTGATCGAGTTTATATCATCCAAGTTAGCTAACTTTATTTACCATTTATAATGTGCGCACAATCTTTTAAAACTTTTGAATTGCAGAATACATACTTTATATGGGTAAAAGACATTTAGCAAAATACGCAAAAAAGAAATTTATTACAATACATTATTGGCCCAAAAAGTTGTCACATGCATTTTTAGACGAGCAATTTCAAATAGAATGGCCTGTTCACAAAATTAGTAGTAGTCTTGTGCTACAGAAAAAGTTCTCATGGATAAAGGTGTTTCATGAATTAGGAAACGAAATTAGTACACTTTGAAATTCAAAACAAGGGACACATTAGTCTCAAACAAACCAATATACACTAAAATTAGCAGGAAAGAAGTAATGTTCACTTCCTTCATATTTCACATCTGAACCTTTTTCTCAGGCATATCAGCAAGGCAAACAAATGTACATGAATTGCTATAACCTTTATTTACATATCTACAGAGTCAATAGCGGGTATGACCTCCACACCAGTTGTACAAGGTTCTCAGCAGGTATCCTGTCCCATTCTTCCAAGAGAACCTGACCTAATTCTCTAAGGGTGGATGGCTGGTTGTCCCTTTGTCTAATTGCACGGCCCAATTGGTCCAACAAATGTTCTACGGGGTTGAGATCTGGGGTCAGTGCAGGCTGCCTCAGGATGTTCACATCCCTTTCCTTCAAGGTAAGTACCAGGCCAGTACCAGAACAGTGAATCGCAGATTGGTAGCGATGGGTTACAGAGGCCGTAGATGTGCTTTGAGGCCAAGGCTCACCCCCCAGACATAAAAGAGACCGTTTGGCTTGGGCCCGTCATCACCGGAATCTGACTGTACAACACTAGCACCATGTGCTTTTGGAGATAAGTCCAGATTTCTGAAGTTTCCAGTAGATGCTAGGAGGCGTGTACGCAGACAGGCTGGAGAACGTCTCAGGGACGAGTGTGCACAGGCTCGAGTTGCTGGAGGTGGTGGATTTGTTCATGTGTCGGGTGTCATTTGTGCAAATGGCAAGAGTCAGCTTGTCATTCTGGATCGAAACGTGATCGGGTGATGTGTACGGACAGTTGCTGGATCGGAACCTTCTTCCATGGGCTCGTGGTTTGTTTGCCAATAATTTCCGGTACCAAGACGACAATACCCTTGCCCATCGAGCACGTGAGGTGACTGCTTACCTTGAAGGACAGGATGTGAACGTCCTGAGGCAGCCTGCACTGAGCCCAGGTCTCAACCCCGTAGAACATTTATTGGATCAATTGGGCCGTGCAATTAGATAAAGGGACAATCAGCCTTCCATCATTAGAGAATTAGGTCAGGTTCTGTGGGAAGAATGGGACAAGATACCTGCTGAGAACCTTGTACATCTGGTGGACAGCATGCCACGCCGCCTGGTGGGCGTTATTGCCGCTCGCGGAGGTCATACCCGCTATTGACTCTGTAGATATGTAAATAAAGGTTATAGTAATTTATGTACACATGTTTGACTTGCTGATATCTCTGAGAAAAAAGGTTCAGATGTGAAATATGAAAGAAAGTGAACATTACTTTTCTTTTGCGACTAATGTGTCCTTTGTATTGAATTTTAAAGTGTACTAATTTCGTTTTCTAATTCATGATACATACCTTTATCCATGGAAAGTTTTTCCTGTAGCACAAGCTTTCTTCTTGATCCCAGTTTATTCTGTATACATTCACTAGCTGGATCGACTGGTGGACAACAGGACTGTATGGGACAAAGGACCTTGTAAACTTAATCCACTGCTATAAACCAACAGCAAAATTAAAAGGTAGACCAAATCTTAGGGAAATGTGGAAAAGCGCCATTAAGTATCGCTACATCCTATAAAAAGTTATGAGCATCAGCATTGAATTCCTTCAACATTAAATTTTGCGCTAAATCAAAGAATCAATTAATTATCAATCTATATTACGAATTGCTTCTGGCAGTTCCCATGTCTGTCTAACGCAGGCCCGTATTTCTGTTTAGATAAAAGCCATAACGCGATACATTCTATTCGCTCAATCAATCTGTGTAACGAAACTTTGCTTTTTATCTGGAACCTCTCTCTCCCGCCTGTGCGTCCTTTCCCCCTCAACGATTCTGTTCGTCTCATGTGTCTTTTCTTGCTTCTCTGGCTTCTTTCTATTTATTTGTCTGTCTGTCTGCCTCAGATGCCTTTGCTTATGTGTCTGTCATCTCCTCCTCTTTCGCTTCTGTCTCTTATCTGTCTATCTTTCTGCCTCGGCTACCTTTTCAATTCCGCGGCAAGCAGAAAGTCACAGCTCGCTTTTAAAGAACCAATATTGGTTGTTTAGTGTACCGTCAGTCTCTTGTCATTATCTTGCGACTGTACAAAAATAAATCAGAGGTGTTTGTCATCAGAAAATTCAATTTTTTTTTTATTTTTCATTTCCTGTAAAATTTTATCACATCTGAACTATGAACATTAGTGACCGGCAATCCTAACGACCGATTTTCCATAAATTACGAGTAAATAAACTTTTTATTTGATCACACATGATTTATTACGTATTCCTGTATTTACAAGTTTGCGTAAAATTCATCAAATCCAATCATACAGCGTTACACTGATGAACTGTAAACGTCAAATGGATAAACTCAAAGACGAGGCTAATAATTCAACATCTACATTTTTCGGAATCATAACCATTCATCGAGCGAGACGCATCCCCTTTCCTTCGACAGCCGGCCGAGAAGTAAGATGAGGCGCACAAGCAATGGTCCACCCACCTTCCCAAAATGCATCAGGATCCAAACGGCATATTGCTAAGAGTCTGACGTTCCGCTAAGAATCTCCCGTACATTAACTTTAAGGCAAGGGGAAGGGAGAAGGGAGGGAGGAATGGGGAAATCGCTGGAAATGCCACAGAAGTCCTCTTCGAGAGAGAATGAGAGAGAGAGAGAGAGAAAGAGAGAGAGTGAGGGAGGGAGAGAAGCGACTACGCTTCAAGCGTAGGAGGGTAGAGAGAAGAGGGTGGGGGGGGGGGCCGAGGGAGTCCTTTCCATTAATTACATTTAATTTCCACCTCTTATCACCATGCTTGTGAGTGACAGAAGCAATCAACGTGGTGCGCTGTGCGTCCTCTTCCTCGGCGTCCGGAGTAAAGGTGTTTATGTGGTTGGTTTCCTCTGCAACCAGGTGGTGCTCTGTCAATCTCGCCTCTACACCGAACATGGTACGAACCAGGATTTGGTTGAGCTCAAGTGCAGTATGCCAATTCGTCTCAGTGAGCGGGTAGCTTCATACGGTTATCTTTAAATCGCTCTTTTCCTAGGAAGCATTAAAGTAGCAGTAGAAAAAGCCAATGTCGTTAGCATCACACAGTCATTTTTGCATTCACCGGATTTCTACATTAAAAAAAAACTGATCTCATGTTAAACCACGACAGGTACCCAGTTTCGAGGAAAATCTTTGCCTCACAAATAGAAATAATACTCTTATTTTAATGCTGTTCAACCTAAATTGTAGCATGACTGTTCTAATAGCCTCTATTTGACCTAACGGTTATACTGAAATAACTACTGTATTTTCATAGGGAAAGGGGTTTTATTATTGAGATAAATTATGACAATTTAGAAACTCAGACTATCATCAAGATGCCCGCTGTGGCACATGACCATCTTAAGGGCAAACACATTTTAAAATATGAAGAGGAGAGAGAGAGAGAGAGAGAGAGAGAGAGAAATGTGACCGAAATAAGGAAAAAAATTCCTAACACCGGATTCTTGAACTAACCTAATGGCACACACTCCAGAAAATCAACGATACTTTATCAACAGGTCTCAATAAGGTTCCAAGCAAGGAAGGTTGCATTTCCGAACACTGCTTGTGGCGTGACGAATAAAAGCCTTTTATTACAAACAAGACCCTAATGCATGCCTCGGATAAAATGACAGGTTGTCCAGACGCATAAAATACAAGTTCCAAAGCAAATTACTTAGGCACTGATAGGAGCTTGCGTTTTCTCTTTACCGAACGCACCTGCAAAATTTGTATCATTGAGAACAGGATGACTGACGAAGTGCCCTGTTGCACCACAGAGTTGTTCGGCCAAAGGGGCTTGAATCGTAAATTTAACGGTATTAAGACAATTTATTGAAGTTCTACATTAGAGCTTAACTCTTAAATCAGTAGACGCTCAGAACTTGTCTGGCGGCAATGACAAAGCTGGCTAGAATCCATTCAAGTGGGGTTTCACATGACAGGATTTCCTCTATCAATTTATTAGTCAGTAATACTACAGGTTCCCTTGACCTCTTGCTATCAGCACTGGCTAAGGTTAATCTAGTATATCTTATCCCACCCCTTGGGCATATTGTTGAAACATTCACTCACGCACACACACACACACACACACATATATATATATATTTGCTGACAACCGGCGCTGCCCGGGAAAACTCTGAATGACAACCGATAAACTCTCTCTCTCTCTCTCACTTCTTCTCCCTCTCTCTCTCCCAGACTCTTTCCCTCTTCTCCATGACACCCCCTCTACTCTCTCTCTCTCACTTCCTCTCCCTCTCATTCTTTCTTTCTCTCTCCCTCCCTCCCTCTCTCTCTCTCTCCAACCATCCCTGTCTCTTTCTCTCTTTCTTCTCCCTAACACCCCTTCTACTCTCTCTCTCTCACTTCCTCTCCCTCTCCCTCCCTCCCTCCCTCTCTCTCTCTCTCTCTCTCTCTCTCTCTCTCTCTCTCACTTACTTTCCCTCTTTCTTTTTTCTCACCCTCTCTCTTTCTCTCTCCTACCCTCCCTGTCTCTTTCCCCTCTTTCTTCTCCCTAACATCCCCTCTACTCTCTCTCTCTCTCTCTCTCTCTCCCTCTCTCACTTCCTCTACCTCTCATTCTCTCTCTCTCTGTCAGTCCCTTCCCAACCCCCCATCCCCTTTGGTGCCATTGATGTCTTACCCTCACAGTATTCTTTTCCAGATAGTATGTCATATGTAGTATTACGAAATTAGGTATGATAAAGTCGTAAAGTTACTGAGTCTAGGGGAATAACCAGTCTCGTTTCACTGGCAGAACCAGCCCGCTTCAGGGAAGCCCTTCCACCCCCACCCCCTTTCGTGCCCTTTGGTACTAGCGATGTCTTACCCCCACAGTGTTTCTTTTTGAGATAGTAAGTCATATGTATACCAAGTTTGGTTGAAATTGCTGAATGCATTTCGGAGTGTATGTGGAACATACACATATATACACCCATTTATATATATATATATATATTTATATATATATATATATATATATATATATATATATATATATATATATATATATATCTATATATCTATATATATATATATATATATATATATATATATATATATATATATATATATATATATGTGTGTGTGTGTGTGTGTGTGTGTGAGTAGAGACAGACAGACACACAAAGCGAGCAAGCAAGAGCAAACCAGAGGACATGCACGTTCCATTTGAAGGTTTTATATCTTAGTTAACGAACGCAGTGAATTATGCACATGGTAGTTTGCTGACTATGGTGGGTAAACTCTACCACGGAAAAGGGCATAAAGTTAGCAACATCATCCTCAAATATTTACAGAATAACGGAAGGCTAA
>JANJGK010000038.1:8647542-8677542 GCA_039081455.1 Macrobrachium rosenbergii
CAACTTAATCTCCACGGACGCATTAATAACATCCATCATGTAATGTACAGAGGACAAAGTGACAGTTTTATTTGTGTGCTGTTGTTTAAATGCAATATAACGCTAACATAAACAAGGACAATCACGTCTACATTAATCTTCTGGTCTTTACAGATTATTTTGTAGATAAAAGATAATATTCATTTAGATGAAATACAAGCTATCCTATATACGTGTATCCATATTAGACAACTTTTTTAAAAAATGTTTATTTTAAAAAGAAAAGAGAAATCAAGGTGGAAATCTTCGTAGAATACTGATACAGTTTTATTTAGCATTTTGTTATTTAGATCCACTAACATCCTAATACAAAATCAATATAATCACTCTCGACACTTCTTTGACATTTAGCGAACTATTTTCTGAAAAAGGTACATTTAATATCGAATGTAAGTTATTTAATACATGTGTGCCCGTTTGTGATGGCTAAATTTGTATTTGCGCAATATCCAGAAATGGAATACATCACCATGTTTGAAATCGTCAGTAAAAGCAACAAATGAACAACAGAACAAGAGAGAAGCCGATCGACTGAAAAAAACATAGATGGCAACTCCCTTGAGGGAGTTCCACGTGACGTCACGACATACGTGACGTAGCATCCCGAGAGGCAATGCATCTTTTCCATTCCCTAATTCGTACTGAAAGCCATCGATCCCACGTCGGGGATCCTTTCAAATAAAAACGAAAAAAGGGAAAAGCAAAAAGCAAGAGTGGAGGGATGTATGCATTTGTTTATAGTTTTCGAAGTAATATGATGCAAATACATCAAGGTGAATTTATTCCATTCCATAAAATGCCGCGCAAACCAGTGGAAATGTTTTGTTGTTTATATAGCGGGAGAAATCTATAGGCCAGAGATAGAGAGAGAGAGAGAGAGAGAGAGAGAGAGAGAGAGAGAGGGAGAGAGAGAGAGAGAGAGAGTGAGAGAGAGAGAGAGAGAGAGCAATAAATGAATGAACAAACATTTTATATCATGTCAAAATAAAGGACAAGTAGTTAAAAGAATTACCAAAGAATGGAAAACTAGCCCCAATGTGTGAGTGTGTGTGTGGTGTAGTGTTCGCCCGCGCGCATCAGCATGTTTGGGCTTACGTATTCCGTATATAAAAATGAAACGGCCTCTAAAACTTTATATCGATTGCTGCCTGTCTAGGTTTCCCTCTAAATATTTCCTTACCTAAAAAATTAAAATTCAGAATGAAGCAAGTTTTCCTACTGAAGAAATTACATTTCCAGTTTAATGAAGTTATTCTATTCAAGCAGCACCTACGTATCTGAACAAACCAAGTTTCTCATTCAGGAAATAAACTTCAGAATGAACCAATTTCTCCTATTCAAGTAATTACATTTCCTAATGAACAGTTCCTCTTATTCGAGAAATTACCTTCAAGAACAAACCACAGCCCTTCCAGGAAAGACCGAACTAGCCACAGCTGGAAAAGCAACCACCACCGTCATGCATTTTGAGAGTTCAGAGTTAAAGGTTAATATGCAACCATGTTCCTCCACCCGCCGCCATGTTATCACCAAGCATCTCGCCTGGCGTCATGCAGTTGATTTTCAGTCTTTATTTTTACCTGAGTAATTCGGGGGTGACAGGTGCCAGCATGCACGCAGCCCCGGCTGCGAGCTGTAAGACATCAAGATCCCTTGGGAGTCGAGGACGGGCGCGGCGCCCCATGCGGGCGGTGTTTCTTGACAGGATAGGTCCATGGTAGCATGTGTAGGATGGTCGCCTCTGCCTCTCATTGCCAGCAGAACTCGTCCGTCGCATCTTGGCTTCCCCCTCCTGCTGCCGTGGTCGCTCTGGCTCCTCTTCCTCCTCCTCCTCCTCATCTTCTTCCTCTTCCTCCTCCTCATCCTCATCGTCGTCGTCATCGTCCTCCTCTTCATCGACGTCCTCTTTGCCTCCCTCAGGTCGATCGTCACCCTCCAGGTCGGCGCCCATGCCGGAATCGTCGGTGTTTTCTCTGTCGGGGTCGGGTGGGGCTGGTAAGCTGCTACTGTAGATTGGGAAGGGCACTCCGGGCATGTCTCCGGACATTCCCCCATTATCCTCGCACCCCTGCGGCTGCAAACACGGACTCTTAGCGGAGGATGGGGAGGAGGAAGAGGGAGAGGCTGGAGGGAGTCCTTCGGAGTCAAGGGCGCTCTCACAGAGCCCCTCAGACCAGCGGTTCATCACTTGGCAGGAGAAGGGCTCGCCTGCGGCGGGGAGCGGCACAGGGGGCTATGTGCCCCTGCCCGCCTTCCACGGGGCAAGGAGGCGGCCCACACCATTACACAACCACTCCCAACGCCTTCAAGACCTTAAGAGAAGTAACATGCAAAGGTCAACATTAAAAATAAAAAAATAGAAGTAAAATTAGAATATCTTTGACCCTTGTGTGTGTTGCTGATGATGCGCGGTTCTTTCTCCCTTTCATTACCGGAGCTTCTCCACCTTCTTAACCAACTTTATCCACCTTATCAACTGACTTTGTTAAACTTATTTATTTGTTAACCCTATCCATCTTATTACCTAACTTTGTCCACCTTATCAACCAACCTTGTCCATCTTCTTGATTAACCAACATTATCCTCCTCCTTGACATCTGGTAAGCGGAAACAATTTCTCTTCCAGACCTCCCCGCTGATCCCTTTCTCAGTGCTTTCGTTCGAAAAATAAGCCACATCTATGTCACTCTAAAATGACTAAACTCTTACATAACTCGTACAGCTGGATTTAACAACATAGCACAATTAAATTACACCCACTCGTTTGTATGTAATACAAACGTTCTTACTCTCGAGAAAATATTACCATGAATAATAAAGAGGTATACATAAAAAATACATCAATTTCCTTGAATTACCAACAGTTTTATTTGTAAACAGAATAATCATCTTGGTATGATTCACGATTTCCAGTGTGATCGCAAATTTATTATGCAAATGACTTATGATTCTGTAATTCTTACCAGAAGAGAGGCAATTATATTCTCACTTCCATTATATAACATTGTCAAAAATCAACAAATATATATTAAATTTCTGTGTCAAACTACGTATTCAGCATGAGAATAAAAAAAAAGTTCATTCGATATATATATATATATATATATATATATATATATATATATATATATATATATATATATATATATATATATATATATATATATATATATATATATATATATATATGTGTGTGTGTGTGTGTGTGTGTGTGTGTGTGTGTGTGTTGTTTATGTGTGTGTATGTGTGTATTGCTTATGTATATTGCGCGTATAAGCTCTAAGCACATATTTCTAGATGTAATAAAAAGAGGAGAATGATGTTAAGTTGTACAATAATGTAAAATATATGGTACGAGCTATTATCCTCACAGATACAGCTATTATCCTCACAGATAGAGTGTAATTAAAGTTTCAGCATTTTTATATTTTCTGTGACAAAATAATTCTTTTTTACACAGTTTAAAGGATACAGTGGTTTGATAATAACAGCATACAGAACGGAAGACAAAAAGCAAAGTGGCTGACCGCTAAAAATATTTTCAATTACAATAATATAATCCAATAGCTGACATAAATAATAATAATAATAATAATAATAATAATAATAATAATAATAATAATAATAATAATAATATAATAATAATAATATCTCGGAAGACCTCCTTCAAACAAACTTCATTAAAAAGAACGGCATTCAGCCGGCCATTCTTTTTAATAATAATAATAATAATAATAATAATAATAATAATAATAATAATAATAATAATAATAATAATAATAATAATAATAATAATAATAGTCTTTAAAGACTACTGAAAACAAAACAAATATACCTCTTGTTGATAACATAGGCAAGTGTTAGCTGCCCTTAGGTACTTTCAAAATTGTGGTCATAACATAAAACATTCAAACTTGAGTACAGTGTAGTTAGTCAAAAGGCACCCACAGAATTTACATAAACTCTAAAAAAATTCCACAAGTTTCATATTTACATTTCTTTAAAAATTCCTGATCAAAACAGATAAGATTTTGAAAAAGAAAGCAAAGCAAAAAAAAAGAAAAAAAGTTTGTTTACATATGCATCGAAACCAGACAGTCAAGAGAAATCGGAATCACTGCTTTTGGAAGTTGAATCCTTAAAGGGCACGAAGAGGGAGGGACGAAGGTTCAGACGTCATCCTTCGGTTATCTTGCATCTCAAGATTCCAGAAACCAAATGTGGCACTTAACAAGCAATTATGCAGTTGTACATCATCTTACGCCAACCACGGCGATTCCACAAAAGCTCTTGATGTCCTCTGGCAATATCGAGTTACCCATGATGGCGAGTTAATACCCAGCATTATATTATGTAAATGCACATAATCTCTTGGCAACACATCACTCCTAGGCCCTTCGTAATTGCTAACTGCGAGGATGATACGAATGAGAAAGCATTCGAGGATTCACTTTAGTTTATCAGTGACATTTGAAAAAATCGTGGCAGTTGTGTCCGTTACGCTGCTTTATGAAAATAGATCATATCATGTCAGTATCTCCCTAATTTTGTAACTGACATGATACTGTAACAGAAGGTAAACTTTAACACTGAGATAACTTCACAAAGATATCCACATATTTTACATACATATAAGATTGTAAAACTTTCTCTCTGAGAAAGCGAGACAAATAAGAGAGATGGAAAAAGAACCGAATCATTGGTCGTCAAAAATTTCCTTACCTAGCTTCACTTCTTTGTCTTAAACTCTACTACTATTTACCTGCCTCAATATCATGTACCAAGTCTTCCTTTCATTTGGGGTTTACTAAATCCTTTTTTGCTAGTGCTACCAGTTATCCACTATTTTATTAGTTCTCTCAAAAAACTCTGATGAATTCAACCTTCCCAACAAAATTCTTATTTACAGAGGCACTTTATCATTTTGAATTTCTATTTTTTTTTCCACATTCAAAGTTTAAAAGCCTTCGCCTCAAGATTGCTGCATTTGTAGACTTCCATACCGCCTAATGTGTTATTAATCTATTGCTTAGATATCATCAAAGAAAGCCGCAAATTTCTCTTCCTGCCAAACTCATTTGCTCCCTTTCAGAATTGTAACCTCTGCTCCAAACTTCTGCCTCATGACGTATGTTTTCCATTTGAATTAGTCTCATACCTTTCAGATGTGGATTTTTTTTTTCCATGCTTCCTTTCCTTTGGCAGTTCATGGATTTTCTGTTTTCCACATACGTCTTACATCCACTGCTACTTTCCGATGATTTCTTATTTACTCTGTTCGACTCTCTGCAGCCTAGAACTAAGTCTTCCTAACTGCTTAAACCTCTAAAAGGCTTCCCAATTTACTCTTATCCTGATATTTGAACATACAAAGGAAGTTGCTATGCGGAAATTAAATCCCAGTTCGAAGTCTTTGTTCCAGTTCATTTGGCTTAGATGATCTCGACGTTGTCACGGGAGCACGGTTTTCTGGCCACTTTTAGCACTTTACCAATAAATCTCCTAAAAAAAAACCCAACGTTGGTGCAAAATTGGAGTCGCGCAAGCTCATGCGTGGGCGACAAACCTGAGTGACTGGAATTCCTCACTAGTTTAAAGAAAATGATTGGCTATCTGGTGCCCAGGGTAATAAAAGGCACCAGAAAACGCACTCGTGGGGAACCGTTTTAACATAATATTCCTATATCAACTTGTATTTTTCTTCCTATATTACTTCTCAGACGCCTTCCACTTATAACTAATTAAGACCCATTCTAAGTCAGGAAACACCTAATCGCCATCCCTCAAAGCGTCTTTTATGGAATATTCATACTACCTGAACAGCTCTCTGTTATAAAACCTTACGAAAACCAAATCTTTGTTTTTCCAAAATATTCCGTGCTGTTCTTCCACGAGCCTTAACGAATTTGGATTTAATTCTTCATGCTTGTGACAAGGGCCGATAATATTCTCTGTTGACTCATCAACACTTTCACATTTCAACGATCAAATTTCAACTAATGATACCATTATCGTTCTTCGTAAAAATGGTAATGTAAAGATGGTAATTCTTTTATTTTATATATGTACTTTGTACTTTGTACCCCGAAGAAGCGTACGCAATACACGAAAGAGCTTGGAACCTGGTCTTTAATTTTCACCTTTCATGTGGTTGTCTACGTATACATTTGTCACGTGCGGTTTGGTGACTTATTGCTGATATGTACAAGAATTATATATATATATATATATATATATATATATATATATATATATATATATATATATATATATATATATATATATATATATATACATACATATACATACATACATGCATTATATATATATACATATATATATATATATATATATATATATATATATATATATATATATATATATATATATATGTATGTCACGCTTTGTTGTACCATAATTCTTATTGTTTTCAACAGCAATCAGGACCGCTTAACTTTTCAACTTTAGGAACACAAGAATGTAAAAGGTCACCATAGCTACAAAAAACATGCATACGCACACACATATGTGTATGTATATATATATATATATATATATATATATTATATATATATATATATATATATAAATATATATATATATAAATATATATATATATATATATATATATATATATATATATATATATATATATATATATATATATATACACATATAATTTTTTGTGTAGATAAATGTTGAGAGTGATATACAAATGAAGTTCAAAAGCTTGCAAAAAAAAAAAAAAAAAATTCCCACAACGTCCGGAGAGCTTCCCTAAATAACGTTCCAAAACTAAATGAAACATCATGAGGGATTCAAGGACACAAGTCTTGAAATGGATACGGCCTTGAGTTTTATCTGTTTGTTAAAGGTCAGGTTGAATGTAAGCAGCGTGGCCCATGAAGTGAATTATGTACTCGGTGGTAATTCGACTGCGTCGGTCGCAGCCTGGGTATAACAGGGCATGGGGCAACAACCTGGTCCCAAAAATAAACTTAGGGCAACACTCTGTGGAGGCACTCAATGAAAATAAGAAAAAGAAAATCTAAAATATATAATATTCCATATTAGTTCGCAGATGAACTTCCTAAAACCTACCGTAATGAAAGTGAATTCTGTTTTTCCAATTCAAAATCGAACAAACAACGAGCTCTGTGACAGCACAATATAATGCGCAGCTAGAGTGTTAACTTTTGAGCACGGAATGTCTATTCAACATAAAGCTGAAAGTTTTCTTTTTATTTAACCTCTGAACTAACAACCATTCAGAGAGTAGAAAAAAAAACAGTTGACGATTAAAAGTATTATTATTGTTTCTGAGAACATGAAAAGGATATGTTCTTTGAATAAATATAAATAAATATGAAATTCAGAATTTTAGGAATCGAAAGTTATTATATAGGCATTTTGCACTAAGAGGACAAATTACCAAAAACATATACTTATTAAAAATATCTCAAAGAATTGTACTTAATAAACTATCTTATGTTGTATTATCAACTGTCAAACGTAAATACATTTTGTGCATTTCGAAGCTCTTGAGATTTATTTCGTTACACTGAATTTGATCTGATATTCTATGTAAATAAATATGAAATTCAGAATTTTTAGGAATCTAAAGTTACAATATAGGCATTTTGCACTAAGAGGACAAATTACCAAAAACATATGCGTATTAAAAATATCTCAAAGAATTATGCTTAATACACTATCCTATGTTGTGTTATCAACTGTCAAACGTAAATACATTTTGTGCATTTCGAAGCTTTGAGATTTATGTCGTTACACAGGATTTGATCTGATATTGTACATATCTGTCCGTTAGTGCGTGCAAATGTATAAATATATATAAGAAAACGACGACAAAGGCTGCGGTGGGCGTTCTGCCAAAAGCGACAAAAGTAATGGTCCGGCACTGCCAAACAATTTCCAGTTTATTTTTTCGAAAACCAATATCCCGGCGTGAGAGGCAAGACAAATATAGCGTGGTCTCTCTCCTTGCCATGATATCCCGTCACAAACCAAAAATCTCAGAGATACATTCGAAAGAAAATATAAGTAAAGCACTGGATTTTTATTGGTTCTTGGATTCATAGTTTTATTTCAGAAACTGCAGTAATCAACTGCGCGGCAACCTATGAGAGAAACAACATAACCCAGAACCTTTGTTATGAACTTGACAATATAATAGAATGGTCCGGGAACCTGCTGTACTTTACCTGCTGTCATTTGTACAAGTAATATATGGAATCTACAGTTCACATTCACCTGATCTGTCAAAAAAAAAACAACCAACATGGGATTAACCTTTAACTTATCGTTGGCCCAGCGTTCGACTCTCCGACCGGCCAATGAAGAATTAGAGGAATTTATTTCTGGTGATAGAAATTCATTTCTCGTCATAATGTGGTTCGGATTCCACAATAAGCTGTGGGTCCCGTTGCTAGGTAACCAGTTGGTTCTTACCCCGTAAAATAAATCTAATCCTTCGGGCTAGCCCTTAGGAGAGCTGTTAATCAGCTCAGTGGTCTGGTTAAGCTAAGATATATATACTTAACTTTTAACTTATCGATTCCTTAATGCTTTTCCTTATGGTTTCTACAGAAAACATTGAACTCGAATTTGGGAATGGTAACTTTTGAATGAATATTTTTATAAAATTCGAATCTATTTCAATGTAATTCATTTCTTAACAAAATATTCGTACAATACCCATTCACAAAATACCAGGGAATTGTATTGTAACGATAGCGAACACCCACTCGGCTCTGCGATGCCCGGCAAAGAGAATAAAATTTTAAGAAGAATGTCAGGAGTCAGATGGCTGGATAGAGTGAGAACTGATACCACAAAGGAAGCCACTGTTCCTTTAAAATTAAGGAAGTGTTTCATCAACTTTGTTGTAAGTACAGGAAAACCAGAGTTACAAAACCACATCAATTTTGCCTTCATTCAAGGATGAAATCAAGAGACAAATTAACGTGTGAATTCAAGGCACAAACCTCTCCGCTGGTGCTGTTGTTTAAGGTTAGTGTCCCTTGAAGGCATTTTTCCAAAGGTTTCTAATATCTATTACAAGGTAAAAATAAAATGATGGAACTCTAGATAAGAGGAACAATTTCTTGCTTTATATTCTTCTTCGCTTCTTTAATTAAGACCAAGTGCCCACGACGGCTTGCAACAACACATCTCCTCCATATGAGACACCATTTTTATCTTCTGATCAATTTTCCACGAAACAGCGAAAATCTGATGTGACATCATTTGTCAAAATGACATGGTCTGTCAGACTACAAACTTGAAGGCGATAAGGCTGACCACAGTGTAAGCCAATTCTGAGTCTCCTTACTCTGATATGCTTTTTCCTACTAGTATTGTAGTACAGGGTTACAATTTCAAACGAAGTCTGATAACTGCCTTAGAAAATTGAGCAACGTACGACACACAAATCATTGCAGCTTTGATCAACATAAACTTTCCAACATCTAACTTTCGCGATGTCTAATAAACAGTGATGGTGAATACAATGACAGTTGTGTCTGAACCATATATATATATATATATATATATATATATATATATATATATATATATATATATATATATATATATATATATATATATATTGCTTCCTCACTTTTATTTGGTTGTCGAATGTACTCATCCACTTATTACGATCTTTTTTATATCCCAAAATGATTACCACTATCGGTATTTTTTCTTGCGTGTTATCTACCTTGATCTCCACATTCTTCAAAAAAAAAATTGACACAATCTTCATAATCCTTATCAAGAGATATAACAACTATTTTCCCATGCTTCTTTGATGTTACTGCAACTATTCCCACCTTCTAGAGTGTTATTCCCACAATCTCAATATTATAATTTCGATTGATATTCATATCGAGTGTTATTTGTATAATCATAATCAATTCGAGCGCTGTTACTACAAATCCCTGTATTTTCGTGGAATGTTTCTTCCTCCATCTCATGTACGTTTCGAGTATCATTACCGCAATCTCTGTATTTTCTTCCCAAGTGTTGCAGTCAATTTCCACTTCCAGGATGGGCGCTGCCTACTTCCAGTTCATACAATGAGTCGATAAAATCAATAAGTTCAGGTAAAGATGCCGTGGAAGACGAACGGAGGGAAACCGGGGAGGAGCTAAGGGAAGGGAGAGGTGACATGTAGGAGGAGGAAGAGGAGAGGAGGAGGAGGAGGAGGAGGAGGTAGAAGAACGACAAAGGGGAGGGGTGACATGGAGGAGGAGGAGGAGGTAGAAGAACGACAAGGGGGAGGGGTGACATGGAGGAGGAGGAGGTAGAAGAACGACAAGGGGGAGGGGTGACATGGAGGAGGAGGAGGTAGAAGAACGACAAACAAGTTCCTAAAGCCTCCTCCAGACGGAAAGGGTGGAAGGAGAGAATAAGAACATACCAAATAAAAGGGAAGAGAACCCTGGGTACCAAAGGCTGTAAACGGTCGAGGAGGAAAAGAACTGATGCGTTGTGGCGGCGAAAGAGCCTCCAAGCTACACGGAAGAACGAATTGACGAAGTACTACATAAATTTGTTAACATGAAAACGTGATAACCGTAAGCACAAAAGAAAGTCACAAAGAGAGAGAGAGAGAGAGAGAGAGAGAGAGAGAGAGAGAGAGAGAGAGAGAGAGAGAGAACAACCTGCACGCAGCCCAACACACTAGAAAAAGGAAAATGAGACAAGCTGTGAAAATGCATCAGGAAGATGCAGATAAATCTGTCTTCGAGGGGAATCATTAAATTACACACTACGCTGTTTTCCTTCATTTCCTACTGTTTATTAAAGAAGATGAATGGAACCCATAAAAGAGATTCCTTTCCCCTATTTTGTCATACTGTCAAAGTTCTTGAAACTCAAATATATATGTATATATATATATATATATATATATATATATATATATATATATATATATATATATATATATACTGTATATATATATATATATATATATATATATATATATATATATATATTAATTATATATATATATATATATATATATATATATATATATATATAATTTAATTTATACATATATAAATAAAACATATATTACATACAAGTTCAGGGTTATCCCTAGCTTAATTTTCAAGCATTCCCTACCGGGCAAACACTGAGGGGAAGGAGCGAGGAAAAAGAAAAATACGAAAACCATAAGGAAAAGATCGATAACTTAAGGGAAATTACCCCCACTCCTTTCCATTCGTCTCCTAATCTGATGAGATACGCTCATAGGACTCATCCTCTTCAGAGAGCGGAACTTGTTACCCCCCAACACGACTCACGCCTGTCAAGTGATGTAGGCGGAACGAATGACTGCAGCGTTCCCTTTTGTATGGGGTAGAAATAAAGATTGGGTCGGCAGAAAGGATCTCTGTGCGACGAAATGTGAAATTGAAGGCGCGCAGGTGAACGTGGTGACTTTTTGGGTTTCGCTTGGCTTTTTCTGCTGCCATGTCTCTATGATAATCAAGTCCTTGCAGTAAAAAGTGACCCCTACCTACTGCTTTAAAACTTAATCTCAGATAATCAAGTACCTAAACTGAGAGCTTCAATCTTTATGCTAATTATTTCTAAGATAATCAACTGCTTAGGGTCATAGTCTGGTCTGGATCTATATGCTGTTCTATGTCCGTCATAATCAAGGCCTTATTATAAATCCTTGGCGTTTTATGAAACTTCATCTCTAGGCTTGATTCCTTATGCTACTTTATCTCTACAACAATGAAGGCCTTCTATATAGTGAAAGCTTAGCTCTCTCTGCTATCACATCTCTATAATTATACATTCCTTGAAATGAAAGCTGTGCTCTTTCTACTTCTTTTTACTGCTTTCTACTAATTTGGATAATCACGTCCTTAAACTAAAAGTCTGGCTCTCACGCTACCTGTCTCTAGGACAATCAGTCCTTCAAGCAAATTCTTGGCTCTTTATGCTACTTTAGCTCAATGATAATCAAGCACTTGCTGTAAAAGCTTGGATCTTTATGCTACTTTCTCGAGGATAATCAAATCATTATGAATATAATCTTGGCTCTTAATGCTATTTTATATCTGTAATAATGAAGCCCTTACAGTAAAAGCTTGGGTGTTTAAGCCACTTAGCTGTAGGTCCCGTTGCTAGGTAACCAATTGGTTCTTAGCCACGTAAAACAAATCTAATCCTTCGGGCCAGCCCTAGGAGAGCTATTAATCAGCTCAGTGGTCTGGTTAACCTAAGGTATACTTTTATGCCACTTATCTCTACGATACTCAGATCCTTAAGTTTAAAAGCTTAGTTCAGCATCAATTTCATTGTCTCAAAATGCCTTCGAGTTTTGGCGCGAATTATGTCCTTTACCCTTATTAATCCCCGCAAGAAGGCCATACTTCCCTGGAATTCCTACTGGTGTGGAGAGAATGCAGGGACGAAAAGCGTGTACCCATCAAAGTTTCATTTGCCATACTTGTTTGGGAATCTAGTATTGTTTGGTCTAGAAGCCTCAACTAGACTTACATTAAAGAGCCACCTTCAACGACGTTGTCCATCGAACTCATTCGTTGGTGATGTCAGTTACAATCAATTCAAGAAATACCTCGCGCCCGTTGCAGAGCTGCAACATCATCATCTGGAAAGAAGCTAGCCTTAAAGCCCCAGTGATTGTTGCACCTACAAGCAATCATGTTGCGATAAATCTTTGATGGAGGTGAATATGAAAAAATAATGGGTCTGTCACCAGAGGTTTACCCATTGCGTGACCCCAAAAAAACTTTCCTTAAATACCCGTTGAAGAGCTCCATCTGCCTGTCACCCTCACCATATTCTCATGTTTATTTTTGTATACAGTTAATTTTTAAAAGAGCAAATGCGCCTTCCTTGTATTTTTTAAAAATTACTGTAAACCTTTACTTCCAGTTCAAACACACATTTAATTTATACATGTTGTCTACTCAAAGATAAATCTCTTAAAAGTTCATACCAACTAACCTCAAGAGAAAGAACGTTAAAGCGTTTGTATCTTTTCTTCAAGAATCAACAGTAAGAATATGTTCAGGTAAGAAGTGTGTGATGTAAAATCTCATGGCTGCTTCAGATTTGTTTGTTATTCTGAAACTGTGAAGCCCTTATTCCGCTGGTGGATACAGCATCTTGACTGGTTGTGTTTCACGAAAAGGGTAGTTCCTGTATTCTTGTCAGGTGTCGGGAATTCTAGGACTTTATATCTAATTTCCTTTTCACAGCAGAATTTAAACAAAGCCTTTTATCATGTAATTATTAATTTCTCATAATTTACTAATCTCATACTTTGCACTGTAATTCTAACTTTTCCCACAACTTCATCCCGCTCTGTTGAAGTTCGCTCCTGCTGAAAAACAACGTGTCATTAGTCTTCGTCTGTTCTCTGTTTCACACGCGTTCCTTTCGCACTCTCTCCCCACCGTTTATCTTTTGAAGATATTTAGTTAAATTACTCTCCTTTGTTTCACTCCCACCAACATCAGTATCATCACCATGTTACATCACAGTATCTCAAAACTCGAGACAGTCATCTTGGAAGGAGCTCAGAACTATGATCAAACTGAAGCAGTTAACCATTTTTATTCTATCGCTTGAACTGTATCAACATATATTTTCCTTAATAAAGAGGACCGTATCAGTTGCAATACCAGGCAGTTTAGTATTATCTAAAATCTTACATAAGAATTGTGTTTCATCATAATATATACGACCTGTCATTACACCAATTTTCCTATAAATCTGTCGACATGTGCCTATTTGACCCTTTGCCCAAAAGAGAGGCATTTGAATTACTTATGACAGTAGGAAGTTTGTTTACGGATAAACATTCAGCAGGAAATAAAAAAAAATCACGCAGAATAAATGACAAAGATTGCAATGGACATCAATTACTTGTTTTACTCTCACAGATAAACATTCAAAAGAGATTAAAAAGAGAGAGAAAGAACATAAAAGCAGGTACAGTAAATATCCATAGATTGCAATGGAAACCAAGTATTTCTATTATACCCTCACAAAATAACAAAAAATAAACGATTTCTGAAGACCTCCAATTACCTGTCGTTAGCTTAAATCTCTTAAATGGTACGTATGTACTATCATTACAAATCTCTCATTCATTTTTAGTTCTTTGCCTCAACTTAAACATCAATCAAGTCACGACCCCTTTAATTATGATTTCCAAACATTATAGAAAATTATCTAGTCTATTTATTTAACGTAAATTCTCCTCATGTTAACGTGTTTTCGCTATTGATCTTTTTAAACACGTTCCTCAGTATTCGATAGACCTCGCACATTGAAATTTTCGCTATAAATTTCCTTATCTGATCAAATTCTACAGTATCATGAATCCTGCGCTTATTAAATCTTTGTATTCTTAATCCCAAAGAATATTTCAGTTTCTGTGCATAAGTAAAATCCCTGAGAATAAAAAGTTATATTTAAATCTTTTTCTATTTAAAACGATCAAATCATACGTGATTTTCGCCAGTTCAGGTAACATACAAGCAATCAAGCCTATAAGTGATTTTGTTACCTTTTCTTTCATCACGGACCTTTTTCCTTCTCCTTTCTGATTCAGACTTGAGCATTAATCCGATCAGAATTACACATAAAGCGTTAAACAAGATAGACTTTGAAATGTGCAAAAGAAGACGCGAAACCAAACGTCCAGCGAAAACGACACACACACTATTCTGGCGAAACTCCGTTACAATAACGAGTAATTCTAGCAGTCCCCAGTACAGTTTAACTTTGTAACATTAAATTACACATAAAGCGTTAAACAATATAGACTCTGAAATGTGCAAAAGAAGACGCGAAACCAAACGTCCAGCAAAAACGACACACACACTATTCTGGCGAAACTCCGTTACAATAACGAGTAATTCTAGCAGTCCCCAGTACAGTTTAACTTTGTAACATTAACTGTCCACAGATGTACGTATCCTCTTGAAATAAATAAATAAATAAAGTGCTTAACCACATCTACTTCCTCCGTGTTCTCTCTCTCAGTCGATCAAAGTGCTCCTCCACCATCGACATCGAGAGGCCCTCGAAAAAATATGTCTAGGGGCAACATGAACGCGTAGGGGGAGCATCATAGGTAACGCTCCCTCTTAAAAAGCTCTAACGTTATAAACCCTCTTCAAGAGTAGAGCACCCAAGAGGGAATTAAAGGATTTACGTTAGAGAGAAAGGTCAGAGTTCTCTCTCTCTCTCTCTCTCTCTCTCTCTCTCTCTCTCTCTCTCTCTCTCTCTCTCTCTCTCTCTCTCTCTCCACTAGTTCGATAAGTGGTCCGTTTTACTAGTTCGTAGCGGACGTAGAAACACGCATACAGTATCCTTGGATATACGTGCATACATAATATAAATATATATGTATGTATATATATACATATATCATATATAAAACACTTCCGTTGTTGTATATTTATAAAACCTTGCACCAAATATGCAGTAATTACAAAGCTAATAAAATATATACGTTCGTAGTACAAGAGCGTATGTTTTTTATATTTAGCTACGACATATAACTGCTAATGCATATGTGTACACACAAAAGACATACTGTGTATATATTATATATATATATATATATATATATATATATATATATATACAGTATATATATATATATATATATATTAAAGTAAAAAAGTGAAATAAAAGCATAAAAAGTTAAGACCTCTAAGACTATTACTCATCTCTAGGAAGCTAAAAAACTGAGCGACATTCTCCTTCTTGAAAGGCATGATGTCAACTATGCTATAAACAAGACAGTGGAGGAGGTCTGACTATTTAATGAGGGCACAAGCTGCTCAACTGTTAGAGATTCCAAAACAGAGAGCGAATAGTCATTGGGTGCTTGAGCCCCGATAAGGAAATCATCATTTGTAAATAAAGTTCTACATTAATTAGCATGTTCTCTTACACTAGAGAATTCTTTCGTTTTCAAAGTACATCCCAATATATATATATATATATATATATATATATATATATATATATATTATATATATATATATATGGAAATAATGAACACATGAGCATGTGTTTCACAGTAACAAATTTGACTCACATCGGGACCGAACCCCGGTCTTTCAAATAAGAGGCCAGGGTGTTACCAATTCATCAGCATAGTAGCTCATTTGAAAGACCGGGGTTCGGTCCCGCTTTGAATCAGAAATGTATATTACATATGTGTGTGTGTATATATATATATATATATATATATATATATATATATATATATATATATATATATATATATATATATATATATATATATATATACACACACATGTATATATGCATGAATTGTTCATTTGAAATTAACTTTTAAGAGAATATTAGGAATTAGATTGCAGGAAAGGAATTGAACCATAAGAAAGTTACATGTGTAGATGAGATCATAAAATGGACATGAAGAAGGCTTGGATGTGTCCGCGCAATCCTTAGGATAATAGTACATGATGGCGTCAGGCGGGCTCGTGTGGGCACCTCAAGAGTTGGGAGACACAAACCTACATAAATGACAGCTATGAGAGGGGAGGAGGAAGATGAGCGGAGATGTGAAGAAGACAAGCGCCGGCGAGAAGTGAGTGGCGAAATTTCACAGACGCTCATTGCGTCACGCATCGTTCGAGGCGATGCGATAATATATATATATATATATATATATATATATATATATATATATATATATATATATATATATACAGTATATATATACATGTATGTGTGTGTGCGCGTGCGGACGTGTATACATGCATTTACATATATATATACATACACATACACACGAATATATATATATATATATATATATATATATATATATATATATATATATATATACATATATATATGTGTGTACATATATATAACCCTTTACGCACTGCTGCGAATCTAGGTAAGTAGTGGGTCGCAGCCGGTCATGAAAAGGTGATAGCAGTTATCTCAACCTATAATATTAAGAATTAGAATGGCAAAACCTCAAACCATCCCATCTAAAGGGACAAGGGAACATGTGATCAGTCTACGGTAAAAAGGGCTATATAACTGCTACAGATGAATCGTCTATTATTGGAGAAATTGACAATCGTCAAATGCGCACACATACAGCAACGGAAATGTGCCATGGCGCACACAGTCAATTTTCGTCACAGATTAACTGCGCAAGAGATGATGGAGGCAATGGAACATCATCTCAGTGGGTCATTGAGAAACCAGTCAGCGGCGGTACGGGCAATCATGAACGAATTCCTGACTGCCATCTCTTATCAGTCTTTCTAGTGATTATCATCTTGCAGGATTGTAGTTCGTCGATTACCCTCAGTGTAGTCCATCCGGTCTCACTTGTTGGTTTCCGTTCTTTTCTGAAATCGTCTTGTGCAATTACATTTCCAACGGTTTCAACTCGAAATCGTTCTCGTGGCTTTCGAGCTCCCTCCCTCTTCAAACAGACACCGATGATAACAAACTCGCAAACACACATGCAAGCACACGTATTTTTTCAACATTAATATGTTTCCCTAACATAGGGTGGCTGCAGAGAACAACAACAGTCGCTGCAACACCTGAATGGCAGACTTTTACAACGTTAGCCATTTCTTGCACCTGCACAGAGAGGTCATCATCAATGCGTCGATTATCCTACACTAGTTAAAAAAGTTAAGTATATCTTAGTTTAACCAGACCACTGAGCTGATTAACAGCTCTCCTAGGGCTGGCCCGAAGGACTAGATTTATTTTACGTGGCTAAGAACCAACTGGTTCCTAGCAACGGGACCTACAGCTTATTGTGGAATCCGAACCACATTATGACGAGAAATGAATTTCTATCACCAGAAATAAATTCCTCTAATTCTTCATTGGCCGGTCGGAGAGTCGAACGCTGGGCCAACAGCGTGCTAGCCGAGAGCTCTACCCACCCCTCCAATGAAGAACTTCCTAACCCTTTCCCTTCAAACTCTTTCCAGCATCTGTTCAGGCATTTCCATGTCATCTTTTCCTTCTCCTCCTCCCCCTCCTCCCAAAACATTTCCTAAGTATTCACTTTTCACCATCGTACTGCCTTCACACATTCCACATGACCAGACCCCCGCAAAGCCCTCTGAACCTTCCTTCCATTTACGTTAACATCTTTTACCACTTATGCGCAACTTCACATTGCTTACACTTCCAGTTCATCTTAAGCAACATATATTACGCAAAGTGTTTATCTCTACAGCTTCAACTTTTTTTTTCTTTCTCATACAGCACCACTCTACATATGCACGGAAATACACCATACATACATACATACATACATACACACACACACACACAGAAGAGAACGAGAGAAAGGTTGGATATTTGTGCTAACGGTTTCAGAATGATCAAATCTTTATCTCACATCAGATAGCTTTCCGTCTAAGCAAAGAGAATGCGATATATATATATATATATATATATATATATATATATATATATATATATATATATATATATATATATATATATACACACAATGGGTTACACGCAGGTCCATAATTATAGAGTTCATGTTCTGAATGTATGTTTGTGTTGTACATATATATATATATATATATATATATATATATATATATATATATATATATATATATATATATATAGATACATATATATGTGTCTGTGTGTGTGTTATATAGATAACTATGCGCGCATACATACACACACATGTATATTTATATATATAGACATATAGGTAGTTATATAAATATATAAATATATATATAATTTATATATATATATATATATATATATATACGTATATATATATATATATATATATGTATATATATGTATATATATAGTTTGTGTGTGCATGTGTTTGTGTGCATGTGTAAAATGGGCTAAAGGTCACTTAGCCTAGGTAGATATAAAGAATATAAAAGCGAAAGAAAAATTAATATGTAAATGCAATACCCACAAGTACATATGAACTGTACACTTGTGGGATATATTCACATAATATACATACACACACACACATTTATATATATATATATATGTATATATATATATATATATATATATATATATATATATATATATATATATATATATATATATAATGGCAATAACCCGTTCGCTATATTGTTGATCGTCATTCGCTCTGTGAATTTAAGCAACGTTGGATCTGGCCATTACCTGGATGGTTGATAAAAAAAAAAGAAGCAGATACTGCCATCTCATAAGGTTTTAGATATACCCGTGATGCAAGACGAGGGTTTTGCAGCCTCATTCAAATTTTATATTTGCTGAAACTACCCCCTCCAAGAATAAAAGCCAAGTTGTTGAAAAAATATATGATTACGGTCATATGATACATTATATTTTCATATCAATTTTTTCTCCATCCAGAATACCCATATTCTTTGTAAAATCAATGAACAATACACCTGTTCTTTACCTGTCTGAAGTGTAGCAGCAGGAACAGCAAAAGCACAAACATCCGACCTCGGACAACCAGAACTTGAATCGTCCCATCTCACGAGTCTTAGGGAGCCATTTCCCTCATGTGAATGCCCTTTCACCAAATGAGTAACGTCAATTGGTCCTTTTATTTCTGACATTCCCTCTCTGCTCCTCAAGCGGACCGCTCTCCGGAGGCGTGTCACATACGGAAGTTGTTACTCGGACGAAGTTTCAAACAAATGGCCACAAGCAAATTCACAGGTTGTCCATTCAAGTTTATCTGGCAAATGCATCGCAAGCAACTCGCAGTATTTCTATTTCGTTATAATTCTCCCTGAGAACTGACCGCTACGCGTGATCTCGTATGATTTTGACGCTGTCAAGCCTTGTGGATTAAGGGATAAAACGGTAATACTATGTGAAAACTACCACTTTCACACGTTTATGCTTTCATGACCTCATTTTATTTTGTTTTCGTGCTGTCAAGTCGTAGTGATTAAAGAATTACAAAAACGGTAACTTCATAGAAGCGTAAATAACAGTAAAGCGTTCATGAGCTTTGGCATATAACCAAAATTTCATCCAATGAATATTGCGAAGAAAAGCAAACATCGCTTGGTCCATTTGGTGACAAATGACTCCGTTAAGCGTCGATTTAAAAATGAAAGATGGGACTCAGAGAACGTTATAATCACTAGACAGTTCACCTGAATTTTACATATTCTTTTCATGAGGACATTTGCTCTTTTCAAAATAAGGTGAACAGTACCGTCATATTTCCTCACCCCAACCTCATAGAAAGAGAAATAAAATCATCTTTTGCTTCATCGCGTCCTTCCCCATTTGTAAAGGGCACTGACTCTATCATCACATGGTTAATCAGTGAAAGCTTGAACAACTCAAGTACTCGTACTATGTTAATTCACTTATCCATCTCTGATATGTTGCGACTAAAAAAATAAATAAACCATTTCAGCGTTACTGACAGGAGGAGATATTGTAAATACATGGTTATTCATAAATGACATTCTTCACATATAATTAATATGCAATCGCAAAATGGAAATCTAAAACCATTGCACTGTCCTGTCCCCGAACTATTGCGTATAGAACTTCGTATACTGTGTTTTCATTTCTTTTTTATTATCCATCTTTAATGTATAAAAATGCAAAAAAAAGGTATACTAAAAAAGAAAATAACCACTATAGTAAAGTATTTAATTTCCTCTGTCGCATGCATGTTTAGTGATAATACTGTACATGTTCAACGGCCAACGTTACAAAATATATATCTTTAATAATGATATAACACCCCCCCAAAAAAAAATATATCTCCGTTGGCATTACCACAAAAACTACCTGAACAAACCAGAGGGCCAAACGCAGTGACGTTATCCCAATTTCCTTCGCAAAGAATATGAAAAAAAAATCTTACGGTGAAAATGACGGAGGGAATAAAGATTCAGGGCTGGAATACCTCCCCAAGATTTCATTTCCGTTTGTAGCTTATCTCCGCTTCCTCCTCCTCCTCCTCTCGCCTCTTCCTCCTTTTACTCCTTTTCCTTCAGTCCTTTTTCCATCCACCCCATCTCCGAGGATCTCTCTCTCCCCGCCCCTCTCTCTCTCAATAAAAAAAAAAAAAATCGAACCTCACGACTACATCCCCATTCGATTACCTTCATTTGCGGATGCGATGCTCTTGTTAAGCGATATCAGTAGTGATGGTTTCTTTTTTTCATTACACGCCGGACTTATTTCTGTTCACAAATATTCTGCCACAAATATAGTTTAGCATCCAGTTCACTACCTCGAGAATAACTTGCATCCAAGGGTAATTATAATTGATAAGAGCCTATGCGTCGGCCAGGATTCGAACCACGGTCTGGTTTAGAAACAACGTCCACCTGGCACAGAACACTTATTAATTATAATTTCCTATGTGCGTATGCCTTTCCCAAGGTATAGTGAATTCGAAATTAAACGATACTTGTGGCTTATGATGTGTGATTTTATATATATATATATATATATATATATATATATATATATATATATATATATATATATATATATATATATATATATACATATATACATATATACACACATATATTTTTTTTCTCTCTCTCTCTATGTAACAACAATAGCCTACTGGTAATGGAAGCCACGTTTAGACTTGCTGCCGTTCATTTGCGGATTAGGGTACTTTGGACTTAGGTTTAGTACGGTACGGAACGTCCCTACGGTCGGAACTTTTTTACTGTACGGGCACACTGAGTGCTCAAGACGTGCGTTCTATACTGTCTTTTAGAATAATTTCCAGTATGACTATTATGCATCTTCTCTCATATCTATTCTATTCAGTCAAAACGAACTGCAGCGCTTTATACAGTTACATACTACGGAAGTGTTTGGCAGTTTTGTAAACATAATTTACGGATTTATCATATATCGAGACATTCATTACCCACTGCTTCACCAGTCTATGACAGAGAAAAAAAATTATTCCACAAAATTGCATTCATGTTTCCAGCAGCCCTGTTAATATCAAAATCAGCTCCGGAAAGCACATCTGACAGCGTTTGACTGTACTGGCGAATTCAGTTGTATTACTGTCTGCTACCTGGGCAATAAAATGAACAAATAGAACTTAATAAATATAAAAAAAAGACTAAAATTTTCATACTACGTCACATAGATTTTGAAATAACATCACTTAAAACCTCCTCAAAAGCACGTCACTCTACAAATTCCAAACCATACCCGACTAACTTGTAAATCCTCCATCAAATCGTAATTTTTTTTGTCAAAAGAAAATTGTAACGTTGAAATAGCTTTTAATGAATGACTTTTCCTACTCTAACTGAAAAATTAAACGTTCTCTGAGTAGTGAATCTCCTCATATTTGACAGTAAATATTATACTACGTAGCTGGGTAACGGATTCCGCAACTGATGACAATATTTCTCGGGTAACAATTTTCACATTTTTTTATTTGCGTTGAATTTCACGCTATAAGTGAAACAAGTTTCAAGTGACTTTCATATCCATGTCACAATGTAAGAAACTGAATACTATTGTCTTCATCATAAATATTTCACTCACACTGAAAGCATTAAAAACTAATACGACACTAGACAATACGTTTTCTTTCGCTCATCAATACTTCACATAAAACAAAAGCAAAAAAAAAATAAAAAAGAGTAGTATGCACATTGTAGTGTTTATTTCTGATTTCTTGCTCATCAATGTTCCACATGCACGATGAAAGTAACAGAAAATGATTTCTATGTGTCAACGAAGACATTCGCCCCAGCCACATCTAATCTCAACACTAGAGAGCAGTTGGTACAAGTAGCCTGCCCAATGACTACTTCAACGGATACCCTCCGCTATCATTCTTTATCGCGCGGTTGCGAAACAGGTTCATTTTCAATGCCCCACTTTATTTACTGCTTTGGGGTTTTTCGATAACCACCAAGTTACACGGATAACAATAAAAACTGTAATTTTGGTATAACTAATAGGGTGCAGCTGCAAAATATGGTCAAAGACATGAATTATTTACAGAACATTAAATACGAATGGTTTTACCCCCAACGGGGTGGGGATACTTCTCCGAGGCCTCCCATTTTGATGGAGAAACCTTGTGACGGAGCGATGAACATTTGCGGCTGGTGTTTTTACTATCGTTCTTTCTCTTAGATGCGACCCTCAACGGTCGATTAACAGCTACATACAGTGTTCATTGTTTAATTCAGTAGCCATACTTGATTTTATGGGACGTGCCCATTCGTCCCTCTTCGCCCAGTTCGAGAGTCGAACGTGCGTCCTAAACTATGCGTGCAGGGCGCACTTACAATTGAGCCACGAAGCCTGAGAGAGAGAGAGAGAGAGAGAGAGAGAGAGAGAGAGAGAGAGAGAGAGAGAGAGAGAGAGAGAGAGAGAGAATAATATTGTAAAGCTGGACTTTTAGCATCAGGCTGGGTAAGGTAAATGATCGGGTAACGTCAGGAGTGTATGGCCATATCAGGTCCTGGGGCATACAAACAAATAATGAATATCCAAGATTAAAATCAAGGTTACTGACCTTATGAAACTTTCATCTTTCGATTCTCTTTCGCTTGCTTACCTGTTGAGCAAAAGGAGCAAATTCCTCCTACCCTCAGTCTGATAACGCCTATTATGCATCCCTTCCCTATATTTACCCAGTGTTACCGCCATGCTCTGCAATTCTTTTTCTGCTTCTGCGGTACATATCTTATTTTTTCCTGTAAGAGGCCGTCTCTTCCGTCCAGGTAAAGCCAACCTTCTTCCAATTTTTGTTTTTCCATGTCTTTTTCGCTTTCTTCGGGCTTGGTCTACAAAAAGGTCATTTGGGTGTCTGTCTTATTAGCTTTTTCTCTTAAAAATCTGTGACATGAGAAAAGACATTAGATGGCGTAGCCGTGAACCGAATATTCTGAAAATAAGTTATGATAAAAAACTATTTTTGCGGTTCTGTTTTTATTTTTCATATTGGCTAGCAGCCACAGCTGTATTTTATTTCTTATTTCCTATATATATATATATATATATATATATATATATATATATATATATATATATATATATATATATATATATATATATATATATATATATATATACATACATACACATACATACATGCATACATACATACATATGAACAACTGCATTCAGTTAGAAGCAGAATACTGAAATAATGGCAACATGGTAAAGAAATTTTCACGGTCTCTCTACTTCCTGATTTGCTGACTGACGGTTAAATGGTGCACAAACATCGGCCAGCAGTGGTGATCTCTCAAAATATAGCGAAGTGGTAGCGAAGAGAATGGGGCATGGAGCTACCAGCCCCATCCCAAAAACAGATACTGTTTTGGCACTGTGGTTTCATGGAACTGTAAATGGAAATAAGCATTCATCACCTCTGAGGTGTCATGAAAAGGAAGATACTTGTAATCATTCATGGCCACTGAAGTTTCATGAAATGGTAAATGCTAGTTATCCTTCACTGTCGGACAAAATTTCATCAGGAATCGGCAGTTCCTTTCCAAATGAATCGGTAAATGACGTAGTCATTCCTCGGTATTGAGGCTTCATGAAAACGGCACAGGAAAGTAATCAATCCTTGCTAGGTGAGGTTTTTCCTCATTCTTCACCACTGAGATTTCATGAAACGTTAAATGAAGTAATAATTCCTTGGCAGAGAGGTTTCGGCTCATTCCTCGCTACTGTGTTTTCGTGTAATGGTAAATGGATAGAATCATTTCTTGCTACTGAGGTTTCATGAACTGGTAAATGGATGGTATCGTTCCTTGCATGATGAGGTTTCAGCCAATTCCTTGCCACTATGGCCTCATGAAACGGTAAATGGGTATACTCATTTCCTGCTATTGAGGTTTCTTCATAAAGTAAATGATGTAACCACTCCTTGCAATTAACGGTTCATGAAAAGGTAAATGAAATCAATAAATCCTTGCCAAATGAAGTTCAGGCTTATTCCTTGCCAATGAGATTTCATGAAACGGTAAATGGAAATAATCATTCCTTGGCACTGAGGCTTCATGCAATGGCAAATGGAAGTAAACATTCATTGCAAGTTGAGATTTCTGCTTCTTCTTTCCCATTACAAAGTTTTGTGAAGCAGTAAATGGAAATAACTATATTTTGTGATAAGAGGTTTCTTCTCATTCCTTACCACGGAGGTTTCATGGAACTGCAAAAGGAAGGAATCATTCCTTCTGCTCATTCCTTACCAATGAGGCTTTATGAAACGGTATACGTTTGTAATCGTTCCATGTCACGTAATGCTTCGTGAAATAGTAAATGCATGTAATATTTCCTTGCTAATGAGGTTTCATGACACCTTTACCGAAGGTTTAATATTATTCCTTGCAGAATTAACTTGGCTCATTTCTTGCCATTGAGATTCGTGAGATAAGTGGAAATTACCATTCCTTACCACTGGGGTGTCCTTGAAAAGTAAATGGAATAAGTAATTCCTTGCCAGATGAATGTTTAGTTCATTCCTAGACACTGGGATTTCATGAAACGGCATTTGGATGTGATCATTCGTTGCCATTGAGGCTCATTGAAATAGTCATTGGAAGCAATGATTTCTTTTCGTGTAAATATTCTGCTCATTCCTTGCATCGAGACTTTCTAAAACAGTGAGAGCCATTATTCCTTGCCAGATGATGTTTCTATTCCTCCCTCGACAAAGGTTTTCTGATATGGTAAATGGAAGTAATTATTTATTACGTGATGGTTTTTTGCTCATTCCGTGCCACTCAGGTTTCATGAAACCGAAAATGGAAACAAATGGAAGTAATCATTTCTTACTAGCTGAGACTTCCATTAATTTTTAGCCTTTGCGTTTTCACGGAAGGAATGGGAAAGACGGCAGTTAGATGAGGAAAGAACTATCAAGTGAAGAGTTTACAGCTGGTTTTTTCTTCGAGAAAACGACTATCCGAATACGTGTGGTCTATTACGCATACTTAATGAGTCGTTAAGTGTAACGCAAAGGGTGATTAACGCCTCGCAGGATTGGTTACAGCACCGGTGTTGCAGGGTTATTGCACATGCAAACTCCATAAAACCCACAAAGTTGCTCCATTTTACCGCGTGATGAAGTCTTTGCAAGATTACTCTTAAAATTCCCGTACTATGGTTTAAGCCCATTTATCACATTTATCATATATAAACAATTAATTTTGGCTGAATGAAATGTCATACGAGTATCATAAGTGGCTTCTATGATGAATTTTATTCTTAATGTTCTATGCAAATTTTAGTTTACTATGGTAGTTTTGAAAAAGATACAATAAACTCTAAGGATTTTTACTTTGTGATGTTCCACAGTTGTTTCAAGAAAAGATTTTTCTTTTACTTACGTATCTGTATATCTTAGTTTATTCGAAAAATTTATTTCTTCCAAACACATCGATTTATACTTGAGAAACATATCACATCAATCTCCTCTAATTCTTTCCATGTAGGCTACACTTTATGTTAGCAAAAATCACCATTTTCTTTTTTTTTTTGTTTTGCTCTCTCCTATGATTTCTTTCAAGTACGTGAAGTACGTGTTTACAACTTTGCGCACACAACAAACAAGAACATAACGCCCTCTGAAAGCTAAAGAATTTTCCTTTAGAACTCTACTTATGAAAAATTTGTATGGACATAATTACCTCACGCTTTCATGATATGATATCTAGTGATTACGCCCTCTACTTGTCATTCCGAATTTGTAAGAGAAGTAGAGTAGGTACGATTTCTGCTTAAATTGACGAAATATAAATGTTACTTTACAAGCGCTTGGTACTTTAAATGCATCAGCACCGTCAATTTATTTTAGTGTCAAATTGGAAGAAAATAACAGACATGTTTATTATCTCAGAGGTGATAGTGAAACTTGACGGCCGGTTTTTTTGAACCAAGTCGCCTTATGCTCACACGGGTACCATACCTTAAGTTAAGCATACCTTAGTTTACCCAGACCACTGAGCTGATTAACAGCTCTCCTAGGGCTGGTCCGAAGGATTAGATTTATTTTACGTGGCTAAGAACCAACTGGTTACCTAACAACGGGACCTACAGCTTATTGTGGAATCCGAACCACATTATAGCGAGAAATGAATTTCTATCACCAGAAATAAATCCTTCTTATTCTTCATTGGCCGGTCGGAGAATCGAGTGCTAGCTGAGAACGGAATCCACTCAAGTGTAGTAACGTATTGGAGGGTGGGCACAATGAACCTAGGGTGTTTTGTTTATTTAGGAGTTTTGTACCTTAAAAATACATACCCATCGCCTAAACACATTCTAAATATAGCAAACATAATAAGTAAATAGGCTCATTATTACAATGTTCACAATTATGATGATAACTTGGAAACTGAATATTAATCCATTCATTTATCAACATGTTTTGGTGCCAAACTAGTTGAAATTTAGGGTGACTTACGACTATATTTGTAAAAATGCTCTATATTACTATGCAATTTTCCTTTAATCTTCATTAAGTGAACTTTTTAATAGCACTACATTCAATGTCGCATAAAGGTTTTTATAACTAGACAATCCTTGCATACCTCTATGGATACTTTATAAGCGTTGCGTTTCCGTTGAAGTCATTTTTATTTAACTAAGTTAAATAGAGCGTTATTTTGTATTTATTGACATTTTACTGCAAACCTTTCTACAGGATGTTATCACAACAATTTGTTATTCACCTGTAACATGTCTCCAAAGGATGCAGTTGCACAAACACACACACACAAATTTCAGTCTAATTTTCAGAGCATTTTTAATGTGGTTAGGTTCATTCTGAAATATAACTTTTGAGAGAGAGAGAGAGAGAGAGAGAGAGAGAGAGAGAGAGAGAGAGAGAGAGAGAGAGAGTTGCAACAACTGAAGGCCACTAGGTCTAGATTCCTGATGGATACTGAAGATGAATCGGGATACTGACATGTCTAGATTTTATTTCTATTCGTATAGTATTTTTTCGAAACTGCGTACGGATGGTGGGATGGAAGGAAGAGGATGTATGCCAAATTCTCAGGCATCGCGAGGGCACCTGTTAATTCAATTCAGTACATTTATCAAAAACGTAGTAGCGATTATATACATCGCTGTTTTTAGTATCAAGTAGTGACACCAATTGCCAGATATACCGCAAATTTGCTCTCAGAAGAGGACAGTGGCCAGACCCACTTTTTTTTTATTTCTAGTTCCAATTTAAAGTTTGATATTACGTTTCTTATTTACTGATTCTGCTTCCTCATATACATTTCTATATAAACATATCCTTCCACATGAGAAATGTGTTTACCTTTTAAAGAGAAGAACAGGCCTTTTGTAGACCTGTGGGCTCTGAACATCTGACGGAGACGGATGAGACTTGGAAGCAATGAGATGAGTGTGAACGAGCTGTAAGAACACAGAACCGATGTCTGTTCGAAGAAGATTTTAAAAAATGAAAATTTTTCGACATCATATTATTTAGTTTCAATATATGATTTGTTTTAAAGTTATCAATTGATTTTTTTCTAACTTGGTAAGGAATCGCTGCATAATTATTCAGAATCCTCCAGTAGGGAAATTTGTTGTATATACAATTTATATACAGAAATGACATTAGAATTTCTGAGAAATTTAGACATTTTTCCATATGTAGCCAATTTGAAAATAAAAGTTCATCTTGGTAGCTCCCAATTTATGAACATAACTCATATTAACTATTTTTCAAACTTAACTACTTTTATACGCTGCTTATGATGAAAACATGAAAAATTCACCGTACACTCACTATACACGATAGTGCACATTACTACAGACCTTGAGGAAAATTTGTATCAAGCTGTACAACATACAGTAGACCTTCCAACATACAGATGCTTGCTACCCAATGTCTTTCTACAGTATCTAAGAAAATTTGTGTCATTTTAACATAAGTTCAGCAAAACCCTTATAAAAACGTTGCCTTGACACTGATACTTATCGACAGGCGGGGGGCGGGGTCGGTAGGCCTGCAGCAATCCACGGGCTTAGTAAATGTGACCCGGGCTCTGCAGATCTTTCGCAGTGGATATTATCTTGAGCTATTGTCTATTGTTTTCGAATGTCAAAGAAGGTAAGACTGCAAAGGAGGTGAGGTATTGTGTTTGTTAATTGGCGAACTTTATCAGTTTATTTAATATCTGTTAAAAAATGGTGCCATACCTGTTCCAGTCTATAGGGATAATTGCTTTTTACATAAATGATACAAAGCACCACAGATGAACTATTACTTTCGTTAACCAAGGCAAATTATCACTAAAGATCATTACTTTTGACTTGAGTGATGTATAATACTATTATTAGGAACACTTTTCTTTACCTAACTGATGTTAATACTGTTACTACAGATAATTACTTGTTACTCAGCGGATAAAAAGTACTATTACAGTAAACCTAATGTGCTAGATATATAAATGAATATACCTGGATTGTCTTCTCGGAATAGCTTGCAAATCAAAGCCATAGGGAGATCCCATGAGCATGGCAGCCGCGCAGAATGTATCCAGTACTGCGCCTCTTGAAACGCCAGAAGTTTCCAAGTGTCTGGCTTGGGACAATTCATTTGTCCGATAGCTTTCTTCTTCTAGAGTTGGGATTTCACACTTTTGATTTTCCGTAGGTCCTTCGTGACATTCACTGCCATGAAACTCTGGGACACTTTCATCGACTGAAGTTCTTCTTGAGTACCCTGGCAGCTGTGATGATGATGTACTGGAATGAATGCCTGCACTGGAATCATCCACACATGTATCTGATAGAGAGCTATTTCGTCGAGGGACAATACCACGGATACCAGCGTTTCTTCTGCTTTTCCAGTCACTCATATCAAAGTGGTGAGCTGCTGGAATGCGGTACTTGAGCAAAAACACGTTGCTT
>JANJGK010000038.1:8682542-8704342 GCA_039081455.1 Macrobrachium rosenbergii
CAAGGGAAAAATTTTGCTAACGGCAGAGGTCGTATGAACTGAAGTAATCAGAATGACCAACACTAATTTTCTATAAAGCAGCGTATTTCCTTCAACGAGCCCTACTTTCCGTTTGCATTATACTATAAATTAAGGTGTTCACCTTTTTAGTTTGCTATAGGACAAAAATGAGTGAAGACTCGTCTCACACCTAAAAAAATACATAGATATCTGTAATAATTTACGCGTACGCCGAGTATTTAATTATCATATGAGTTCAAGGCAGAATGAAGCATGGCAAATTAAAGGCTAGCCAACTAATTTCAATTCTGGTAAAATCTATTTGGTCAAATTATGATTTTCACATCCGGTGACAGTGTTAAAACTTCTTAGTGAATAAAATTTCAGTGTGTCTCAAAACCGTGCGCCCCTACTGAGCCCTTTAATATATACCAGTATTTCAATGTTTTACTATGCAAATTTTCTCACGTTCTCTCCCAGCAGTTGGGGACGCGTTGGGAGCCCTGCAAGATGTGAATTAATTGGAAAATGACTGTAACAGCACCAAAATGATTAACTTTATTTTACTGGACGCTAAAACAACAACAACAAAAAAATTGCCAAGTTTACTTCATTTTAGAGGGAGTTGGGGAGGGTGGCCGCATATATTTAATGATCATTTTCGACTTACCTTGAGCATAGCAGCTTTATCAATTTGTGGAAAAGGAATGATGACGTTCAATGCTAACAGAATTAGGTAACCTAAGGCTAATAAAAACAATGGCAGTAGTTACGCCAGTCAAATAAATTGCTGCGTAAACAATGAATAAATGAATTTTTCAGAAGTACCTGCAAAAGAATTAGTCACCAGAGTTCACTCATGAAAAAGTATTTTTGGTAAAAATGGACAACTGGGGTTGCCATAGCTGTCAGCATAAATGATAACAATCTTTAGTAAAATTGTAAAAGATATAAAACATCAAAATACACAAAATTGTATCAAAAGAAAAAAAAAATATTCATTACTAACATAAGACACAAAACATTCAGTGACATTATCAGAATACAAATGCATGAGACAATGAGCATAAACATTCGTGTGGACATAAACAAAATATTTATAAAAACACCATTTGAAAAGGGACAATAAAATACAGATATAAGTAATCATCAAGGCAGGGAAGAGTTCGGTGAACATTTCTCTAACACCAGAGCTACATAAATCACAAGAAAAAAATACAAAATACTCCAAATAAGTTTCTTTCATATTTGGACTGTTCTCTACGTCGTGGAAGCAGGCAACATAGTTCTCATTGCGGTGAGATTAAAACCATGGGTGCTTTGGGTGGACTTGTGGGTGACGGAATCTTGACATGGGTGACGACGAAGAAATAACTGATAAGGACTCTTGATTTTTTGGGGAAAAGCAGTATACACAAACACACACACACACGAATCTCTTCTGACCTCGGTTGTGCCACCGGGTATCTAAGGATTGTTCCTTTTTCTACTTTATCAAGCAACATAATCAGGGAATAAAAAAAAGGGGGGGTAGGTGGGTCAGCAACCTGACTTAGAAGGGACGTGTGACCTTAGGACACGGACTAGATATGCATATGGGAAGTCAAAAGGGATTTGACCTCTGTCGAGCAAATGGTCATTATTACAAAAGCCACCGGTAAGCAAGTTATTATCTAGGGTATTCCACATTTCACCGTAGCTTCACTACCCGTGTATCAAGCACCGGGTCAATGTAAATCATGCTTCATAAAAGGACAGGGACACGGAATACAAAACTGAAATACACCAGTTTTCAGCACAAATCATACTGTATATAACTGGGGTGTGTAGGAGTTTGTTGGGTAAGACCTAGGCTTTGCAACAAAAATGTCAACTGGGTTCATGCTTTCAGGGCCTTGCCTGAGTGGATGAGGGGAGGGAGGTTTTCTTAGGGATTCGGTAGTAGGTGGGGATCCGGGCTACCTGTAGGGGTCGTAGGCTCCTAACGACTCCCAGTTGGTGGAGATAATCCTGGGGATGATCGGCGAGACGGGGGTGGCTGGGGTGGGCGTGGTGGGGGAAACAGGCGTGGCCAGCAGCGGGGTGCCGAGGGGTGATAATGCCAGGTACTCGCCATCACCTAAGGGCAACGGCAGAGTGTGCATCTTCGGGGCCGCTATCACCACCCGTGGCTCCAGGTGGATGGGGGTAGTGATCAAAACGGTGTCGTCGCTTGCCCTTCGGAGCGACCCATGGCGACTGCAGGCGCTGATCACCAGGGCAGCGTCGTCGCTTTCTCGTCTCAGTGACCCATGACGGCTGCACGTACTGATCAGCAGGGCGTGTGGTGGTTCTTCGCCCTCCCGCCGGAGTGATCCATGACGGCTGCTGTGGGGAGAGGAACGGGGTGAAGCTCTTGGGGATGCCCTTGGTGTTGCTCTGGCTGATGAACTCCGGCGGATCCTGGCCCCTGGTGGAAGGTCTGGGGCGGGGCCTTCGGGCATAGTAGGGTCACATGAGGCCAGGCGTCATAAGGCATTAGCCAGGTCGGTGAGCTCGATGCCTAGGGCCACCGCCGGCAGGGAGAGGGAGGGCCCCACGGGGCATCCTGCTCCCTCCCCCCGAGCTGACCCTTGCCGGTGCACCCCCGCCCCTGACCCTGACCCATCAAGCATGGTCATGGGCGGCTTTCAGAGCCCTCATCCGCCACGGTGGTATTTCTCCTTCCACAACCTGTAGGAGGAGGGAAGGAAGGGGGATGGGGAGGGGAGGGGGCCAAGGCTAGCTATCCCCACTCACAGTGCCACCGCCCCTCGCTCTCCAGATCCGACACAACCACTGTTATCACTTCTTCAGGAGATCTCTACTCCAGTACTGAGCCCCTCCGCTCACTCCACCACCGCCACCACCACCACCACACACGCACACGAACTCCCACTTGTTCAGTTTATCAGTAAAGCACTACGACTGCGTCTCCTACAGGAGGCAGAGGCATCAAAAGTGAAGGAGTAGGTCTCTCCAGTGGGATGGGAAGGGGGCGTAGGGGTGGATACCACTGAGACCAACAGTGGCGATGACGTGCTGACGGCGACGGTGACGCAGAGACGTCGGCGGTTGAGAAGATGGAGGAGACGACGGTGCGTTCTGGCGGGTCTCCCTCGAGGAACTGCCCTGATGGGGGAGTCAATGCGCACACCTTACGCGCGCATCCACTGACACCTTTCCCCTAACGAATGGTTGGCAGTTGATTAGTGAACACATTAAAGCTCATTGAACAAAACAGTAACATTTAAAAAATTCTCCTACTTCACTTCCTCAGCTGTAAAATAACGAAAGAAAAACTACAACACAATAAACTAGATAGAATGTGATGATGGCTTTTACTCAAACGTCACAACAAATCAGAACAAGGAAAAAAGAAAACAAATAACTTATAAGTATTCGGGAAGATGATGTCCTTTGGAGCAGGCGCCCTGTTGAGCCCTCCTACTTCTGGGGGTACCTCCCTTCCACTACCCATTACATCCTCCCTTTCTCCCTCCCCTACATCTTTCCTTCTTCCCCAAACCCCTCCCCACCTCTTCCCCTTCAACGGAACTGTTTGCACATGTCATCAGAAACGCCCGAGGGTCGGCGATACCGCCACGAACCGTCGTACAGCAACCACCCGCAATGCTGCTCAAATGCTGTTCAAAATGCTGTTGCACACCCATCTCTCCATCCGGCAGACATTTCTCTACATGATTGTTGCCAAATATCTAATACGTACATTATTATTAAGTATTTGCCAAATACCTCACGTATGGTGGACGAATATTTTCAGCAACAATAATAATATTTTCCCCACTCTCGCAATCGCAGTTTGCCTTTAATGCAAGGTCATGGCCTCGAAGGAAGGCTGGAATTCAGGAAGTGTTGTTAAAAAATTAAAACAAAAGGTAAATAGATGGTGCTACTTGAGAGGGGCCCACAACAAAATTCTAAAACATTCTGAGCTGCAGGAGTTTTATAAAGTTAAGTTTACATACAGACATACATACGCACATACATACATACATACATACACACATATATATCATACATATAAACTAATAAGAAAGTGAAGAATCATCGTCGTTTAATAGTAACAGCTATGCCAATACTAATAACAAGAATTTTTTTTACCACGTTTATAGCTCCTCCCCTTATGATTAAAAAGTTATTAGCTGGAAAAATTAAATATTGCCAACAAAAGAAAAGACGAGAAGCGAAGAAATAAAACTGCAGTACCGCTTGGGAGAGATCACCTACTATCGTTTCGCTCATGATCATAATCAGTACAACGCTAGTTTACACAAATAGGTCAAATCATTCTCCAGTGTTGTCTAAGGCAGCACATTCTGTACGGCAAACCTCATTCACTTCCCCACCCGGACGAAAAGTCTTTTATGTGAGTCTGGCAGATGATTAACGACCGTAACAAGAGGAATCTTTGGGGGATTCATCAAAACTGTCGTCACAAACGTCGTCATAAATTTCTAAGAATCGACGACGTTGGGAGCCTTTTCAAGCCTCCTGGCGTCATGACCACAGCCAGTTTACAAAACTGAACAATCACCCCATTTAAAATTTTGAATATCTTTCATTTCAGAAAGTGGGACGTAAAATGTTTATAAGAGAATTATGCCCCGCGACTGAAAACAAGTCCTGCAATATTCTGCTAATCAACAGTTTTTAATTTTTGACAGAAAATCAGTCGTAGTTGCAGATCACAAGAATACTATTGAAACCATCAGGACAACCGCGAATCGTCAATTTATATGTCGATATATACTACATTACACACATACAACTTAACCAACTTAACCAGTGACAGAAACCTAACAGAAAATAGATACCATCACTTTATATTATTATTGTGGCATATTTATCCATTCTCATGCTTGCAAATGCACGTGAGTAAAAACTGGACACACATAATTATATATATATATATATATATATATATATATATATATATATATATATATATATATATATATATATATATATATATATATATATATATATATATATATATATTTGTGTGTGTGTGTGTGTGTGTGTGTACGAAAGAATGATTAAAGCATGTTTTGTTAAATTTTCTCTGAGACGTAATGAATGCAGTCCTAAATCGATGGCTTTTCTATGGGGATTCATACAATGCTTTGTCTCAAGCAACGGAAACTGCTCTAAACAAACCCTCACCCTCTTCGGCACATCAGCTCTCTATTTTCTTTATCTTTTTTTCTTGTAGACCTTTCTTATTGACCTGCATTTAAAGCTACACTTGCAGGTTACATTTAGGGTTTAATTTCTTCCACCCTAATCACAAAGAAGGGTCTTCTATACGAAGAAGACATAGTCAATGAAGTGCGTGTAAATGTGTGTGTGTACGTGTATATATATATATATATATATATATATATATATATATATATATATATATATATACATACACATACATATGTATATATATACATGTATATATACTAAAGCTGATAAAGTTTTATACAGAAAGGAAGACAGCCTACAGTTTAACCAAATCTATAAAAACATAATAATAAATATATGCCGTTCTGAAATAGAGTAACGACAAACATTAGATTTTGTGCTTTTTACCCGTTCGAAAAGCGGCCACGTACGCGATGGTAATTGCGAATATTACACGTTCCATCGTTCAGATGAAATCATAAAAGATAAGGGCAATTATAAGTAAATGTAATTAGCCTTCCCTAATTATCGAGATCATAATCTCACTAATCATCAGATAACTATGTGCGCACACGTATTATGGGGGCTGCAAATAAATAACTCGAGTAATTAAGAGCAATTAAGCGAAGCAATGTTTCTTATCTCCAATAACAAAATCCTAATTGACCACGAGGAGCAACGTACGTCAAACGTTTGGGGAAACAATTCCCTGCAATCATGGAGGAAGACCAGCAGTTTGCCAAAGGTTAGCACGGGAGTTCATCTCAAAGAAATCCTGATTCTATGAATTACACAACATAAATTTCTTCCTGAGAAAAAGAATAAAATCTCACCAGTTCGTTAGATTGAAGGTGAGGATGACGACGAATATTATTATAATCTGGATTCCAATGCAAGCAAAATATGTTAAAATGTTGTAAATGCGATGCATCACGTATGAGAAAAAAAAAAAGGATTTTCACCTATATAAACACTTTAACAATAACTATATACAACAACTTTATAAAATTTAATGGTAATAAAAATATTAACCATATATGAGGTAACTTCAATTCAAAACCAGATATCCCATTGCCAGCACATATCAACGGACAATATATCCAATAATAGCCGCCAGAGAAAGTAGGCCTATGGTTGAAACTGAAACGGAAAATATAGATAACCACGTACACTGTCGCTTCATCAGCGTCAATCCTTCCAATCATTTATATTACTGACTTCTTTCCATAAAAACCACGATGCTATACAAGAGAACATCATCACCCGCTGATACTAATACTTATTTTCATGTGATTTCTACCGCCCGAAGGGGTCTTTCCTTTTGACGGGTCAACACCCCCCCCCCCTCCCCCGACGGGAAAGCCTTGGAAGCGGAGGCGTCCGGACACAACTCTGACGTTTTGTGGTATTACCCAGGAAACCAGGGCATCGGCGAGACAGCCTCTCATTGCCTACGGTAATTTACAATATATAACTGAATAATAACAATTCCGTTTCTATAACGCCGCTTCTATATCGTCCTCCATTCCTCTATTTACTTCTTCAATAAAGCAAAAATATCTGGCTAAACTTTACATTTTCAAATATTCCGCCTTGCGTATATTACTGATTTCGGCACAGGGACGCTGTATGTTAATTGTAGAAATATTTCCTTTCATAGTGGACAGATTTATAAATTGATAAGTTAAGAATATACATATATATACAGTATATATATATATATATATATATATATATATATATATATATATATAATATATATATATATATATATATATATATATATATATATATATATATATATATATATATATAGATAGATATATATAGAAATATATAGATATATGTGTATATATATCTATATATATATATATATATATATATATATATATATATATATATATATATATATATATATATATATATATGTAAAAGACACAATCCACGACGGAAAGAGAAACAACGGGGTGCTGCTAGGCCTTTCGACTTATAGTCTGCTAAGTGAAGGACTATAAGTCGAAAGGCCTTTGCAGCACTCCACTGTTCTTCATTCCGTCGTGGATTTTGTCTTTATTTATATATTCATCACGTTCCACATTTTCGTGATTCAGATATAAATTATAATATATGAGTGTGTGTGTGTGTATGCCTGTGTATGTGTATGTATGAAAGGTTTATACATAATGCAGCACGACCTTGCAAAAAGGTTTATACATAATGCAGCTCGACCTTGCAAATTTGCTTAATAAGCTACTGCTACACTACTGGAGCTTTAGAATGCACTGAAAAGAATCAATATAACGAATGATAAACAGGGAATCAATCAGAAGCAAAGGTATGATTAAAATCAGAACAACAGTCAATACACAGCAGAGGAGCAAGGGCCCGAGAGAAACAGAAAAGCTAATAAATACAGAAACAGGAAATCAAGCGCAACCTCAAAAACAGGAAAATTGGCATCCCATTCTCTGTTATCAACCCCCACAGATACAGAGCTCAGAGGGGAATTCGTAGACGGCGAACCGTCTTTTTCAAGGAGAGAAAAAGAGGCAGACGTGGGAGGGAAATGGCATACAAAAACAAAAGAAGTTGGGAGATGGGAAGGGGTGACTGGGGGAGGGAGGTGGGTAATGATAAGGGTATGCTGGAGAGGAGAGAGACCAGAGAGAAAATCCAGGTTCTTTTTTTTTTCCTTTAACTCCAGTTTCCCCTGTTGTGTGTCCCTTGAGACATGGATGACAAAACAAAAACATTCCATAGAGGAAAAGAGAGGGAGAGGGAGAGGGAGAGGGAGAGGGAGAGGGAGGGGGAGGGGGAGGGGGAGGGGGGGAGGGAAGGGGGTTGCTTTTAGTGAATCAACGAGGTCGAGAGAGCGGCTGCATCGTGGGGTTAGCGTAAGAGGAGCAAGACTAACACAAATTATGCCTGCATTAGGAAACCTGAGATATCAGCACAATCCATCCCTGATGCGTCTGTGTGTACAGAACCAACACATGTATGTTTTTACACATACTCATTTGTATCCAAAACAGCATAATCTCTACATATCTAGCTTCTTGAATGACGGAATTAATGAGTAAACAGCATGCAGGTCAATGGGAAAAGAATCAATGCCATTCTGAAATCAACGGACAGCAGAATGGGATGAGAAAGAAGAGAGCAGACTAGTGTTTACAATTTTCCATAAAAGATTACTGTAATACTTCCGAACAAAGCTTTAAAAGACATAGAGAAAGGAATACTCAAGAACTGCAAAACTATCAGCTAGTCTGAGGTCGCATACATTGACAGAACAAAGAAGCTCGGAAGATGTGTTTCACAAGACCATGGAAAATTTCTAAATCCAATCACTAAAAATATATCAGTGTATATATTAATGAATATATATAAAAACACATATACAAACACACAGACACAACCACACAGACACAGACACAGACACACATATACACACATATATATATATATATATATATATATATATATATATATAGATATATATATATATATATATATATATATATATTATATATACATATATATATATATATATATATATATATATATATATATATATATACATATACATATATCACATTACCACAAGTGAAAAATAAGAGACGTCCCTTATTTTTCACCTGTGGTAATGTGTGATAAATGAATCACGTAAAAATGTGATTATAATTATATATATATTATATATATACATTATATTTATTCTATATATTACATATATATATATATATATATATACATATATATATATATATATATATACATATATATATATATATATATATATATATATATATATATATATATATATATATATATATATATATATATATATATAAATTTCAAGCCTCACGCGCAAGGATCCTTCCTTCCTTGAGCAGTCGATACTAATGTTAAGAATAATGTGTTACTATGTCAACTATATGAAACTGCATTATGTAAGAGATAAATAGTTATGATTTTATACTTTTTACACTGTTTTCAATTCAACAATAAAAGCCAACCACATTATATAAGGTCACGTCATAAATTCAAAGGAAATTCTTATAAAAAGTCAGAACAATATAGAAATGTAATTGAAATGAAAAGATTGCATAATTATGACCACAGCAGAACACAATTAACAAAAGCGCCGAAGTGTTACTTCACGTATTTTTCGTTCAAAATTAAATACACAGTGACCCTGACTTCCCTTTTTAATAACTGTTAATAGTCTTACAAGTAAACAGAATCTCTACAACATTATTCTAATGGTACATTTTGTTTAATTTTGGAACATAATTACCGAACTATTAAAAATATTATATGACATTCACTTTTGTAAACGGTAAATTTACCTAATTTCCATCTGCATATAGAGATTCAATATTAATGAAGTTGAAACTTAGGAACCTTTAACATATTCCACTGAGAATTGAGGCCATTTAAACTCTTGGGAACAAACATGAATTAGACTTCCAAGCAAAAGAAACGAAATGGACTGAAGATTAATTCGACCAGTAATAATGAAAGCTGACAACCGAAATGTGCACTGAAAAAACGAAAACCCGTGGAAGACATTAGGGAGAGCAGAGCGACCTGAATAACTTCTGAGTTACTGTGGTCAAGAAATCTCGGCTGGAAGTTCACAAATATCATAAAGTACCTATTCAGCGAGGTCTCCCAGTAAAAGCACAGTGCTAGCAACAGCAATTTTTGAGAGTAACACGAGGTAAAACTTGCAGATCTATCATCAACTTTTGGAGCAGGTTGTTATGATACAATGTTTTTCATTCATCCCTTCCCTCTGAATGGGAAGGCCTAGCCATATATAGTACCAGCCTTGACTAACAAGTTTCTGAATTGACGGTAGAACAAATGTAACGACAGGTGTGCAGAAGGTGGATCTCATGACTGTGTACGGCGGATGCGTTGAATTTCTCGGCGCTGCCACTAGTTCGAATAAATATTAAAATTTTTTAACTGCATAATATACAACCATAAGCACGCACTCATACACATAAAAACACACTTACATAAATATTTATTTGTTTTGCAAAAATCTAGAGTACTTATCCAGGAAGAAAACGAATGCCCCCCCCCCCCCCACACACACACACACACACACACACACACACGCAAGAACGAACCCACAATCTGCTTCTCATCATACTGAGAATACAGATGATTCGTATCCAAATAATTTAACCCTTCTTCTCAGGAGGTAGCAGCAAGAAGAATGATAATGAAAAACAATAATACCTAGATGAAATTAGCAAGCATGTGAATCTGTTCCATAATGTAGACTTAACCTACATATGACTTAACACCAGATAAATAGAAACTTGAAGCAGAATAATTTATCAGTACTGTAAGATCCCCAGAACATCAGTGTTACAAAGACAGAATTCAACGGCCTTTTAGTGTAGAAAATGAAATAAACAAATAAATCTTTATGATCATCCAGGGGTAGTAGATTAGCAATGACAATAAGTTGCTAAAACTTCGTAGAATAGAGTCCAAGCCGGAGAGGATAATTCTTTATCCATTTCCTTTCAAATTCCAATGCTTTCGTCGACAACCGAATCCAAAAATAGAAACAGAGAAGTCAGAGGACATCCTTGCAATACAAACAAATCATGTTTAGTTCTTTCTTGTGGCTATCTGTGACGGCCATACAATCCGATCGTGGGTGCAAAGCTAAAAAGACCTAATAATTCAAAGCAAATCATTATGAAGAAAATAATTTGTTCCTCATTTTTCTTTTAAACACCCACTGATATTCCTTGCATGCTACTATAATCGTCACTCAGGTGATGGTAAATTGGGTTCCGGGATCTTGCTAGACAAAACAATCCTTGGCAGTTAGATAACCCCGCTTCGTAATTCCCGACTCCTTCGTAACCAGAAGCTACCGAGATTTACACAATAAATGCAAGCTGCCAACCTTGCACTGAAACCGCAGTGAGAATGATAATTACAGTAGCCAGAAAATGGCCTTGAGCAGTTTAGCATTATAGCATAAATCCTGCTGCTTTAGCATCCAGTTATGATATTAATCCCTTCGGGCCTTGGCCTCAAGATAACACGAATATGAGTATTATTTAACCAAAATCAGAGAATAATATTTCTTGTACAAAATTATGACTATCAGCTACACATCTTGATATGTGTTATATATATGTGTATGTATGTATATATATATATATATATATATATATATATATATATATATATATGTGTGTGTGTGTGTGTGTGTGTGTGTGTGTGTGTGTGTGTGTGTGTGTATAAATTTTGTACGTGAGTTGGTTATCTCAGGATGCTCAGTGCTAAGAGAGAGAGAGAGAGAGAGAGAGAGAGAGAGAGAGAGAGAGAGAGAGAGAGAGAGAGAGAGAGAGAGAGAGAGAGAGAATTTATCTGAAGGTTAAGGGAAGAGAAGAAATTTAATTAACTCTGGACAGACTGCTACAAGTCAGAAAGGAAAAGAAAAACGCTGGAGAATGAAAAAGGAAATGGAAAGAAGATGAGAGTTAGCAAGATCCTGTAAGAATGCCACGAGGCTGCCTTGAAATGATAAGTTAAATTCATTTATTAGAGAATTTTCGAAGACTTACAAAGTTACGAGGGCACTGTGGCTATTACAATTACATATGTAGCTGGTACAAAGTGACCAGTAGATCTACATGCTTACAGATGTAACAGAATAATGGGCGATGATAAAATTAACCTCCTTTTTTTTTTTTAATATGTATACCCATGAGAATAGCTACGTAGCTAATTAGCCTTAAAATGTGTTATCTTCATGAATCCACGTGTCCTCATGACTGTAGATATGGGTGTGACCTCAGGAATGCAGACATGAATGTACGGAGCCTAAGGGACATTTCTTCAATTTTTTCTTGTTCTTTTTCCTTATATTTTCTGGTCCCTGCCATGTATTTCAGGAAGTCTGAGGGATCGTATTTTGCCAATATCTTTCAAACCAATCGATTGATAGGTATGGTACTTTGAAACAGTTTCTCATACCTTCCCCTAATTTTTGATAAAAAATTCCATGTTCAAACAATGATTTTAAGGGCACTTTACTCTTAAATTTTAGGACATAGCCAAACCTACCCAGTCAAGACTTACGAATTCATTCGGAGAAGCACTCTTGGGGTATTCGTCCCTCCTAGCACCCACCCTTCCTCATTCTTTAAACCTCACTTCACCGTCTGTCTTTTCATTACTCTCTCTCTCTCTCTCTCTCTCTCTCTCTCTCTCTCTCTCTCTCTCTCTCTCTCTCTCTCTCTCTCTCTCTCTCTCTCTCTTCGCAATATCTGTTATGTAATGGAATGTTGTCAGGCACATATTAGCATTGCAATTTTTCAACTGAACAATGTAGGATGAAATGAGCTAACGACCTGCATGAATGGGGTCACGAAGTTGTTCGACTGCCCACTGCACACCCCGAGCTCAACGCTATTGAACAAGTCTGGGGTTATATGAAAAGACTCAGTCGCTCCTCGCTACACAGATTCACTAGGGCAGACCTAAATGCCAGACTAGAAGCAGAGCTCCATGCAACAAAAGGTGTGTGGGGGCAGGTGCAGTAAGACGATCAAGATGAGTACTGGTCGCCGATAACGTGCATGAAACTGTCGGTCCAATTATCATCGACGTACAAAGTGACGACGAGGATGATTTGTTCTTAAATCGTGAGACAGTGATGAAAAGGATTAAAAGTAAATATTTGTTCACCTAATTGTTTGATTGTCCTATTGTTGCGCCAAGACTTTATATCAGTATATACAGTACAAAGGTATCTTGCCTTATACATTTACCCCCTACATTCCTGTTTCAGACCTATTATTCATTTTACAAAGATGGATTGATAGAGAGAGAGAGAGAGAGAGAGAGAGAGAGAGAGAGAGAGAGAGAGAGAGAGAGAGAGAGAGAGAGAGAGAGAGAGAAGAGGTTGGGGGGGAATAAGGGAAAGAAAAAACTGATTTATTGACATACATCTATGATGTGTACATTGTCTCAAATAGTTATAACCGTTCTGTGATTGTAACTCATTATTTTTTATTATACATGTAGAACAGTGAATTTAGAATAAACATGAAATAACTTTTCATCCCAAATTATGCAAACAAAATAAAAACAATCACATTCATGAAGAAAGTAACATACGCTACGGGGTGTAATGACGTAAGGGAATAAGTATGGAGAAGAATGTTGGAGTCGAACATGAAAGTTGGGGGTAGTGAGGAATTTATTATAAGCAGATACTCAGGACAAGTTCAGTAGTACGCAAGCGTGTATGTACAAAAGCGTTAATCAGTGTGCTGGCTACCCCCATCTAATTCAAGAGTCAAGTGCCTGAAAAAGCTGAATTTGGATATTGAATTTATTACCAAAAATTAGGGGAGGGTGTGAGACGCACTGTTGCAAAGTAATACACCGATCCATCTATTAATTTAAAAGATATTGGCAAAAAACGACGACTCAAACTTCCTGAAATACATACAGTAGTAGGTTGCCCGGACAATTGGTTTTTGTGGTTAAACAATATGACATTACTCAGTACTTCGTTTCCAGGTATATCTTTTTCAATCCTGGAGCACTTTCAGCAACTCACGAGTAGAATGAGTCATCATAACAAAGTAAGAAAAAGCCATACAATGATTTCTGACACCTTCTAACAATACTCTTAGTCCGAGAATACAAATTCTTTTTATTTTCTGTTGTAATGAGCGAGGTTGACCAATAAGACTACTGACGATTGATGGTGTTTAGTATCTAAAACTAACTGGGCTACTAGGGCATTTCCGATTATCTGCTCTTCCAATATTATTTTGGAAAGAGATTGATGTTGGAGTTCTCTCAGTCAAAGAATCAACGGGAGAATTGAACTCCACAGCTACTCCTATGGAATCAGCTACTCCTATGCAATCAGCCCCTCCATCACAGTTAGCTCTTCCATCACAATTAGCTCTTCCATCGTCATTAGGTCTTCCATCGTAATTAGTTCATCCAGCATGTATCACAGAATTTCCTGCGGACTCGGCAAGCCGACCGCCACTTCTACAGTCGAACAAGCATTCTAAAGCCAACGAATGATATGGACCGATGAATCCAGGAGACCGCATTTCCTGAGAGTACAAGAATAATACCCCTTCCTAGTCGCCCCCCCCCACCTTTCCTCTCAACTCAAAGACTATTCATAATTTGGTAAAACACTAACTCTTATCTTCCAGTGATACCTAAAGAGCACAGATACAATCCTGAATCAAGGAAAGAATGTTTTGCATGTCGAAAAAAGTAATTCTGAAGTTGCCAGTGTGCGAGTCAGAGATGTGGTATAGCGACTTCGTGTCAAAGTGGGAGAGTCCTTACTTTACATGATTAGTTCTTTGAAAAGGAACTGGGCACGAAGCATCCATTCCAGTAGACTAGAGGACGAACTGCTGGTGCCATGATTAAACCACTCATAAGTAAGGTTAACATAAGGCTTAAGTTCAAATTCGTAAAAAAAAAATTATTGACTTCACGAGTCATGGGAAAATTTACAAGAATTACGGAAGCCAAAAATGTTTGCCACCTTCTGAACTAAATTGTGAAGGAAGGAAAAATATAATGCTTAACAATATGCAGAGGAAAAACATAGAGACGCATGACATGAGCTAAATATATACTACAGAATCGAAGGGTGATAAAACATCCATCGATGAAACCTTAAAACAAACCATTATTATTCAAAAGACAGAACCCATTAAGAGCACCAAAGCTTTACAGGGAGGGGTCGACAATCGGCCAAAGAAAACGGAGAAAAGCGGAAAACAGCCACAGTTCGATGAAGAGAAACACGAACTTCACCAGAAGAGAAAACGTAATTTCATTATCGTTTTCTATGTGAATGTGATTTCTCAGTAGAACTCGGCTACTGTTGTACAGTACCTCATCAGGCAAAATGGGACAACTTCATTGCCTCTGCCGAAGATTTTGTTACCAGTGCCTTTAAAATGTGCTTTGAATACAAATAACTCTAATTTTAGCATCACGGGAAAAAACTGCGCGAATTTTCTTTCTGTGGTTAAAGTATATTAGAAAGATTATAACTAGCTTTGCTGCTTTGTAATACTTTATCATGAAAACTATTTTGCAAAAGAATATCGAAAGTAACAGATGAATAAGAAAGCCCTTATCAAGATTGAGGATATGAGCATCAACATCAATTTTTCGCTAGAGTCTTATGGATAGATAAGCGCCTTACAAAGACTCCGAAATTTTAAAGGAAACTCGCCTTATCTACCGGTTTTAGTGCTAACCCCCAACCCTCATTCACACACACGCACACACAGACCTAAACGTTATTCACCGGGAAAAAACAATATAAATCTTATTTATCAAAATAAACTGGAATAAATGTACACTTATTTTTCGCAATATTACTTTCTATTAATACCCAAGTTACCTGTCGTACCGATGAATGCATCCATTAGGAGTCTTCTACAATCTTCTGATGGAAGCATTTTACACCCCCTCTCTCTCTCTCATTATCGATAATAGTCGACTACGATGACATGACACAAGGATAGGCTCTGAGACGGGGCCGCTGGGCGGCAGAAACTAAAAGCATTTATCTTAAAACCATCTACATAACCACCTTTTAAATGGACGTTCAGCGCTCCCTCTGCCGGGTCAAATATTTTCGAAAGGCGATAGCCTTCGTCCGATACTTGTCGTAAACCTGTTCTCTCATTTGATTTACGAATGCATTTCGTATCTGAAATTTCCACTTGAAAATTAAAATGATTGCGACTCGTTTAATCTTGGAAGACTTTCTTAGAGACTGAGTTTAGATCTTTTTCAAATTTTACACTTATAAAAATAGTCGATTCCTAGACGCGGTGCAGTAATTTGCAATAATTAATGAAGAGAAATAAAAGATATCAGTCAGAAAGTTTGAAAGTGTTTGCAAGAAATGGAAGTCGAGAGTAATTGTAAACAAGAGTCAAGATGCGAGGGCATAGGGAAACCAAGAATATGGAGCTATGAGTTTTAATAAGGATGGTGTAAAACTGAAGCAGTTAATTCATATATATGTAAGTAACAATAACAAATGATAGTAGGACGAGAGATAGGTGCCAAAGAATATGTGAAGTAAGGAAGGTAACAGGGTTCACGCAAAAGATTAAGAAGAAACTTGGAGTGCGTACAGAAACCTAGGTGGGAATATATGAAGGGATTGTTGAGCCAACTCTCCTTTATGAGTGACAAGGAATCGGTAATTTTCTCTAAATCAATTACCGTTGGAACGGTAGTGAATGTGATTGAAAGGAAAAGACTGAGCTTTGTGAGATGAATTACTTGCGGAGTATATGTGCCGCAAGAAGATTAAAAGATCAGGAATGTGGTTAAAAGGTTAACGTAGGTGAAAGGATGGTCTGGTCGTTGCAAAGAAAGAAGGGCGATTAGTCTGAGGAACGATTGCATGATTCGGAACAGTTAGGAGGGATAAAAAGAGAAAACTTAAAGAAATAAACAAATGGTGTGAAGGAGGTACGGGAAAGGAAGGGGTTTATTATCCAGGAGGCGCAAAAGTGCATGCAAGATAGGGCGCTAGAAAAACTACTGGTATTTTAGGAGTTGTCTGTACACAGGCTCATCTACTACTCAACCGTCAAAAATGCGATAATGACTGTATTTTCTTTTTTTCTGTTCTGAGTTACACTTGTTAGAACGAACGGCCTAATGTGTGTGTGTATATATGTATGTATGTATATATATATATATATATATATATATATATATATATATATATATATATATATATATATATATATGTCCCATTACCACAGGTGAAAAATAAGAGACGGGGTGTAGATCCTGACCGGTTTCGACTTTATTTCCAAGCCATTGACGAAGGACTGATATAGAGTGTAAGAAGTCACAAATATACTGTATATACTACAGGTAGTACAGGAACAGTACTGACTGTTGTGTATGTTCGTCAGTACTGTTCCTGTAGTATATATATTTGTGACTTCTTATACTCTGTATCACCTTCGTCAATGGCTTGGAAATAAAGTCGAAACCAGTCAGGACCTACACCCCGTCTCTTATTTTTCACCTGTGGAAATGTGTGAGAAATGAATCACGTACAAAAGTGATAATAATCATACATATATATATATATATATATATATATATATATATATATATAATATATTATATATATATATATATATATATATATATATATATATATATATATATATATATATATATATATATATATATATATATATATATATATATATATATATATTCGGCCGTTCGTGTAAAGACAGAGGTAACGAGATTTACCTACAAATGTAACGACAACATCAAGAAAAGGTAGCACTTTAGCCGATACGACGATGTAAGATTACTGAAAACACCTGCACTCCCTAGACATCAAACGTTAAGTGCTCGAGTCACACTCGAGCCCCCCCTTCCCAAAGCGGCCCACTATACCATTTTCGCCGACACCTTTTAAAAGGAGGGGCTTGCCAACCAACAACTTGGAATATCATGTCGACTCCTATCTTCTTTCGGTAGACGTCAGAAGGAAGATTATACGGATGAGGCTTCAGCCATTCGGGAGAAGATTGACCCATCCTTTAGACAGGGTTCGGCTGACGTCAAGGTATAGCCTTTTCAGCCAGCGAACTGAGTATATTTTTGATGGCCAATTTCGATAATGTTTACGTTCACATTCAGCTTTAACGTGCGGAGAAGCACCCACGGCTATCTCTGTGGCAAGGCCCAGTGGTGACGGTCGTGGTTTGGTACTGAATCACTGATCGATGTATAGATACAAGCAAACTACTTTCTCCGACACAATCAGTAGCCTCTCTCTCTCTCTCTCTCTCTCTCTCTCTCTCTCTCTCTCTCTCTCTCTCTCTCTCTCTCTCTCTGCAGAAATGACAGTCGGCTATCATGCTCGATTTTCTGTCTTTAAATCGAAAGTATGTGTGTTCTAACAGGAGTTGGTCTTAATGCCTAACTGGGACGAAGGCAGACAATCTAAGTTCTATGAAGAATTTATATCGTAATTAAAACCCAACAATTTCCTGCTAAATCACAACTAACTGAACCTAGTCATTTCTCTACCAGGGAAGCAGTCTTTATTTGAGCATATACCAGGTTTTTTCGGTCTGAAAATTATGAATTTACCATTTTTGTTTCAGATTCTTTGTACCAGTCTAAAAATAACACAATTATATATCCCTTGCGATGTACCTCAAATGTTTTGCTGTATTACTTAAAACTCTCTGAGTTCGTATCGAATTTGAATCGAAGTTTGAAAACCTATTCGAAACTACTTAAGTGCAGTTTGTAGCACCGATTCGGCCAAGCGACACTGCTTTCTATTTTACACTTTTCATCTATTCCGTTTGGTCTCTTCCTGCTTAGCTGTCCAACATTTTTAGCGACCTCGAGCCGCTTTCGCCCTTCGTTAAAGATCAAATCCGTCGGCCGACCCTTGCCAAGACTAAAAAAATGACCCGGTCGTTTCGTTAACTTTTTTCATAATAACAATAATATTTGAAATGATTTTTTGTTATTCTTATTCTGGCAAGCTGGACACGGTCCAAGATCACTACATCCGTATACTCTTGCAAATGAGTCAGCCCGAAATTCTAGAGAAATATCACGTACATTTTACTTTAGAAAAACAAAGCTCTGAAATCGAAACTTCATCCATCTGTCCTGAATATTTCACGGGATCGGAGTCATTCACCTGAAAACATTCACTTTGTCTCCCTGAACAAGTGTGTCAAAAGGATTGCAGGCAGCCAAAGAGCCTGAATATATATGCTTTCATATCCCTTGAAATGAAAATGATTCAACAAGTCGGTCTAATATGTCAGTCACTTGTAATTTTACTTGAAGAAGTTAGTCTTTGAGATCTAGGAAAAAAAAAACTCAAAAGGGAATTGCAATTAACTTCAAAAGGAGTGATACATTTAATTTTTCTAACTCGGAATTTATACTGGGGACTTAGTTCGATTGCATGTTATCTACCATGTTACAACGGCTATATTGGATGTAATTTTGCCATCATAAAAATGTTATGTTATACAAAATAATTTCTTGAAGCATCGCTCGGACGGATCTTAAATGTTACTAATCTCTAGAAAGGCATATTATAGCAAGCGGGTCAGCGTACAAAGACAATATAAAGTTATAAAAAAACTTTTAGGACAATCATAAAGCCTAATTGGCTTTAAATTTTTTACATCCACATTCAGCAAAGCTGTTTTCTCTCTCTCTCTCTCTCTCTCTCTCTCTCTCTCTCTCTCTCTCTCTCTCTCTCTCTCTCTCCCTCCCCACGTCTCTTTCCAAACAGCCATAAATAAACGATTATAAGAACGGATTTATATTATTTTCCACACGTCCTTTTATAGTGAGTCTTAAGCATTATATCGCGTTTTTTGTTTTATTCATTGTTTCTTTTGTAAGTGACGAAACCTTTTCTATATTAATTAATTGAACGTATTCACAACCCGATAAAAGATGCAAAAATACATATCGGAATAAATCCATGGATGCAAGAGCAAAATAAATGACACAAAATGATATTCAACCTGCTTCTTTATATGAAGTTGTGTGTCAGAGAAATCAGCCCTTTTCTCTTCAAAGTTAATCTTTAAATACAGAGTTTAGCAAAGAAAAAACCACGTCGCCAAGGCATTTTTTTCTATGATAAGTAAGCAAAGGTGAAATCATTTTAAGGGAAGCCCCAAAAGAAAGTAATCCAATTTAAGTAATCTTTTTACTGAATTGTTTAAGCGGTTACCTTACCCTTCGTCAAGTGGACAGAAAGAAGCCAGTTTGGCTGACCTAGACATTTTCGAAATAAATTTAATGAAAGATATTACTCAGATTCATGTAAAAAGGAAAAAAATATACTAGGTCGAGTGGCCCATTAATTAAAAAAATCAAGGAATCAGAATCTCTCTCCCGCTTTGTCTCATGCACACACACACACACACACACAGAAAACACCCACTTCTACCTGTGTAAACAGACGTGGCAAGTAAAATGCAAACAGATAATCATCCTTAAGACATCCAGTTATCGACGGTTCATCTAAAAGACCAGTTTTCAAACCTCCCCCCCGCCCACCCCCCTTGCCAGATAAAAAGAGACACGATAATTGGGTTACCGGTCTGCTGTCGACGTGTTCTAAATGTCTAATTGCTAAGCATTACTTCAGTTTCCACTATTCACACAATACCTGATTATCGCTTCCTGTTCTCTGATTTTGTTCTTGCTTTTATTTACTTTTTTTTTTTGTCATAGTAATTCCTTTACGTCTTTCCTTACTGGGAGCGCGTCAAGTTTGCGAGGATGTTAATGAATTTATAACTATTCGTAAAGTGATGTTGAAATCCACATTGGGTTTCGTATGTGCTCACTAAAACAGCAATAAATGGCGGCGTAAATACTAAGTGACATGCACCACCATTTTGCCTACTCTTTGATTCAATTTTGACACTCTGCATCCCTTATTTTCGTATGCCAGCGCCTTCATTCTATCCTAGCTTATAGAGAACAAAGAACATACCAGCATTAACAAACATACTTCATTAAAAGTACATATCAGTACTGCAATTTGTCAATTCAAATACAGCATTCAAAGAATGTCATTTATAGTCAATTACGCAAAAATGATTTTGCTTGTTTTAATTTTAGATCCGTTTCTTGATAAATCTAAGCTTGCTATGTTTCCTGTGCAGACCCATGCAGCGAATTATGAAACTAATACCCATTCTGTGGAGAATGAAGCGAGTCAAGCAACCTCCCACGAGTGTGTGTGTGTTTACAAAAGTTAACGTTCGCAACCTTCGTAACAAGAAATATACAAGAGAGGATTCCATGATTTCTCTAAGATGAACGGAATTTGCTCCAGTTCTTCAACTGAAATGACTAATCTATCCTCACAGACTTAAAATCATGATCGTCTTCCTTACACTCATAAAATAACGTAATAAAAAAATTGGTGGCATATTTATTAAAGAAATAACATCAGTAAGATCATTTCAGCTTTGATGAATTTATCAGACCACACATTTATGTCTTTATTGATGACAAAACTATCCAAGGAATTGTAATTTTTGAGAGTTTTCATTCAACCGCGTCATTATGTCCAGTCACGTTTTCCCTGTAAAACAATACTGTATGGATCATGCCTGACCGCGCGTTTTTCGCCTGGGAACAGAAACTTACACGAGAAGATAATACCAGGGAGACATACACGCCCCGCTGGTGTTAGCATTTTATCATTTATAAACGCGCGCGCACACATGCATATATATATATATATATATATATATATATATATATATATATATATATATATATATACATATACATCTGTACATCAATGACGTAAAAAAAAAAAAGAATCTGCAAAGTAAGATAAGGCCCAGTGTTAGTTTACCTCTTCTCATATCCCGAGGCCCTTTAAAACCACTCAAGACGCAACCCACTCGAAATCGCATTGCCCAGACGTAAGAGAGAAGGACTTCACGGAAAGACCATCAGTAGTCTATAATGAA
>JANJGK010000038.1:8704442-8724442 GCA_039081455.1 Macrobrachium rosenbergii
TATATATTATATATAGTATATATATATATATATATATATATATATACATATATGTGTGTGTGTGTGTGTGTGTGTATATATGTAAACATATGTATATACACACATATATATATGTATATATACGGTATTAATATATATATATATATATATATATATATATATATATATATATATATATATATATATATATATATATATATATGTATATATGTGTGTGTGTGTGTGTGTGTGTGTGTGTGTGTGTTAATCTCAGACGATTTCCCACAGAAATCACTTCGGTAATGTCATATCACGTGGTAGTTGCACGAACTCCACGGGCTACGTGATAGCCTTGAGCCAACTGTAAAATGTAAGGGAATTAAGTTACACCAAGACTTGACATCACGTGCAAGGGAAATGTTAACTAACCGTAAACAATAAGATCCAAAATTTAGTTAGCGAAGGGAGGGAGAGACAGAGAGGCGAGGGAAAGGGGAAGAGGTTGATTGCAACCTTAATTCGATCACGCACAAGTGACTATTTATCTTGAGCCATTCCACATGCCGTGCGGGAGACTTATTCTATGGAGAGAGAGAGAGAGAGAGAGAGAGAGAGAGAGAGAGAGAGAGAGAGAGAGAGAGAAATTTCATTATTCCCCTTCCGGCTTATTCCTTCCTATTTTACCGCCGAGGTTTTTCGAGCTCACTGAAACAACAAACCATTAAACTGACACGACGTAAATTCGAGGGAAGGCAAAATAAAAAAAATTAAGAACAGACTCAGTTTGAAATTGAGTTGCCCTTCAGGAAGGTTTCTTCACAGATATATCTCCACATCAAACTGATCTCAAACCGCAAATGTCTTCAGTAATGCGGTAAAGCGGAATCGCTTGGTAGTTCCCACGATCACTATGAAACCGAACCGTCTATTTTCAAAATGCAATAACAGGTTACTTAAAAATTGCAACAAACCTTCTTGGGAATATAAATCTTACGAATCACCATCCCACGATCATTCGCTACACTTTGAAATACGGGAAATTATTATTTCTTCTATTTTCTCATATTACCCCTCGAATTTGTTACGCAACGGCAAATTGCATATCTGCACAGGAAACTTTATTTTTTTTCGACTTCAAAACATGTGGAAACAATTTTATCAAATACTATAATAGTTGAGGCTTTCTGCTGAGGGGACTTCACATTTTTCAAGCTATTTCTGGAACTCGTGAGGCGTGAGCTTCTTAAACATAAAATAAAATATTACAATAGTAAAATAATAAGAGTATAGACGTTGCATTACCACGTACACCCATCATTACTAAAATTTCAAATCTCAATTTACAACAAAGGCTCATGTAAGGTCTTATGAAGAGCTTTTAAAATTTTCTTATAAGAAAGCACTAAGTGTAAGAGGAATATTGTTAGAAATAAAGGTGAAAATGTTTTCAACTGTTTTACTGTAAGTCGTAAGCTAAAAAGACCAACATATGATCATTTTCAGCAAAACAAACGAAAAGGAGAGAAACTTTGAACAATTCTAGAGGGAATCACTTTTCATTCAAGGATTTTAGTATTCAAACCCTCTCACTGATATTTGTGCATCTTGAAATGGAATTCACAACCATTATCTAAACATAAACGTCAGCTAAATCTTCCCACAGATCTTCATCTGCGACGAATGGACTGGGTTAGGCGAAGTGGCCGATTCACAGAGATGAATTTCTCTATTTCGTTTCACAACTGCTTTTGTCGGTTATTTGTTTACTTATCTGTCTTTGTTTATCTCGATGTCTATTTCCTTCCAGTAAATACATCCCGCGATATTCGATCTCTAATATTTTCAATGACTGTAAATATGAATTTAAAAAAAAATAAAAAACCCTAACAAGTGTGTACGGTACTATGTCTGTGAACTACAATCGAAGAAATTGCCGATCTCCCTTCAGAGAAATTCCACAAAATGCAAGTTTTCAATATCTGAAAACCTAGTCAAGGGTAAACTTTAACTGTAAGTAAGAACTGGAAGAAACAGAGCAAATTGGTATAAACAATCAAATACATTTCTCAAGGCACTGGCGAGTTATAAACCTTTAGGGCAAGGAATTTCGTTTTAATATTTCTTTCGCAAAAAAAGAAACATTCGCACGGTAGTATTTAGTTATAAAAATAATAGATAAGAATACAAAATTACTCAGGACAAGTAATATACGGAGAAAAAGGAGGCAGAAGATCATGTATAAGTGCTTGCATGCCATCGTAGTTTGCTGACTTTCATAGGGGAAGCAACAACATGTCTTTCATTGTGGAGCTAAAGAATATTGCATTATTTTGAAGCAATTCATCTCCTGTTCTTTATTGCTTAAACAACCGTTCGTTCTAAACTAATAATGTAAACTTTTAAAGCGATTAACACTCGCATTACATATTTGTTAACACTGCTGCCTCATGACACTGTATGCTTGCTCGCGTTATTTTCAACAAGGGGAAAAATGACTTTTAAATTTGAGATATTTAACGGGTTGCGACCGTTATCAACGTCCACGTTGTTACAAAATGATAGATTTGCAATATATAACAGTTTCCCTCACTTTCGATAATGTACATTATATATATAATAAATAAATAAATAAATATATATAAATATATATATATATATATATATATATATATATATATATATATATATATATATATATATAGTATATATATATATATATATATATATATATATATATATATATAAACCTGAGTGGCTTTTACTTAACACAAGAGCGGGAGGTGCTTCTTTAATCTCTCCTAATGTGGATTTTATGTGTCTGAAATTCCTCGAAGCCATAAACTTACAGGCCACAGCAAAGCTTTTAATTTCTAGAAATAATAAGTGTACGTATTTAGATTTTAAATTTATTACAACCTTATAATTAAGGGAATAACTTCAAAAGTTTCAATTTTACATCAATTATTTTCGAAGAAGTTTAATTTTACTTCAGTGACATTCTTGAGCCTTGACCGCAAGAAGCCAAGGCCCACTTTTTCCATTTACTAACAAATCGAGCCGAACCTGATAACTCATTCAAGTCTATTTAAGCGAAAATTTTGGGTACGCAGGGTCCGACTGATCTTGGGCACTCGTGCTGTAAAGTACCCGGTTAGTTTTGGTACGAAATGACAACCACACTCATACAACAATATCCCATCCTCTCGGTGAACGACCTCTCCGTACTGCTCAATGCAGTCCGTTCGATTTTACATTTCTCTCAACACTGCCAATAAATTACTGGAGGTACCTGGAATCCGTCTGGTAAAATTACCATTCCCTTACAACACATATTAGTTCCTCGTTGGATGAGTCGGTAGAGTTGTCGGCTAGCACTCTGCTAGGCCCGAGTTCGAGTCTCCGGCTAGCCAATGAAGAATTAGAGGAATTTCTTTCTGGTGATAGATATTCATTTCTCGGTATAATGTGGTTCGGACTCCACAATAAGCTATAGGTCCCGTTGTTAGGTAACCAATTGGTTCTTAGCCACGTAAAATAAGTCTAATCCCTCGGGCCAGCCCTAGGAGAGCTGTTAAGCAGCTCAGAGATATAATATATATATATATATATATATATATATATATATATATATATATATATATATATATATATATATATATATATATATATATATATATGTATATTCACACACACACACACACACACACACACACATATATATATATATATATATATATATATATATATATATATGCGTGCATATATATTTACGTATAGATGTATATATATGTATATATATACATATATATATATTATATAATTAATTTATTTATTTATACATGCGTATGTAAGTTGAATTGCGGCTTACTGTCACAGTTTAATATGATGGCCTTAAGAAAATACATCTTCTAGTACAAAATACAAACTCACGTTGAAGTTTCAGAAGAAATAAAATTAAAACAACTGATAAGAAGTAAACGAAAGCATTACAACCCAAAGTAACTGTTCTTTTTTCTGAAGTAACAGTCAGTGAACTACTAACAAATTTCATTGAACACAGCGCATCAGTCCGATATAAGGATAAGAACGCTTTTTAATATTATTTAAATAACTTGGAATAGATACTACATTCTTTGTGTAAATCTAATTTCCCTCAAGATAACTAAAATAGTCAGACTGTCAGTGCAATTCTCATTAGTAATTTACAATGAAAAGGCAAGATGCAAGCAGGCATCTCATTAACTTAGGTATCTTAATTGTGCCTCCCATTACTTCTTATAAGAGAGAGAGAGAGAGAGAGAGAGAAGAGAGAGAGAGAGAGAGAGAGAGAGAGAGAGAGAGAGAGAGAGAGAGAGAGAGAGAGAGAGGCCACTTAACTAAATAATTTTAAAAATGTGACCAGCGCTAAGAAAAAAGCACATCACCTCAGTAATTAAGGAACAAGGCACGCAGTTATCAATTCCAGCGAAAAAAAAAACTATAATGCTACTTGACAAAAGCAAGAGAAATCTACGTCGACGTTCTCACAATCCCTGTAATTTGTAAAGAAATCAGACGAATTTATACATAGGTGTTTTGCAACTGACGTAATACATAATCACAGTTCACAATGCGGTTTGTATGTTCACACTGCCAAATTGTTTGTGCATATTTTGAAAGTATGTGGTTCCCATGATGATGCCGTGATAAAGTTTCCTCAACAAATACTCCTGTTAGTGTCCTAATTAAGCTATACCGTTGTTATTGTTGTTAACTAGTAATAGTAGCAGTTGCATCACCTAGTCAAATTCAGGTTTTCTAGTTCTCTTACAAACATCGTAAAACCCCACCAAGAGAATTTCTCGAGTTTTACTTGTAATGACTACAAATAAGAAAGACTCCTTATTGCTGTCCGATAACAGATCCCGTTCTTCTTGGGAGAATTCTTCCCCTTGATTGAGCCCTCGGATACGCCAGGAATTTCAAATTCCTCGACGGTAGCTTGAGGAAGAATATTTACTCTCATGCCATTCGGAATCTACGAGAAGCATTCCTCCATGCTCTATTGCTTCACTGTGTCAAATTAGGCCACTAGAACCGTAATAGAGAAAGACTGGGAGATTGTATTGGGCCGGGTTCGTCTAACGTCAAGGGGTCGTGGCTCGCTCATCAGGTGACAAGGCCAGTTCCCATATCGTGCCGAAAAGCTAAAGGGAGCGAGGAAAGATTACGAGCGCGATGCCAGTCACTGCTATCACTGATATTGCAACCGAGAGTCGTGATTGATAATGCCATAGTTCGAAAGGCAATTAAGTTTATCGTTCATTTACACTGCACGCTCATTATTTCTTTATTGCAATGCGTTATTGGTGCTTTGAATCGGATTCTTGTGACTTGGGTACAGTGTATACTCGTTCATTAGCAAACAATTTCCTCTTTAAGCTATCATATACATCCAGCTCCTTTATTTGCTATGCAAATGTTCCCCATATGCTGTTTTATATATAAAATTTCCTGTACATTAACGACGGACCAAATTCCTCCATCTTCAGTAACATTTTCCTCTACAGTAAGGAACAACTGCAACTAAAATTGTTTGTTTCCCAATGAATCATTAAGAGTATTCATTACAACCATAAAATGTGTGTGTGTGTGTGTGTGAGAGAGAGAGAGAGAGAGAGAGAGAGAGAGAGAGAGAGATTGAATTTCAGCACGTACATAATATATGTGAATGACATTATGTGTGAGAACGTTTAAAGTCAATGCATATATATATATATATATAGTATATATATATATATATATATATATATATATATATATATATATATATATATATATATATATATATGTAAAGTGTGTTTATTATCGTACATATGAGTAGTTGATTATGAACGCATGCGCACGTGTATATGCGTACATATCTGCAATTGCCGTTAAGTGTGTGTGATAAATATCAGCATATATACGTGTTCATATTTTTAGGAAAAATGTGTACTCATGACGACACAGATATATATATAATTTTCATGACGTTGCCTTGTATTATGTATATATCCCATAGTTTTGATATATTTACTCTTCTGTTTATCATGTGTTATGTGTAATAATAATAATTGTTGAAATATTGTATGTAGTGTAGTGTCAGATCTCAAAATAGTTAGTGATTTAGATAACTTAACAGCGTAATTTAGAATTAATAATACATTTTTTATAGTAACGTAGTATATGAGCAACACGTGTGTGTGGTGGGAAGGCTTGTTTCCCTTCAGTTGTCATCAGAGAGCTTTGTTTTGATTCATGTGTTGACAGGTTGGGAATAGCAATCGAGTCGTGTTAAGGTTTCTGTAGAAGTTTGTCCGTCCTAGAAGAAGACGAATAATTTCACAATCTTACATGTGTTCCATACGATTTTCTTTTAAAGATGTGTACCAATTGAGAAATATGAACGAGTGTTGCATTGAAGCACATGGCAATTACGTCTAATAACATATTGTTCTGATTGCATCCCATGCGTTTTTTTTTTTTTTTTGTAAAATTGCAGTTCAAAACGTTTTGCTTCCTTCTAGAATTTCTCGTATTTCGTTCCCAATATGCCTTAATGACGTCATATGATTGTTTAATTTCCTAATGGAATCCTAAAATTTGTTCATTCTGATTTCAGAGACCGGTTGGTTTGGTTCCCCACAACCACCCCCCCCCCCCTCCTCACTCCCTCTCTCTTCAAAAGAGTAATTTTAACGTAAAATATTTGTGGTCACTGGTGCTAGTCTTAGCTACTGAGATCTGAGTTTAGGAAAATTGTATATTCGTAACGGCACCCAACAATAAAGCGAGTTTTGTGAATCTAAAGCAGCTGCAAGTGATTTTGCAAAGGTTTTCACAAGCTTGTGTAAGGTGAAGTGAATTTTACTTATTATTGCCATGGTTCAATAAGGTATATTAAGGGAATTTTGCCTTAGTGAAATTATTATTGATATATCTTTTATTTTTGTGTGTTTTGTGTTTGCAATCTCTTGATTTTTCACATTTTATATTTTGGTGAGTTAACATTTATTTACTTAGCAATTTAAGTTTCTTAATAATTTAACATTGCATACTTGATTTAATTTTCATTCATTAAGATTTTCTTTTCAATCTTGAGTAATTCTTGCTAGTTTAAATTTTGCTTCATTAATTTAATTTTTTGATAAATTAAAATTTTGTGATTTAGTTTTGTTTAATAATTTAAGTCAAGAATTAATTAAATTTTGTGTTGTTTTCAAGTAATGGTAAATTTTTCAGATTGTGAATTCTAATTATAAATTTTGAATTAAAAATAAATTTTTGTATTTAAAATTTTTAAAAAACAGTGTTTCATTTGTTGACCACCAGTGAATAGGATTAATTGTGTGCATAGGGCAAAGTGATAAACATGTTTTGTTCCTTTAGTTTTGCTGAAATCAATTAAGACCAAGGAAACGGTTAAAGTTGTTTGATGGAGTGATGCCCTTTTACTCTAGCATATTTCTTGTTTAATTGTTGATACCTCACTTGTTTTGATAAGCTTAGTTTGATTTTTCACGTGATTAATGAGCTTTTTAAGGGATTGCTGTTATCTTTAGAGTACTCAGTCGTAATTTTTATTGTTATGAGAGTTCAGGTATCTGGCTGAAGTGAGGTAAATTTTTGAATTCTGTGATTAGTTGTGTAATAACCAGGTACTTGGAACGCTTCATGAAAAAAATATATATATATACTGTATATATATATAATATATATATATATATATATATATATATATATATATATATATATATATATATATATATATATATGTGTGTGTGTGTGTGTGTGTGTGTGTGTTTCATGAGTGTATAGCCTACATATTTTCCCGTAAATATGTACACGCATATATGCGCGCTGATATTCATATACATAATATATATATATATATATATATATATATATATATATATATATATATATATATATATATATATATATATATATATATATATATATATATATATATATAATATGGTTAACTACCATAGCTCTTAAAGCCTCATTACATTTGGGAAATTCATTGCCACTGGTCGACCTTGGCAGTGAATTATGAACCTGGTGGTTAGGTGATGGTGTTTGGTAGCATCCCGGGCAAAAATGGGTACAAGACTGGCAACCATATCCCAAACAAACCATCCCCCCTTTACGGAGAAAAGGCGTATGGTGAAAAAAATGTATATGTATGTATGTATTCATGCATGTGCGTGCACGCGCGTCAGCAAACGAATACTCGTTTGTACATATACCTCTGGACGTTAAGCCCCTAAGACAGCCTCTAATACCCGATTCAATCATGACCGTATCACCAAATCCTTGATTGCTATGGGCAGTGCCTATCTCGACATTCACACGGCGGAATAAGGAATAACGTTGCCATTTTCCTCTGTTTTTTGGTGAAAGAAAGATCCAATTTCAATTCCATCTATTCATAACTTAGTCAAGCTTTTCTTCAGTTAACTCCGCTAATAATACTTATCCCCTTTTCCTTAACACTTAATTGTTTTACAGAGAATATTACAATGTCTATATATATCATTATAAACCCCATTTTATAAGTTAGTTTTTAAGTAGGCTAAAGATCGGAACATTTTTAAACGCACTCCACCTATCTGGCGGAAACATTATTTTGATTCAATGACAAACAGGAAATGTTACGATGAACTCAGAATGATAAAAAAAGTATAGATTTTTTAAATAAATTTCAAACAGATGAGCAAAGTTCTCTAGCAAGAACATAACCTTGCAAAATGGATATAAACGGTAATTGTTAAAATATAGCTCCATTTAAACAACGATAAAATTGCTCTCGCACAGATATTATTGCTGTGTTAGCTTTCGTAAGACTTGATGACTGAAGAGGACTTCGCCTGGCGGCTGCACGCTGATGATTTTAGGAAGAACAGTGTAGCCTATAGTCATCACTTAGAATCCACGCCCTTCACAAATGAAACGCTGTAAATCTTCAGCGTATAACATTTTTTTTATATCACTGTTACGATGAATAAATAGCTAATATCGCTCGCCAGGCATGTGCTCAAATATCAATGTACACAGGAAAGCATCCTAAAGAATGAAGGCTCTTGGGAGCTCGAGGCCAATATTTACCGGTCAATACTAATTATGCTTAAGGTACCTGAAGTGCACTATTTAGTAGGCGTATAAAACAGCATCTACAAACATCGATGCTGATGTAAATGCACATTTTATATCATTACAGCAGCATATAACTTACAGTTACGCTCTAGTGACATCTGATCCAAATAGCTACCACCCTCTCTCTCTCTCTCTCTCTCTCTCTCTCTCTCTCTCTCTCTCTCTCTCTCTCTCTCTCTTATAATTAATGAACTAATGCCAGAAGCTACAAAGGTTAACGATGCTCCTTCTTCAAGTTAATAAAAATGAAAACAAAAACGAGCGAGTTTCAACGGAATGCCCGCTGTTACACTAATGATTTTCAGCGCTAATGCTCCGTCTAGTTTGAAGATATACCCTGTGTAATAAATGAACAAGTTGGGCATAAACTAATGTTTTTCCGTTAAGTTCTGAGTGAGCTCCGCGGTTCGCTCAAAGAACTGATTACATCAAGAGTTAATTAGACTTCACTGAACAACTGAGACTACACTCACGAGAGGCTTTTCTCCCAGCCACCCACAGCTCGCCCATTTGGGTGGTGGCTTATTTGGTCTGGCTAATGTCAAATTCACCAATAAGTTTCCATTCAAACATTTGCATTCATATTTACTTTTATACCTCATTAATAGCCTATTTATTCTACAGTACAACTTTGGCAACAAAACTAACCATTTCCGTGTTATAGATTCATGTATTTTTTTCCATATCAAATACAGATAATTTATCTTCCCAAGCTATGTCTGACAAAAATGCAGAACTTATTGTGGCAACCCAGAACTTCGAGAATGCATTCCCACAGACTAACTCTACGGATTTGTTAAAAAACATAAATCTCTTGTCCTGACAACTTGTCTCAAGAAAGACTCAACTGTTCGTAGGAAAAATATGTTGGGTAACCGATGACTTGCTAGGGAATGCCAGTCTGTGAATGGTAACTATGATGGTGTCTGAGATAACGAGGCAAAAGTATACGGAAGGGAGGATCAGGGGAAGTCGTGCAACAAGGATTTGCAATATGGGATTAGGACTAGATGAGATATTTCGGGTAGGAACAGAGGTATAAGTATCACCCTCCTTTTCTGACGAGAGAGAGAGAGAGAGAGAGAGAGAGAGAGAGAGAGAGAGAGAGAGAGAGAGAGAGAGAGAGAGAGAGAGGAGGGGGGGTCCGTCATCAACCTTTTGCCTTACTTTTCAAGTTACAGAATCCTCCGCTCCCAGAGGTTCAGATTAACATAATGGTAATAAAGATATGAAATATTGATCATTTACTGGTGACCCTGATTTTATTAAAATATTAAAATTAATTCATTTACCGTACATATACCTCTATATTCCAGATATAAAATTATTACCAATTTCTAACGGTATTGTTCTATAAAAGACAAGATTAAAACACTAAAACATTAGACCTTACTTCAGAACACACTAAACGCACGCCCAAATACAAAAAAATATTTCAAAACACTATCAAAATACTGAAAATTCTATCATCAAGAACTGTAACATAATATCTAACGGGTATTTCCCTAAGCTTCGGAATACCCATTTTCATAATTCCCTCACCGTAAATGTAACAGACACCGAGCATATTTAAATGTTTTCATAAAACCGTATTTAATAAAGATTTTTTTCAGAATGTTCTTCGTAGTGTAACAGCTTGAAGAAGCACGATTTCTAAAGTACTCTGCTCTTTTCCTACTCTTTTCACTTTCCTTTTCAAGTATCGATAAAATCACTAAAATTCATTGTGCAAGGAAGAATAAAAACCAATATTTGATCAAAGATACATCTTTCCAAGAGTCAATAAACATTGAACACTTCCTAATGCTGTGTCTTTCTCTCTCCCTTTTAAGATATGAAACCGTTATTAAAGATCACAGATATATATATATATAGTATATATATATATATATATATATATATATATATACATTATATATATATATAATATATATATATATATATTATATATATAAATATATATATAATATATATATATATGTATATATATAATATAATGTATATATACATATATATATATATATATATATATATATATATATATATATATATATATACACATATATTTTTATATATTATATATATAAATGTCGGTTTCGAAATATGACGCAGCTCCTATCAAGAACTACTGTCTAGAATGCATTAACGATTTTATTCACGTCTCATTCCCTTTCCTTCATTTTTTCCATATATTTTTCAGTTCCGCGGAGACCCCGCTCTGTCATGCGCTGTTCCACTCTCCATACAAAGGCAACCACCCATCAAGGCTAATGATGATGATGGCCATCACGATAAGGCAATGGTTAATGATGCCAACCAAGGAGATGGTTGTAGTCTCCGTTCAGCCATTCATCATTCAAGACAATTCCGTCGATGGCGATTTTCCAATAATTCATCAGCAAGGTTTTTTTTGTTGGGGGGGGGGGCATATTTTGCCGTCCTAGACATTGCTAAAATGATGAATCTGTAGCTCAAGAATGAGTTTCATCTATCTGTTTCTGTTTAATTATTCTTTGGAATTGAGAATGATCAATGACAGTTTTATAACTCCAAAATTAGCAAACATTCTTCCAAATTATTAATACTTCTTAATTTGTCAATTTTCACAGAGGGTGACTTGCTAATTTACATTATCGCAATGTTAGGAAAACTTCATCAAGACATGTTTTTTGCCACCCGTGATATTAATAAATTTTGTCTGCAAATGTTTACATTAATAGTGGCCCGAAAAGGTGTTGTTATTGCAAAATTATCAAAATTGCATCTAATATATCAGTATCTGATTATGACAGGCAAAACTAAATTATAAGAAGCCCTGTCTATCTGAAAGTTAACTCGATCTTGACGTATATAAATCGGTTATAAAAAAAATACGTGGTAATGATGTGTAAATGAACAACAAATAATTGAGCTTGATGTGCTAATCTGTTATAAAAAAAATGATCTCAACGATGTGTAACCAGTTCAGAATGCCCTTCCCACGCACCAGATACTCTAAGATCTGTTATTATTGTCTCACACAAGCATCCGTCTCTCTCTCTCTCTCTCTCTCCTCTCTCTCTCTCTCTCTCTCTCTCTCTCTCTCTCTCTCTCTCTCTCTTCCAGGGCGCCTACCTAAAACCCAACATGCCTCAACTGACTTGGTTGTTAGTCGATTATTATGGGCCGTGTCTAGGGTCGAGAGAGAGAGAGAGAGAGAGAGAGAGAGAGAGAGAGAGAGAGAGAGAGAGAGAGAGAGAGAGAGAGAGAGAGAGAGCAGAAACATGTATGATCAGTTCTCAGAAGATATTCTCTTTATTTTTTTACTCTTCGCACACACACACACACACACACACGCGCGCGCGCGCGCGCGCGAAATCACTCGCAAAATAAAAAAAAAATCTGAAGGTACTGATACTTACGTTAACCACAAAACTGTACTTCAGTGGAGGATGCAAGGTAAGAATTTACAACAATGTGCCACCTACCTATCATTTTTCATTAAATTCCCCTTCCCCTGAATTTTTCAGGCTGCAATTAGTTGCAATTACATTTCAGTAAATATAAACAATCTAACATCGCTGCAAAACACAAAAACATCCTTAATACAAAAAATAAAGTTTTTAATATGGTAGGAAAACTAGACATTAACTTGATGAAACTTCCACTGAACCCAAGTCCCAGCTTCGGCATGAGTGGTTTATATCCTTGCGATCACCATCAGGAGGGCGGCTCAAAACTCCTATATAATCCCCTGTAAGGGAGTCTTTACACTTACAATCAATTTACTCTCGTGGCCTATAATTTTCCAGCCATAAAATTTCCCAGAGACGCTTTCCAATGGCTTTGTAGTCACGCAAACGAAGCACCGCTGAACACGCAAAATTCTTCTTCGCACGGTAAAACACGACAATGTGAGCACAGTGAGTACTTAACTTAGTTTCATTTTAATCCACGTAGCATGGGAATACAAAGACATGGAAATTATCTGTCCATTATTTACATGAACTTCAAAAAGCAGGTTTCATTTTCTAATAGTTAATATTCTTATAATTTGTGTGGATGTATACAACAAGTTTATTTATGGATGTAAGTACAGACGACGATAGAAAAGTTTATTGACTTTACAGCAAAGTTTGAGAAAATCGTCATCGTTTTCGTAGGAGCGTTGTTTACGCTCGTTTACAGGTTCACCCCCCCCCCCCAACAAAGAAAAGAAGCCACCAATGGCACTTCGAACATCATTTTTGCCAAGGTTATACAATATCTCTTCACCCCTACGGTACTCATACATACACACACACACACACACACACACACACACAATATGCTCAATGCTTCTTCCGGCCTAGTGTTATATCAGTCTTTGAGAATAACATTTTTCAGATCATCATTCTTTGGAAAAAGGGACTTGAAGCAGAAGCGCACCACAGAGGTAGATGGAAGCGGCTCATCCAGAACGGCGACCCCGTATGGAAACGGGACTAAACTGAGAAGAAGAAGAAGTAGAAGAATGGTCGTTGGAACAATTACTATTTCATATACATAAAATTTTAGGTCTAAAAGTTAGCTTGACTTCGGTATCATGTTGAAATGCCTCCTCGTAACACATAGATTTGAGGAGATTATGAAAATAATCTTCTTAAATCAGATTTGAGGAGATTATGAATATAATCTTCTTAAATCAGATTTGAGGAGATTATGAATATAATCTTCTTAAATCTACTGAAAATGAAATAATAAACTATGACGTATTTCCAATCTAAACCCATCTATATATACATATATATCTATCTCAACTAAAAATTAATAAATCCAGACATAAAACCGGTGCTGTTTAGAGATTAGGAGTTTACTTATACCTCTATATAAACTACCCTGACAGACCATGAGCAGTTCTCCTCCTTATGAGCTGACCTGAATTAATTTCAAGGTGTGGTCTTTCATTTTTTCAGAGTGAAATTTACTTTAGTTGCAAATACGTAAATCACGTACAAAATAGGTAATGAAACCTCGGTGCTTATATTTCAATACAATTATTGCATTTATTCCATTTTTTTTTTGTGGAAATGCTGCTTCCCATTTACATTCATAAAAGCAAAATTAATTTACTCTTTATATGCCACTGTGAATTTTGTGCCTATTATCTGGGTACATAAATGTGCCCAAATAATACGCAATAACCTAAATACTATCAAAATAGATCTAAAACTGTAAATATGTAAGTGAAAACACAGATGGAGATTATCGTAAAATAAATCTTCGACATGTTACTCCTTCGGGATGGAGTGAATTTCCTCCCTCCAAACCTCCTTACGCACGACGGTTATGGCTCATTAAAACCTCATGTCCAACCATTGTCCTAAAACCTCGTAAAGTTTCAACAGACCATTGTTGCACCTCTTTGCTCGCTCGTTATAAAAGCGATTAATAACCTTGCATCAAAATCAATATACCATAGTCGTAACATCTCAGCCCGTCGAGCTGTGCTGTTTGATCGCATTTCATGCGCTGAGAAAAATTATCAAATAGGAAAAGAGGTGGCCTCCACAAACTGACATTTTAGTATTATCATCAATCTTGAAGAGTACTATCCACAGTAATTTTTCGGACTAAAGCTATACTTATATATGTAATATACTTCAACCGAAGAATAATAATTAAGGATTTAAAATTTCATGTAATCGCTCATGATTTTCTTAGTTATTACTATTGTGCCAAGAGCGGATTTCTTAAGACCAAGTATATTAAAAGATTAGATTTATTATTATCATTATCATCAAACTTTGAATCTCGCAGTCAAGCAGGCAAGAAAAGTAAACGGTAAACTTTTCCCGTTGCGGTTCGGTTATGTAACTAGTCAAGCAACCGCAAACAATCCTAAGTGAGGGAAAAAGAGATATCTGGTCACACTATCTCCTCCTCACTCTCCCCTTAATGATTAACCTTTGGCCCCTTTCAGCCTCTGGGGTAGAGCACCATTACCTTGGTCGTGAAGTGCTTTTGAGTGCAAAGTCCGAGCTTCTAAGCACCTCGTAAATTACCTGACGTTTTTGTTCATCACCGAAATATCAAGTCATAATAAAAACGAAGGGATATAAATCTTCTGTAATTACCCAAAAATGCCCATTCCCTCAACTCCATGCTAGGGAATACTTCAGGATTCAATACAGCCTTGACCACTATCAAACGTTGCCAACGACAGGCACTTATTAAGCTACATTTTCAAGGCCTTAAATATTTTTTCAAAGTTAGGTGTGACACGTTATCTTTATAGAAGTGGCTCTACAACCATTGAACACAAAGAACAGGCTGAAATTTTCTGTTTTTTTTTTTTTTATTCAAAAGATGAATTAACCCCTAAAAATTAGTTAATAATTTGCATTTCTTGCAACAAACAAAAACTTGACCATAATTTCCAAAAATAATACAGCACCAATCACGAATTCTGCTTTTTTCTACGTAAATTCAACTATAAGTTATCCACAAAACCCTTCAATGATGAAAAAAATTATTACATGCACTTCCCATAACTTTCGTTATTTATGTTAACTCAGAGCATGTGCACGACCTTAAAAAAGATTGTCTCAGGAGATAACTTAAAATATCTGACTTCTCTTGATATTCAAAACTTTATGCATATAATTTCAAGAAATATCAATACCGAAATAATACGCGATGGTTCAGGGACCATTAGACTACCATCCTTTCAGAAAGGTGGGTATTCATCGATTCCAACAGTTGGAGCTAATGCGCTCATTCAAGAAAGATTTAGCTATATCTAAAAAAGAGAAAAACACCCTTCAAAAATTTAAGCTTTTAGTGTTCAGGTTTCAATATACCCTAGTGCCATCAGGGATAACATGATTATGTCTGCAGTCTATAAATACATTTTTCCATTCTGAATGTTGCATACTTTTTTGTCAATCCCTCACGTGCCCCTGAGGATGCTGGATATATTTTACTAAAAGGCCAGCTTCGGGCAAATGAAATGGAATCAGAAACGAAACCTGCTGTTTTGCTGGCCTCAGTCATGTGAATTGTGTCAATTGGATGAACAGAAGTTTCACTGAAAAACTTATTCCTTAACTGAGTGCACAAGCAAGCATACATATACATGCCTGTACCCGGCCCCCCCTACACTCACACACAAAATTTTCAATGAATGCGTACATGTGTGGGTTAGTACCATCAGAGCACCTCACGTGGTGCACTGTGGGCATTACTAAAGTGTGTTTGCAGTGATAATTCGGCTGTTCATGTCATCATAGGGAGTAGGTAAACTTTTTGAAACAAACACACACACACACACAAAAGACACACAGAAAGTAAAACTGTAACTAGGGCAAATAACTTAAGGCAGGATGTTAAGTTTTCTACGTAATCAGTGACTGTGGAGCAGGATAATAAACTCTGGGACAGTGAACCCCCATAAACCTGGCAATCACTCAGGTTCATAATATTCCAAATAACAATCGCCAACATACCACCACAGGCTACTCCTTGAAGTCTTCCATTCAAATCAATTGCATTCTTGAAAACATTGTTTATAATGAAGACAACATCTCTGGATGGGGACAGCATATTTACCAATGTCCTAGTTCAGGAGAACATTAAGATTATATTAAATAATTTCTGCAGATCTTCTGGGGCCTCATCCCAATTCCCGCAAAACTATTCAAAATCCTGATGGCATGTACATTAGAGGCCACCTTCCTTTCACATAAAGAACTTTTCCAAATTGTGCGGCATCGGATTATCTACTGGAGTTCTCTTTGCCAATATGTTCACAGCTGCTGTGGAACAGAGGACCTTTAACAGCCACCAGAAGTCAAGAATTTATACTAGATATGTGGATTACATTTTTGTCACCACCAGAGAAGCATTTGAAGCTAGAAGTTGCCTTAAAAGCTAATGAAGTCCTCAATTTTACAACTGAGGCCAAATAAGACCTGGGCTTTTCTTTCCTTAACAGCCTCATTGACAAAATACAAAGAAGTATGTCACAACTGCCTAACAAAAGCTATTACTATGAGCTGATGATCTAATGCCAAGGGAGAGTGATGCATACATTGACGATCACTGGATTCCCTGGCAGTATGACAAGAAGTAAAAAATAGAAGAGTCCCATTCACAATTGAGAACACTCAAAACTGTGACAGAAAACTGATAATAATTTGCCACTACAGACAATAAGCAATGCCCACTGGAGACCCATCACTGACGGAGTATCAGTAAAGGATCCCTATGAAAAAGAGTACTGAGATATTTCTCAGCTGACTTAGTGATGACAAAGAGCACTGCTCCTCAGTATAATCTAAATTAAGCACAAGACAACAACCTTGAGGACGCAACTTCAAACCCATAGCAACAACAGGGCTGTATTTCAACATTCTGTGGATGTGCATGACCCTCTATAAATGACCCTATACGGGACCCTTGAGTTTTCACCAGAAGATTGGCTATATGTGGCTTCTGGCTGCTGAATCAGTAAATGTCGAAGACCAACAACCTACTGTAAATTTTTTGGTGCCTCCAGATTATGTTCTTCTCTTCAACAAAAGAAAATGGTACTGCAAGCCGTTGGAACTCCCTCTAGATGTGGAAAATTCATTCTTGTAAAGGTTCGTGGATAATCATCCTGATCTGTGAGATTTCTTTTTTAGTTTTAAGGATTCTTATTTTTAATCTTTAATTTGAGACAGCACTTTCCTATGCATTGGAGTGTAATTGCACTGTAGAACTACTGCAGCCTTGATGATAGCCATGAGTTAATGGAGGAAACAATATTAAAATAATTTTTATCTTTTAGAGCTTTAAAAGTTTTTCTTTGAGGATATGAATAACCACATGCAACTGAGAAACGGTTTTGTTTTAATATGGCAGAAACCACATGTGCGCTGACATTATATATATATATATATATATATATATATATATATATATATATATATATATATATATATATGTATATATATATATATATGCTATTATATATAATATATATATATATATATATATATATATATATATATATATATATATATATATAATATAAAACTATGGTGAGCATTTTGCCATTTTCTTTCGTCCTAACGACAGCCAGAGAAAGGTAGTTTGACAATTAGAAGGGTTTGAATCGGATCATAAATATACACGCTAGCACGCACACTCACATATACATAAACAGACTGTGTGTGTGTGTGTATATGTATATGTGTATATATATATATATATATATATATATATATATATATATATAATGTAAAAGATAACATAAAGAGAACATCCAAATATGGCAAAAAGAACTATTTTTTTTTTAGTTAACTAGAAGTCTTCCGAAGATATGGAAAGTTTAATTGACAGACAGACTGACATCACATCAGCTTCGGCCAAAGGAACATCATAACGATGAGCCTCGTCGCCTCCCCGTGAGACCTGAGAGAGACGGAATGATTGACGAGACACAATATATAATTTATATAGTGGAAGGAATCCCAGTACTGAATCGAGGAAGATAAAGAGGGACGCCGGCGAAAAGCGAACAATTGTTGCAATCACCCACGAATGAAGGACAGCCTTCAGCCAGGAGATGCTTAATGTTTGTAATACATTAAGAAAGCAGAAAGCCTGAGTTAACGCTGAAAACGACGATGGGGGTATTTACCAATGCAAGATAAAGTAAATTCTTACTGTGAGAAAGGAAAACGGGAGAAATTACAAAAGACAGCTACAGTACATAAATAATTAAGGCATCAGTGAATATTACTTGCATATTAGGAACTAGGCCACAACGAAAAATTGCTTGATCGATGAAATCGCTGAAAAGCGGGAACAAATTAACAATACAAGCAACAGCGGGTGTATTCCCCCGTGAAAGATAAACTAACCCTATAAGCGAGGAAAGGAGTAACGGGTGTAATCAAAGGAATAACGGGTGTAATCAAAGAAGAAAGCTCGATGAACTCCTACCAGTCAAAGGAACAATGGTCAGTTCACTTCCGCACGACAAGAGGCAGTGCTTTGCGCAACAGAAAACAATGGGCGCGTCAATAACATACGGGAGAGATGTTATAAATGGCGAGAACAACGGGGATTATCACTCAGTTATGAAGGAGAGCAAGTTTCCGACGAGAGGAACATCTTCAGGACCATACAATTGTGTAGTATAATGCATATGCACTGTATATGCACATTTTTCAACAACACATGAAGTGCGGGTTGGATTCAGCGGAGGAATTTACATAAAGCTCGAGATAAATGCCGAAACTGGTATCGGGAATAAAACGTGCACAATAAAAATCCCGCGTAACAACCGGCCTATTAAAGCCACCGACACAAACAACGCCAAATATTCCAAGCACTGTTTGGGAGACCAAAAACAGACGAAAATATTCCAGCGGACTCGCACCAACACACAAACCACGAAGAAAATTTACGAATGCCGCATTCAACTCCTCTGTTGGACATATCGCGCTTCAAAAACATTCTTGCTGTCCAGTTACCGGTTACAAATCACCTAACAATGGAGGATTGGTATCCAATCGCAATATCGGATTCACTTGCAGTTCACCAATCAGGAACACAACAGGATTTAGGTATGAGGAGATGTCGAAGCTGGTCGAGCTTGGGTCCCTGCTGTTCGGGTCATGACAGGCACCGAATGGAAATTTCGTCACCCGAAGAATATCGTAGGTAGTTCAGTGACCGCTTCTGTTCTTCTACTGCCAATCTTTGGAGTTCTCCCTCTACTTCTGTTTTCCCCTGACCATTATAACCTTCTTTCCCTCCAAAAGCAGGTCTATTGCTTCCTTCGTTGTTACGCTCCAACCTTCTCCCTGGAATTTTCTTATTTTCTTCCA
>JANJGK010000038.1:8734442-8741040 GCA_039081455.1 Macrobrachium rosenbergii
CATATCTCAGTTTCCTTTTAATCTATTTACGATTTCTATTAAACGATGAACATTATCACTATTATGTATCATGTTGTAGTCAAGCACGAACAAACTCTTGAAACCTATATTGAAGGCTATGAAATTTAAAAATATGAACAATGGATAAAATCACTAAGCTTGGGTTACAACAGTGAAAACAGGTAACCAAAAAAGAAATTTATATTAAAAGGAACTGGTAATAGAAAAGAAATTAAGATAAAATCAAAAGGAAACTTTTTTATTAGATGATAAATAGGTGAAATTAAAAATTAGAAAGTCGTTTAAAAGAAGAATAAACAGTAAAATAAAAATAAGAACTCTGTATCAGAGATGGGGACATTGATAAAAGAAAACGATGTTTGTATCTACAAAGAGAAAAGTAAAAAAACAAAGAAGTTTTCCATCAAAGTAACAAAAATACATATAATCAGAAAGAGGAAAATTTTTTCCAATGCCTCTTTTTCTCCCATCTGGGCCACTTTGCGCATATTTTTTTAAGGATCACCATCTCTACTACTGACAATAAAAGAAGAAATTAGGGTTAGGCGAATATTTGAACGGCGAGATTCTAAATTTTAAAAAATGTGCAGATGGATATTACTATCCTACGGGTATCGATGATGTATCTATCTCTACATATATATATATATATATATATATATATATATATATATATATATATATATATATATATATATATATATGTATATACATATATATGTATATATATACATATATACTGTATATATTTATGTATATGAAATTTTTTTATCACACCGTGATTTATATACAATCATGAAGCTACAAATGTCCCCTAATATCATATTCACGCTGCCTCTGGAATATCCCCGATGGGGAATTATCACCGAAGGAGAATTTATAAGTGATAATTGGATTGGTACTGCGGGTAGAACGCCGACCGGAGTCGCTGGATAAGTATCGGTGTCGTGAGATCGAGACTCGGCAGTACCAATCCAATTATCACTTATAAATTCCCCTTCGGTGATAAGTCCCCATCGGGGATATTCCCGAGGCAGCGTGAATTTGATCTTATATAAGCGACATTTGTAGCTTCATGATTATATATATATATATATATATATATATATATATATATATATATATATATATATATATATATATATATATATATATCTGAAACGAGATTTTCTCTACCTTCAAAACCCGTTACTCGAAAACCAAGTCAACCTACTTATACAGGGTGCATAGAAGCCAAACGACATTTGGGACGACGCAGCGGTATCCCCGTCATTTAGGTTGATGTACACACTATCAGGTCCCAGATGGGATTCTTTTCAACCTTGTCGCCGACGATGACGGTGACTGTCAAGGCAATGTTTCGGTGCAGACTCAGCTATGTGGAAGAACTCTCCTTTAACGTGTATTCGGCGTTTGCAAAAGCGACTTGGATGCCAATGTCAAATGGCTAGGCTATCCTCGGCATTTTTCGGCTAAATTTCACATACCCGGTGCTTATGTGAGCATCCCAAGCTCGAGCTTAATTGTCAAGAATCAAGCAACTGCCAAATGCAAGCGTTTTATCACAACTCATATGATTCAGACTTTATGCACTTTATCATACTTCCGTGCAAGCAAACGCGAACCCTATATGCATAGCCTATATACACACATACATACATACATGTATATAAACATTATATATATATATATATATATATATATATATATATATATATATATATATAAATATAAATATATAAAAATATAAATATATATTATATATAATATATATATATATATATATATATATAAATATAAATATATAAAAATATAAATATATATTATATATAATATATATATATATATATATATATATATATTATATATATATATATATATAAAGTAAAACTAAAACTTTTTTACCAATATCTTTACCAGATATATAAATAGGCCTATATATATATATATATATATATATATATATATATATATATATATATATATATATATATATATATATATATATATATAGCCTATTTATATATCTGGTGAAGATATTGGTAAAAAAGTTTTAGCTTTACTTTCTCTGCTTTTTCAGTCGACTCCGTGGGTAGAAGAAAGATCTTCGCCCATTGTACTATAAGAAGAATGTGTCAGTTGTACCCTGAGAGAGAGAGAGAGAGAGAGGAGAGAGAGAGAGAGAGAGAGAGAGAGAGAGAGAGAAGAGAGAGAGAGAGAGAGAGAGAGATCCTCGCTTCTTTTGAATTTCATCGCTGTCAGTAGCAGGTTGCTTTTCATGCGTGTCAACAGCATTCTTCCCTCTCTTCAGAGGCTCTGTAGTTGTCTAGCCTTTTCTAGCCTTTTCTCCCTTTTTTCATACCATTTAGTAGCTTTATTTTTTTTTTGTTAGCAGGTTACCAATCGTTATTTGACCCTGGGTGTGGTGATCCTCCAGCCAGTTTTGTTCTCCGGTCTTGATTTATGTAGATTTCATTGTCCTAGAGGTTAACGAGTTTAGATACTGAAGAGCATTAACAAGATAAACGAAAAAGATCAAATGCAAAACACGATCCATTATCAAAAAAGAAAGTAAATAATATTATTAATGATGAGGAGGATCCCTGATAACAAAAATGAAAAGCAACCAATAAGGAATACAGCAGGACGACGAGAAAGTTCCTATCCGCATCATTATCCTTTCAATCCCGCACGAGGTGAGCCCCTAGCACTGCTCATGAAAGCAGTCTCCACCACAGCCACTGCACACGGTAATAAGAGTAAGCACTGCTACAAGGCTGCACGAGTTCGCGGATGCAATGAATATTACAAAAAGAATAATCAGCACCCGCACCCTAGCGATTTCCTCCCAGTGGCTATGCTCATGTATACTACGGTTTTTATAAGACTCTAAACAGTAACATAGTTGGCTGCTCCTCGCAAAAAAAAAAAAAATAAATAAATAAATAAATAAATAAATTCATTTCACTTTAACATTTCAAAGGCATACTCTGAAAAAAATCGCGGTAATATTTATCTAGCTAACGGTGATACGTCTTCAGCCTCAAAACGGAAGTTTATTCTTTTATAGTTTTTTCTGACTTAGAACCTTCCTTCCTTAACGGGCAAAAAGGTCTCTCGTCTCCTTCCGCTTAGTACAACTTTTCATCCCGTCTTTTCATTTTCTTGCTTTCTCCGGGTCGGGGCTGGAAAGGGCCTCAGACTGCCCATTAGCCTGTACTATTTTAGAGATAAGTAGACTCCCAAATCACCTAATATGCTGTGTGAAGAATGTAATAGAATCTTTGTATGTACGACAGAGAAGATGCAGATCTCATGAGATACGTGAAAGAGAAGTAAATGAGAAATAAAATAGAAGACCGAAAAAGGAATAAAATTGTGAAATCCAAATTCATGAATACTTTTCTTCAAAGGACATTACTCTTGGATATTGTTTCATTCCCTGCCTCTCTTTAACACAGCACAAGATTATTTTAAACTGATTATTTTAAAACTAAGATTAATTTCCGGTCCGTTAAATTACGGAAATGTATAGCGCATAGCACAAAAAGAATAAGGCGTTCTATATTAACATGAGAAGGAGCCTAATGATGAAGAACTATACGCCATCAGTTGTTATTATAGTATATCCAACTCTGCCTTCCTAACAAGGCAAAACCCTCGGAAATAGGAAAACAAGAGAAATATATTTTTTCTTCAAGAGATGACATCTCGTCGTCTTCAGTTGGTAAAGCTTCCCTGACGCTTATTCTCTGGATAAAATATATGCCAATAGAAAGCCCTAAGTATTATTTTTTTATATACTTTCTCTGAGGATGAGAAATGCCGCTTTATGCCACTGACACAATTCGGAATTTATTTTTATGTTTCTCTTTATCGTTTTTCCATAAAAATGGGAGGGAAGCTGTGAAAAACCAGAACGATTAAGTACAGAAAAACAAGATGGCGATACTTTCCACGTTACTTATCTAATAGCCTAGATAAGAGTGAACAGATCTGACAAATATGTCAGTTGTATTACTGATATGTCCGTTATTACCGATATGAAACAGCATCATACTTAAGAGTGCACAAAGTGAAATCTAGCATCGGTCCTTATTTCACCTGACCAACGTAAAGAATACCAACAAGGTTCGTTAGACACGAATGAAAGTCACCTCTAAAGCGTTGCCTAATTTCAGTCGATTACATACCACACATCCCTTACTATATATGCGCCTTCATCCAAGGCACAGCGTAAGAAAGCATGGGGTACCGTCAACACAAAGCATTTCAGAGGGGGAACAGCGCCGGCAGGGAAGCAGCCACCCAACGAGCCGGAAAGGAAAGGCTTGGCTGCACTGTAAAAGATAAAACATTTCGTCCCTTCCTTTGGAAATGATAAATCATCTGCAGTCCCTTTTCACGAGATGATGAAGATGCTAAGGAAACTTTTAATCTATGAAAAAACTCAGCTTATCCTCCAACCATGAAGCAAGCCAACTCCCGACCTCAGGGGGAAGCTGGTAATAAATCATATTCAAGCTTGTCGCATCATTGGCACTGACTTAAAAGATAAGATTTTTTTTCCTCTTTCTTACAGACTTTAGATTCTGGTTTTTTCATAAAAAAAATAAGGTCAGAGAAAGGGAGAAAGATAATAAATTGACTACAGTTTTGTTATATCATCAGCCCATTTTTTATAAGGGGTATTTATTCATTTCAGAGAACGGTGGTCTGGGATTTTCGAGAGAGAGAGAGAGGAGAGGAGAGGAGGAGAGAGAGAGAGAGAGAGAGAGAGAGGAGAGAGAGAGAGAGAGAGAGAGTCTTAGATCATGTCAATCTCAAATTTTCCCACGCCTGGCAGTTTTTGAAAAGGGCGGAAATTAAGCCGTGGCGATGCTGCATCTTGGTTCCGTCGCCTTATCTTATCATCGAGGGGAAAGATGCACATGTTGCGTGAAGAAAGAAAGAAAAGCTGATAATGACTGAGGGAAGCCGATAAAAGTGAATAGAAAAAAAACGGAAAAAGTGTCCCCGCGAGCAATAAATGAGAAGGAAACACAAAATGTGAAAAAAAAATAACTTCAGAGATTGAAGTGAAATGGACGATGAACGCGAAATCTCCTCTGGTAACAAATATTTAAACTAAACAGAATTAAAAGGGCACGCCTGCGTTCGCAAACAATATGTGAACTAAAAAGGGAAAACGTGGACATAACTGTTGGTACAGAAACTGAAAAACATATTTTATCTTAACAGGATAGCAGACCGATAATGAAAATGAGAAAGTAGTAGAATTTTGTGGAAGTGTTCAGACGATACATAACTTTCATGATATGAAAATCAAATAAGAGAAATTCAACCTCCTGCAACAATGTATAAATCTAAAAATTGCTACATGTGCTCGTAACAAAATTACTAAAGGAAATAAGTCGGAAAAGTGAAAACACGGGCTCCCAAAAATTACAATTCCTCTTGCCCGTCTCTCTCTCTCTCTCTCCTCTCTCTCTCTCTCTCTCTCTCTCTCTCTCTCTTCTCTCTCTGTATGCACACTGACCTGGTCAGAATAAAAATCTCATCAGCGAGAGGGCCACAGTTATTGTTTATTGTGTTTGTGTCGACCAGATCACTGAGTTAAGCATTATGTATTGAGTTGACTGTGGTGAGTTGCCGTCATGGCTGAAAGGGACATGGGATGGCAGCCTTAATACAGCATGAAGAAAAGTGGAGAGTTAACCACCTTTCAATGGGACTAAGGGCGTCCTGATGAATTTTGACTCTTGGGTGACGACCGGCGGGTGGGCACCCTTTCCTGAGACTCCTTGCGTCTTTGTCGACATAAGCTGTGAATTGTGTACCTGGTCCTTAGTTGATTTTGATGGATTGCAATCAGAGTGGAAAAAGTCATGAGGTTAGCATCAATATACCAAAATAATTACCGAGAGCTGGAAGCCAAACACCTGAAGCCACTTCCTCGTAAGAGAAAAGGATGTATGTATGTATGTATGTATGTATGTAAACGCACACACATATATATGTGTATTATATATATATATATTATATATACTATATATATATACTATATATATATATATATATATATATATATATATATATATAATATATATATATATATGTGTGTGTGTGTAGTTAGAGGAAGCCACATATTTCAGTTATTACTGCAAATAAAAGCACCATCATGTCACACTGTCGATATCAGCGGACTTTCATTCCCTCCACTGCAAAGCAGCTGAAACGGTCAGTGTCCGAATGGTAATGATCCCAGGTTTGAGAAACTGTCCTGCTACTTTCAAGTGACTCCCATCAAACCCTCCCTTGACTGTGGCTTATTAGCGTATTTATCAACCTAATCTTCATATAACATTTCTAAATTCTCTTAGTTTATTTTTTTCGGGCATGCTGGGCAAGTGACTGTTCACTTATGCTTTTTCCATTATCATAATGAACTTGATTTCGCAAAGAATTACTCTTCTTTCTCCAAACAAAGAAACCACTTACGTAAAGTTCACAAGCATATATAATGTGAGGTAATATAATCTTTCAGTTGCGAAAGATCCACATAAAATATAAAGAT
>JANJGK010000038.1:8746140-8761140 GCA_039081455.1 Macrobrachium rosenbergii
ATACTGAGAATGTTCGGACATGAGAAAACCGTGTGTGTGTGTGTGAGAGAGAGAGAGAGAGAGAGAGAGAGAGAGAGAGAGAGAGAGAGAGAGAGGAGAGAGAGAGAGAGAGAGAGAGAGGTGTTTATTACAGCTAGCAATTTCTTGGTCTGTCGTTAACGCGAGTTAACTCCCATAAAAAGAATGAGATGAAATTACAAGATAGTCATCTGGTCAGGCCAAGGCGTCCGTAGAATTTCCGAAGGCAAAACATCCGCAAATGGAGCCGGAGGAACACTCAGCTACACCTCTAATCAGTAGTCTGGGGTTAGACATTTTATAAAAGGCCAGCCGAGTGCTTATTGTAACATGGGGGACTTATTCCTTTCTTATTACTTAGGGGCTATCATGGGAAATTAAATTGGTATAAATGACTATCTCGGGCATCAAGAGAATTCACTTAAATTTAATAAAGATTCTGAGACTTTGGTTCTGTTTTCCTTATACGCACTTATCGCTATCACACACTCATCATAAGAGCGCTGAACTTAATTCCATCCACAACTGTTGAGTCACTCTCTACAAAATTGCTTGCTCACACACGCATACTGCAAAAAAATTATAATAAACGTATGTCGACAGTCACAGGTAGGTAAAGGTACATTCACAAATGTAAAAGAATACGTTCATACTTATTACAATGCTATTATACCCGGTTCTAGATCCAGTATTTCAGCAAACAGGGCACAAGATCGAAAGAGGTCACTGTAAAACTAATAGACAGCATATGATTAGTTGCGTGACTAGAACCCAGCGCCTGCGACCCTGCGTGACCCCGACTCATGGGTCGAGTGTTTCTTGAACCCAGGTGAAAACGGCGATGCTTATCTTGCTTCCTGGAAATTTATTCTTCCTTATTTCATAATGGTTTTGAAATGGATATTTTCTCTCGTTTTCACACAAGATAAACCATTACCAAGCAAATTTTTATTTTAGAGACATCCGTTTCTAACATTTTCCCTTTATATATATACTTTATATATATATATATATATATATATATATATATATATATATTATATATATATATATGTATATATTTATATATATATTATAAATATACACTATATATACTAATACCATACACTACACTCAATCATATATATATCTATCTAAATATATCTATATATATCTATCTAATATATATATATATATATATATATATATATATATATATATATATATATATATATATATATATATATATATATATATATAAACACAACAGCGCGAGCGTGTATAGGGAGAGGTTGTTTTCATTAAAGTACGAGTCCCGCTCAAGTGGGTCACTTTGATGTGTTGTTTACAGGTGCCGTGCGACGACCAATCAAACGTCCAACTACCCGTTTGATACAAACATCAGCCGGGAGGTTCTGTAATGATAGGAAGGGGATCATTTCCCGGCTCCAGTTATCTATGAAAGCAGGAAAAGCAGGAAGCAAATAACTTCTTTATTATTGCCTGAAAGTCCAAGTTGTGGGAAGGTCCAGATATAAAAGTAAATACGCCCAACTGTTCACAGCTTCCCTGAAGTGGTCTTTTTATTGTTGAGGGAGAGCAACGATTTTCGTCCATTTTTTTTATTTCGTCGTCAATCACTGTAACATACAGTCTCCGTTTGGGAAAACCCTTTGCAGTCTCCTGTAACTGTAGTCTTTAGAATATCCATTGATCTGTACACTATATTTCAGTTTCGTTGTTTCTAAACGAGAGAGAGAGGAGAGAAGGAGAGAGAGAGAGAGAGAGAGAGAGAGAGAGAGAGAGAGAGAGAGAGAAAAATATATATATATTATATATATATATATTATATATATATATATATATATATATATATATATATATATATATATATATATATATATATATATATATATATATATATATATTCTCTGTACTGTCTTCCTGCAGCTGAAAGATGATATTCCTCCTGTTTAGAGAGAGAGAGAGAGAGAGAGAGAGAGAGAGAGAGAGAGAGAGAGAGAGAGAGAGAGAGAGAGAGAGAGAGAGTTAATTTTACAAATTTACAAAACAATAACCGATTGTGACCTGTTTACTTTGCTGAACAGATCAGTCTGCAGTGTACTTTCACGTAAGGACATTACAACTAGTAATTATGTTTCGTTTTTATCAGAGATCCACAAATAATGTCCTTTATTGGTTTCCCTAATGATTATTAATTCGAGGCAAATTGTTAATTATAACTCTGTAATTAGGTCTTACCAATCATTTTTCATTACGACTGGAATGGGATTCAACAATTATTCGCAAGCTAAAAATCGTGATAGTACCAAACGGGCGTTTTTCTTCTAACTGGGAGATTGTGCTGTACCTGAATAGGACTGAATGATGTACGAGGTGCATAAATACCTCTCCAAAATGACCGGTTGTAAAACTGGAGTCAATTTATGATTAAATGGCACAACTGATTCATACTGTATATTAGAAATGTTAGCTTGAGTGCCAAGTAGAATTCTTCGAGCTCCATTTTAGTTTTCTGTACAAGAAAACTATTGTGCCGGCTTTGTCTGTTCGTCCGCACTTTATTCTGTCCGCTCTTTTTTTTGTCCGCCCTCAGATCTTAAAAACTACTGAGGCTACAGGGCTGCAAATTGGTATGTTGATCATCCACGCTCCAATCATCAAACATACCAAATTGCAGCTCTCTAGCCTCAGTGGTTTTTATTTTATTTAAGGTTAAAGTTAGCCATAATCGTGCTTCTAGGAACGGTATAGGATAGGCCACCACCGGCCAGTGGTTAAAGTTCCATGGGCCGCGGCTTATACACCATTATACTGACACCACCGAAAGATAGATCTATTTTTGGTGGCCTTGATTATACACTGTAACGGCTGTACAGAAAACAAGATTGAGCCGAAGAAATTACGGCGCATATTTTACTTATTTGCTTTGGACAACGGTTTGGAGAATGTAGTCCTCCTTCCTCTGCCATCATGATAGATGGGTGCCAAATAATGTGTGCTCTTTATTTCGGTTTATTCAAAATTAAGCCATTTATGCATATAACCTCTTGCATTTTCTTTTACTATCTGCAACGAAATCAGCTAATTTGGAATGATTACTCTTCCTTCCATGGAACTGTAGTTATACCATTAAGTCCCATAACAATAAAACAGCTGTATCATCATTAGGCGAATATTCGTAAACCTTTCACATACACCTTGTCAAGAAACTCACAGGAGGGAGCAAGTTTATGGACAATCTTCATCTGCTTTGAAGTTCTTTTACTCCTCTTTGTGCAAACAGTTTCAGTGACTTTATTTAAACCGAGACATAATGCAAACTTTGTAAGAAATTACATTACAAAAGAATTCTGGTACATCTATGAAGTCTTTCCAGATCTTTAAGCGGTGCTTAGCTGTTTATTTACCACAAAATTTTAAAACCAAAGGCAAAATCAACTTCCATCATGAATTAATACCCACATGCATCACCAACTCAACAATACAAATATCATTATTCAAGCTGCGTGCAATACTATCTGGCATCTACTAACAATACCATGTTTTCTCTTAAATAGAACTGTAGAATTCCACCTGTAACACTTGCTCATTTATTTACTCACTGCCTTAAAGATTTACTATCTACCGGATCAAATTCTACTGGAAAACACAAAAAATTAAGAAATCCGAAATGTGCAGTACAAGGGGTGTAACAATGGAATCTAGACGCTTGCTACTAAAAACACCCGAAAGCAAGAGCATCATAGCAGTTAAAAGTGCAATAGTAGCAGTGAAAAGGAACAGTCCTGTAGGTATCCTTTATCACTCTGCTGGACACCAGGATCATGCGAAAGAGGTCCCAAGGTCTTCGGACCCTCTGGCGTGATACACCACCAAGATCGTAATGAAGTTCGTGACTTGAATCCGGAGTATGGCTATAGGAGCATGGCACAGCATTCTAGGAGCATCGCACAAGATTCTTTCGGGGGAAAGAGGTCAAATGGTGGGAGGGGGATGGAAGGCAGTAGCTCTGACTGCAGAGAAAATACGATTTAACCCAAGGAATGAGAGCAAGGATACCAGATCCTAGAGGCAACGTGTACTCGAAAGCGAGGTTTTAGGATCGCCTATAAGGAGGTGGAAGACCGTCTCATCTCACCCCGATAAGGTCATGAGGTGGTGACACCTGCATCCAAAGACTAAAACAGATCTTCCAAAAGTGTTCCGTAAGCAACACAGCAAGAACAACCCTGGCATGGTTTATGTATGCTCTAACGATTAAGCCAGCCATATTTTCATTGTCGTTAAATCGCTAGGAAATACCAGTTTTTTTTTTTTTTGTTGCTTTTAGGGGAAGCAATGATTATTTTACCATCGTTGCTTAACGTCCAAGTTTTCCTACAGTTCTACTAGTTTTTTTCGCTCCTGGAATTTTGCATGCAGTTCAAGAAGGAATGTCTCCTACTTGACATGATGTCAAGTAGGAGACATTCCTTCTTGAACTGCATACAAAATTCCAGAAGCGAAAAAACTATTAGAACTGTAGGAAAACTTGGACGTTAAACAACGATGGTAAAATAACCATTACTTCCCCTAAAAGCAACAACAACAAAAAAACTGGTATTTCCTAGCGATTTAACGACAATGAAAATATGGCTGGCTTAATCGTTAGAGCATACATAAACCAAAAATTGTAAGTAAACGTAATTAGAAGCTGCCGTTAAAAACCAATACCCTTTTAACAATGCTTTGTAGGACCGTTTTAGCAACCGCATATCTGCTCGAAACTCACATTAAGCCCATCAAGCAAATCAGGAGTGCCTCCTCACTTCCAATTACAGAAGCAATTACCAGCATAATCTCCATAAGACGAAACGGGTAATGGGAACATTAGGGAAGTGTGGGCACACACCAGCTCCTTCAGAAGAAAAACAAAACATGCACTGCAAACATTTCACGCGGTATGAATTTTGAAACTGGTCTCCTAAACAACAAATCTATTTTTAATTTCCATCTATTCTTGTTATCAAACAGGAGAAGAAATCATTTCAGGTTATTTTCAAAGATTTAGCTTCTAATAAAATTAAAAGAAAGCCAAGATAAGGCTCTAACATAAAGAAAATATATAAGTAATTATTAAAATGTAAAGTGAAATAATTGAATGAATTTTAGATGTTTCCCGTTGCATAAGCAGGACAAACCGACGTAATAAGATAAAATATAAATATAACGAACTACCAACTACGGCAGCAGAGAACAGTTTCTCAGCCACATGTAAAAGCTGAACGAGCTAAAAGATGGGAAAACTGGTTCACCCAACACGGCGAATCCATCAGCGCCTGTCAAAACGAATTTCAGGAGCTAACCACTTACTGAGTCTTAAACACAGGCGTAGTTACGAGAGAGTTTAGATGATTTGGCTAACCATTAAAGATGAATGACGGTTAACAAGCCACTTTACAATGAAACAATGGTAATATATGACCTCGCTAACTACGCCTGACGAACCTTTCTGTCATTAAGTCCAACATCTGCGACTGCCATTGTATTAGAGGCGGAACTGTTTAGGATGCTGCTCGGCAAAGCTTAAGAGGAGCTTCACAGTATACCACAAGATATATTCACATCCATCTATATTAATGAGGAAATAATGGAGTCAATGGAGAATACGCAGGATGCCGCCTATCAACTTTTATTTGTGGCCTACAATGAAAGTTAATTTTAAAAAGGAAATAGTTAAAACGCTCAAGTTCATTACAGCAACTCGTACTGACGGCGCTGAATTTAACCGAAACACATCCCTCTAGTAAATTACATGACCAAATTCGAAACTTAAGTAAAGCACACCAAATGTTAATAAACAAACAAACCTTCTGATAGCCGATAAAGTACAATTTCATAGTTCCTAATTCCTTTTAATATTTTTTTTTCACTCTGTATCTTGAATCCTAATACTGATTTTTTTTCAATAACTTATGTCTGGATTGCCATAAAAAGATAACAAATGTCAATCAAACAGATGAAATTTGCGACCACTGTTCTTCCAGGAATTGACAAAACTGGCAAAACACATTTCATTACTCAGAAATCATGTCAAAAGGTGTTCGTCACTTCACTTCTGCCCTTCAGGTACAAAGATTATCACACTTAAGAGTGTATAAGCGATGATTGTAAGATGATAACAGTATTTTTTATTATAAAATAAAAATAAGATAAAAGCCCAAGAAAGTATCACAAAAAGTTTAGGAAAACCGTCATGTATGAATTATCGGACGCGAAGATGTGAAAATTAGTACCCATTTACTGGTCATGCAACCTATTATGCCTAAATTACCGAAGACAACAGTCAAGAATTAGTAAGATTTTATTCTAAACGAAAATCTTGGAGCCTTCGCCTTGAAGGAAACAAATTACAAAACGTGAGCAGTTCATCAGGCAAGCAGACCACCTTATTGCATTAGCTTTGTTAAAGCAATGCAAGCACCAATTACGTGTTTGCATTAGTGAACGTGAAATACGTTCTTCAAAGTTTTTTTTTTTTTAACCAATTACCAAAGCATACAATGACGAGGATTCGACATAATGCTTCTTTATAAAAAAAAAGAAGACCAGAGGCTGTTGGACTCAAGCTAACCGTTGGTTACCTAAGGACAGATGATAAACATACATACAGTATATCCATAAGCTCGCGATTTTATGCTAAGATGTGCTCCTTTGCCATTCACACATGCATGACCATGTACTAACGCTTTTGTATCATCACTTTTACCCAAGTATACATACATTAACATATGGTCCAGACGATTTAAACTTGAAAACATAACCCGTGCATGCTTATATATCAAGTCCCGCATAGACAATCAACCGCGCCCTCAAACATTCAGCTGAACTTAACCTAAACCAACCGATGTGTTTACATATCCTGGCGTGGTAACGATTACGGCCTTCGGTGCCGTACCTTTGCGAATGAAGCAATATACGAAAATGCCCACTTGAACTGAAGGGGCGGGATTTTGCCTTGGAGAAGAATCCAAGGTTCGCTTTATAATATTTAATGTGTTCTTCAATGAGGCGCCCCTGCCTTTGCATTGCAAATTGCGAAACCTCATGAACGCAGTAAATCACTGTCAAGGGTAACAAAATAGCCGCGTTCATCTCGGGAATAAAATAATTAAATGCATTCTTTGCTGGAAACCCTTATAAAAGTGCGAGGAAAATAAACCTTATAATAATTCACGGTAAAAATAACAACAGAGAGGAAATGAATAGTGTTTCGGTATTTGTACGAGAAACAAATGTTCATTGCCGTTATTTGCAACAGTCTAGAAATTAACTAGAAGTTGCATATTGAAAAATAAAGCCAAAAAGTATCGGTAATGCACAACGGAACAGGGATTCTGCCGACGTCGACATTCTATATTTCCTTTCAATTAACGCAATAAGTCCCTAGTTCATATACAACAATAAATAAACCCAAATAAGCCGCAGTCATGGCAGTTACCTCTGCAATTGTTTATCACCGTCTCAACTTCCCCTACTTAACTTTCTCAGCAGAAGAACTGACAGCCGGGTACTTGAGAATATTGAAGGTGAAGCCCCTCCTCTGAGGCCCTTTCAAAAATATAAGCGCTTTATTCCAGTTGATTCAATAACGTAATTATTTTGATTTCTATCTACCGATTTCTTGAATGAAAAGTCAAAGTAAGAAAACCAGGCGATTTGTACAAATAACAAATATTCTAATCGGTTCTTAACTTTAATGAAATCCCTCTACGCCTTCATATGCGTTGTCACCTCAAAGTCGAAAAAATCTTGTAATCATGAAAGTAATGAAAATTTATTTCGTAACTTAAGCATAAAAATGCTTGAGTTACTTATAAACTTGACATTTATTAAATTTTTCCTTTATAAAGAAATACCTAACAGCACTCATTAACGCACATTAAAGAACATGAACAGCCAAAGGCATGAGCTCGTTATATACATTTATAAATTACAAGTCTCATGACTGGTACAATACTTGTGCATACGCTACCGGGGTCTAAGCGATGACAGGCAGGGCAGCCGATCGAGACTACAAAGTCTACCCCAAAGCCAAATCAAAAGTCCTTCAAAAGAAGGCATCGTGCTTACCCCATTCAAATGGGGAAAAAGCACATACAAAAAAGAAGATATACATTTCAAAGCAACCGTAGTTGTGAAAAGGGTATCGCACACACCGACAACTTGTCAGTGTTATAGATTTTTTCTAAATACTACGTGCCGCCCCTCACAACCGCACCTCTCTCTCTCTCTCTCTCTCTCTCTCTCTCTCTCTCTCTCTCTCTCTCTCTCTCTTTATTCCCGTTGGGAACCGAAAGCGTCTTACCAAGAACCACTTTGACAAATGAAGAGCAGGGTTTATTCTTTGAGTCTCCACCCGTCATTCTCCTTCCGCTAAGCAACAGGCTCGAGGTGGTTTTTCTTATTGCATTAATCACATGATTTCCTTATGCTTCGATATTCCATCTAATATTTTATGCAAACATAATTCTTTACATTTACTCTGAGGCATTAATGTTCCTTCTCACTTAATCAACAAAGAAAGTTGCTGACTCTTCATTTCCTATAATCTCGCATCTCCTCTTATATCATTGCCTTGCCATCGATAATACGTTCTGATCACTCGCTTTAATATATCTAATTCACTGCTGACGTTACATAAATTAAAGAAGATGACCCAGAACATTGTTACGCTACAAAATATCTTTCCGGGTGTCTTGTCTCTGTCGTGGAACAGTTTATAAAGAAGTGCTCATCTCTTCCATGTAAATTCAGCATTTTAATCGTGAAAAATATAATAAAAATTGTTGGTAGGATACTCAAAACTACTTATAATAAAATTATCTATCTTTCAGAGAGTCTTGCACCTCTCCTGGAAGAGCTGTTAATTCAATGTAGTTCGACAATTTACCCTTAATAATAATAATAATAATAATAATAATAATAATAATAATAATAATAATAATAATAATAATAATAATAATAGCCGTGACTAGTTCAAGACATTCATCTTCAAAGAACAGCGCCTTATCCGCAGTCATAACACAGGAATGTGCGTGCACATCCAGGACGACAACTTTAACTACCTCACGAACGTTGTATTATGTGGATGACCTCGAGCAAATAAGCGGAGCCACTGCATCACAGTGGTTGCGCCCCCCCCCCCCTTCTTTTTAAGGCTTCCATCACATTCTATGTAAATTACAAGAATTTACGCTAATTTATTCTTTTTTTACTTGTGGCAATGACTCTGTACAAAGGCTTTTTGTTTTACCCAGGAAAAATGATATACCTACAACACAATGACCCCAGGTCTTCCTTGTCCCTTATCATCATAAGAGGTCATATGTTCTTTCCTAAACAGGGAAATAACTTCAAGAAAAAACTCAAGTTAACGTGAAAGTGTCGGGTCACCTCACTTTGTCAAGACATAATTCCTGTTTATTAATAACAGTATCATTCAAAAGTCAACTCAAATTTACCTTCCTCTTATCCGTTATTTTAATAATTTAATATTTTAGCAGACTGTTCCCGGTAAAAGTACAGCTTATCATCAATCCGGCATCATTTTCAGCCATAACGGTTTGTTTTTTCAGCTTTCTTTCGGTTTAGTAAAATGTTTGGAACGAAAAGCAAAATATTTTAGTAATGCTATTATATACATAAACACACTAAAAATACATGCATAGGTCTAATCTATCTATCCATCTGTCTATAAAAGTAAATATACATACATACATACATTCACCAATCCACACACACATAATAAATACATACATACATACGTAAATATATATATATATATATATATATATATATATATATATATATATATATATATATATATATATATATATACATACATGCATGTATATATATACATATTCACATGCAGAAATTATGTATGTATACGTTTCCCTTAGTTAGAAGTGGCTTCCGTAATGAAATTAAAAATGGTCACTATCATATTCACACCACAACAGCTGAACTGAGATAATCCATTGCATAGTTGCTAAAAAAATAATTGATGACTGGGTATGTTACAGCCTCCAAACTAGTTTTAATTACATATTAACTCAAGTGCTGATCTAACCATTTCCATAGATAATATATATATATATATATATATATATATATATATATATATATATATATATAATATATATATATATAATTATATAAATATATATATATACACACACATATATATATATATATATATATATATATATATATATATATATATATCTACAGCAGGATCCACAGTAATAATCTTGATTATAAAGACGAAATGTATTTGTAAAACTATATACAAAACTTAAAGTTTTCGTTCATCCTTCTAGTCCACAGAAGGATGGACAATATACACAGTATATATATGTATATGTATATATATATATATATATATATATATATATATATATATATATATATATATACATACAGTATATATGTATATATGTATATATACAGAGCTTAAAGTTTTCGTCCATCCCTCTGCGGACGTTAGCAAGTCCACAGAAGGATGAACGAAAGCTTTAGGCTCTGTATATATATTTTTACAAATACATTTCGTCTCTATAATCAAGTTTATATTGTGGATCCTACTATAGATAACTGAGAAGCACGATACTGTGTTTTATGTTTCACACACACACACACACATATATATATATACTGTATATATAAATATATATTATATATATATATAAATATATATGTATATATATATATATATATATATTTATATATATATATATATATATATATATATATATATATATATATATATATATATATATATATATATATATATATATGAATGTCTATTCCTGTAATACTACAGTGTAATATGAATATAAGAAGGCCCATAAAACACTATTTAAACGTTGAAACCATATATTTCGGGCCATAAAATTTAAAACAGAATGGGAAAAGGACGGAAAACTGCCGTTCCTAGACGTACTGATCATAAGAAAACAGAACAGGTATGCATTTACAGTATATAGGAAACCCACCTTCGCTGTCTCCTACATTCATTTCTTAAGCTACCACGACGTCTCCGTAAAAATCATGGTAGGGTGCAAATTATTCCTCAGAGGACTTAGGATATGTTCAAATGAGTACCTGGATAAAGAATTTAACACGATCCGCCAACACCTAACGCAACTGCTATATCCACCACACATTATCGAGAGGGCTATTAACAAAGCGAATAAAATATACTATAGAGGTCCCACTTACAACAGACAAATAGATTTCAACAACAAAATAAAGCTTCCGTACGATGAAAACATCCAAAAGGCCTCCGAACAACTCAGGCCTAACAATCCTTTCATTTTCCATTATCCCAAATCCATCGGGAGTTCGCTCGTTAACGTATACTTAAATAACAAAAGGGAAGAAGCCGGAGTTTACAAGATACCGTGTAGTAATTGTCAGGACATCTACGTAGGCGAGACAGGTAGATCGCTCTCGCAAAGAATAACAGAGCACAAAAGATCAGTACGTTACGCCTCGGAGAGTTCGGGAATTTTCCTACATATCAGAAATACAGGGCATGTCATTAACTGGAGTGGGGCGGAGTTGGTTTTCAAAAGTAGCTGTCCGTACAAAAGAAGGATGCTGGAATCTGCTATCATCAATCAAACCAACAATATGAACCTGTCAGGAGGACATTGGAAATCGGATGACATCGACACCTTAATCCTCAAACCCCTCCTGAAGAAGATGACCCAAGAAACGCGACCGCCAGATCCATCGCCAAACGGGAGCTAATGAGGCCAAAAACCACTAGGGAATTTGGTCATTCTCCTCCTTAAGAAACGCCACCTCCATAACATCGGAGGCCTAGGGCCACACCTTTATGTTTTTGTATATATACCATTGTAACTTTCCACCTGTCCATATTCTACCAGTGAACAGGGGCACAGAAGCTAGTGCCCGAAATATATGGTTTCAACGTTTAAATAGTGTTTTATGGGCCTTCTTATATTCATATATATATATATATATATATATATATATATATATATAAATAATATATATGTGTGTCATTTTATAGCAAGGTATATTAGAAAAATTACTAGGACGCAAGAATTAGAGAAAAAAAATCACAAAGCTGCAATATTTTTAAGAAAAAAAGTCTATACTAATAAAAGATTTCGGCAAGCGCAAATGAATTCAAAGATTTTACCTTTTCCTTCAAAACCAAACCTTCAGCATAAATCAAGGATGACTGGATAATCATGGTTATAAACCTGCTTTAGTAAGTTCAGTAAACTCAGTGTAAATATATTACGATGTAAAAACATGTGAATATTTCGTCAATAGTCACCTCTCTTTTCCCGATATACTGAAGTTGGCATATTTTCATAAAATTCAAACTCACAACAGACTAAAACAAATCAAAAGCTTAAAAAATATGTATAATCATTAATCTAATGTACTTTGAGGTTATGTTCATTATGTTTGAAAGCAATTGAAGTTAATAATACAAGCAATAATATCTTTAAATTTACTTCTACACTTACGAAAAAGCAACTAAAAATTATGAGTTACATGTTTTATATAACACTATTATATTCGCCAAAAAACTATTCAAGAATCCTTTGCAACTTAAGAGAAATTTCTTTTATGAATAATTTCTACATCCTTATGCCTCTTTTTTTAATAAACGGACTTCCAACAACCTGACACCCCCCATTACAACTTACATAACCATTTAATTTGTTTACCAACATTTTGTTACTACCCCAAAATCCATTTTTGTTTATTTTAAGTAACGAACCGGGGACATATAACCCCCATTTGGTTCTCTTGAGACACTGAACCCTATTCTTTTTTACAGTCTAATTAAGCTTGTTTTTGTTGTCTTTTAAATGAAAAAAAAATGAAGAATCGGTCATCTCGTGTGGGAGTTAATTTTGTGGTAAACAAAGCCAAAAAACCCACCTCCAGATGGAAGCCTTTCCCGCCGGAAAAGCGAAGAAATTTGCTGTAGGGAAGAGATACAATTTCATAATATGGAAACAAACCCACAAAACTTGTTTCTTTCCTCTTTAAACGAATGCAGAGACGTCAGAGTCGTTGGCGTTTACCTTTATACGGCCATATAATTATTTATATAAAAAAAGAAACTTTGGGAGAGGCAATTTTCTAAGGAAATTCCGCACTGTCAAAGCAACGTTTACTGTCATAAATCATAAAAACCGACAACGTTTAAAGAAATTGAGAAAAGCGGTAGAGAAAATATATATATATATATATATATATATATATATATATATATATATATATATATATATATATATATATATATATATATATATATATATATAGTGCTTTCCATCCCATCAGTCAATGTATGTTTTTTTAAGAGGAAAGGCCAATGGGATAGGTAACCTGGTGCCATTTTGTAGCCCAGGCTCGAAAAAAAAATCGAGGCCGAAAAAAAGGTGTGGCTTCACCACGAGGGACTCCGAGGAAGGGAGGTTCTATTTGTAGTAACGCTTTCCCCACTTGTCCCGAATTTCGGGTAACATAATCTGGGCATTTCTCCCGATTTATGCCTGAACCCAAACGCGCCTTAATTAATTCCAGCCAGGATATCTGGGATTTGGTATGACGACAGTAATTTGTGTTTGCTTTCGTCCTACAGCCTCCGTGCCGGCAATTTCAGCCAGAGAATTTCCCAAAAAGACAAAAAAAAAAAATGTCAAAAGTGATTAAATATATAATACATAAAATTTCAAAGCATTCAGTATTTAAAAAAAATAAACAGTTAAGTAGGACATCTGAAAAAAGTGAATATCGCAGGAAATCGTATAAGAATACAGAGGACATCCAGTAAATAAATTTTTACGGTTTTTAGTAATAAAGCTGTAAAACGAAATTACTACAATTGTTACAGGCGAAAATCAAGTAAATCCTCCAAAATATTAGTGTGGGAAATAAGATTGAATGGAGAAAACCACGGAAATGAGGAAGAAAGATTAACAACTAAAAACAAAACGTCGAAACTCTTTATAAATCGCTGAAGTCTTCTGAAATTTGAAACTAAATAATGCAACGAGAGCAAAGGACATTATGAGCACAGCCACCTCAGTAAGTCATAGAAACGACACTTTAACAGAGCCACCACGGCCACAAAGCGCATAAATAAGACTAATACGACCAGGAAAAAAATTCGTTGCCGAAAGTGAGACTGGTAGCCAGGTTATAAATAAGAAAAACGCCGAATGCAAACCTTGACAGAGATCAGCCCGATCGTTTTACGATGCAAATAAGGTACAAAATTTCAGATACAAATGTGTTATTACGAATCGTAAACGTCTCAGATTGTGTCATAAAACATCGTAGCGAAGACATGAGCCATTGGATCGTTTGAATGCTTGTAAATTGGAAGCGAGATATTCTAAGAAATATTCAATTTAAAAAACAAATATCTGCGCACAAGAAATGAGGACAAATCAAGTTTAGAAAAAATAAGACGCAAAAATAATTGGTGACTAGGAAAATCCTTGAAATAAAAAATCCTTGAAATAAAATAAGAGGAAAATATAGGAGAAGATGCCACAATCGCTATCGAAATTCCGATCCTGTGTGTCTGTTTCTGTATAAATCTGCTTATTTATAAACCTCGACAAACTGTTATAATTGGCCTCCCGTGGAGGGCGAGCTAACATGAGCAGGTGCCTGGTTGAAAGCAGGGTTGCAATTATGCTGGCGTTACCTGTCTTTCGGTCATTCCTTACACGTCAGCCACAGCCTTTGGTATTTTATCTTTTCTTTTCGGAAGTGCCTACATTTTTACAACAGTTTCATGCATTTCAGTAGAGAAATGAGACTGAAAACGAAAATGCGTACATACGCAAATAGACGTGAGTGGGTGCGCGCGTATGTGTAGGGGTAGCAATCTCACCGCAGAGTATTTGGTTAACACGACCTGGAGACACA
>JANJGK010000038.1:8766140-8773640 GCA_039081455.1 Macrobrachium rosenbergii
GAGTGTATCTCCTCTTCGAGCCAACCTTGTAATATAAATAACAACTTTATGCTTCAAATGATCCACTTATTAAAGGGATACCAGCGGCAATTTAAACTGTGCGACGTCCGATTGTAGAAAGTCCAGCTGTATTTGTATCTGCCCTTTTGTTTTCAAGCTTCCTGTGGTCTCTGCCCACCTGGCTACCCAACTTTGGTAGCTTTGTCGTGTCCCACATTTTGGATAAGCAATACACTTTCGTTTAAGAATTCTTTGGCTTTCGAGAGTTGTTACAGTAGCCTTCGAAAGCTAAGAATTTCGTATTGCCATACTGATATTCTCCACTTTCTGAAAAAAGGAGCCTTTTTGTCGTCTGCATCTATCAGAATGTGATTTTTATTTGTATGCCATTATTATTATTATTATTATTATTATTATTATTATTATTATTATTATTATTATTATATGAACGCAGGTGATGCAGCTATCACCTTCAATACTACAGGTTTAAAAGAGGGTCTACTACCTATATATGCTATTGTTTTTGTCATGACAGTCTTACTTGTAGCCTAACGTTGGTTTGTTAAAAAGATTAAGGTACTATACTGCCAGTTACAAATTCGTATGCACTAGAATCAATGATTTTTTATATTCTGATTGGCCCTGGAAATCATTAATAAGCTGGCCTCATAGTATAGATTTCTCTCTCTCTCTCTCTCTCTCTCTCTCTCTCTCTCTCTCTCTCTCTCTCTCTCTCTCTCTCTCTCTCTCTCTCTGACTTTCTTCCCTTCCCTTATTCATCGCCGAACGTTTTCTATCATTTCGCAAAACTCATCCTGTAAATGAAATTCCTCCAAAGAGCTCCTTAACTTTTCATTAAGCGTTACCTCCGGGTCTTCATCTCCGTCTTCAAATCGAACCCACCAAAAAAATTCTAACGATCAAGTGGAGTTGCAATTGGCTGCAAAAAGATGGGATGAGGCATTTATTCACTATAATTCAAATCATATTTATATTTCTCCTATAACTGAAGACTAAGGAGAATATAACCAAAAAAATGGTGCCTAACCTCGAGGAAAAAGAAGACCCGAAGGTTTAGATGTTTAGAGCAACCTGGAGAAAAATACCAGTTAAAGACTTCCACACCTTGGACCTAAGGAGGAGGAATTAGTCAACAAGCCCAACACACACACACACACACACCTCTTGGATTCCAATATAGTGAACAAAACCGATTTTTTTTATTAAAATCAGATTCATCTATTCTTATCACATTTGCCTCTCATTATGCCACTCGCTTAAATTTCTCTTTACGGCTATTAAGACGCACAGAGAAGAGAGAGAGAGAGAGAGAGAGAGAGAGAGAGAGAGAGAGAGAGAGAGAGAGAGAGAGAAATGACATGATTCAGTTTCCTGTCATGTTTATGGACTAGTCAATTTCTGCCAGTGAATTATGACAAATATCAGTGAAGAAACAATACAAAAAATCCATGAGTCACAGTTTATTACAAAGGATGCGCTATTTAGATTACCAAACACAAACGTTCTCCTTTAAACCTTACGAAGCGAATGTTATCTTTAAACATTCTTTCCTTCTTCCCAATTGGTCGAAATCTCGATTCCCATAACCAATCACAAGAGAGTACTGTATTACCCACGATATGAAATCACGCTGGGATATTCTAAAATTTTCTCAGAATTATTTATCATCCGTTACAATAGCAGGTCGAGGAAGAAAAAAAAACAATTCTAATGCCAATGAATCTTCCATTTGCCTGGTAAACGATTCCCTCAGTTTTCAGAATAACCAATTTATTTTCAGCTTCCATCAACCGTTCTATGACAATCGCATATTAACCGCAGCGAGCTGACATGACACTTATACATCTTAAAAAATCCACTTCGGCATTGTGTGTGTGTGTGTGTGCGCGCGCGCGCGGGGTTGCGAGGGGGGGGGGGAAGGGTTGTTCACAAAAGGACGAGAAACTTATTTTACAAACCAAACGAGAATTTAAGACTAGAAAAATAATTAATCCCAAACAAAGCAGCTTACAAGCAAACCATTCCTTGTTTAAGAAAACCGGAGCTAAATGTAAATGAAACGGACAAGTACGACAATAACGATACTAGGGCGTGCCAGTGAAGGAAACCAGCTCTTTTGGTGAGAATGGTTATGAAGAAAATCATTTAAGGGAGACCTAGAATAAAATCAGGCTCTGTTAGCAGCAAAAGTTTCAGTCGCCAAAAATAGAAGTAAAATTAAAGGAGCAAGTAAAATAAAATAAAAAAAATGTACGTTCAGAGGATGAACAGGCCTACTGAAGCGAGACATAGGAAACCATTTGAGCTGAACGTGCTGTGAAGAGCTGCTTAAAAGAAAGGAGCGTCGCAGGGGGTGGGGGTTCAGGGACACTGGTGGTGTTCGGATGTCAGTAGTGGTAGGGGTCTCGGGAATACAGAGGTGGTAGGGAAGGGGTTGTGGAAAAAGGTGGTTGGGGATACAGCGTAGTGTTAGGGATGGCGGATGTTGGGAGTTATGGAAACAGCGGTAGAGGCACAGGGTTGAGGGGACACACGGGGGAGGGGACGGGGGGGGGGGGGGGTATAGGGAGACAGGCATCCGGACGAATGAGGCTTGACATGATGAGTCTTGCCCATGAGGTTATTCATCAAAAAGATGACAGCATTCGTTACCGTCTTTTCGACAAAAACTAATCTTGGTTACTCAAGTAGTGTAACTGCATGAAAGTAAATCCAATATACCAGAAAAATTGGTTGTTTTATTCCATATTGGTTATTAAGAAAGATGACATAGGTAACCCTCCAAAAAATCCGATTCCCAGATTTATTCTAGTTTGGTTTAACTTCGCAGATAATCGTCATAAAATTAACATTCTTAAGAAAGATGTATTTATGTAATAATAATTCAAATTGAGAAGAAAAAATCGGCAGTTATGGAAAGAAAACAAAATAAAATTAAAAGAAGAAGGGAACAGAAATAATGAGAGTAAAAGAAATCTGAGTTGGACTTATTAGTCAACATAATTCTCCCATTCCCACTTACCAAACAACTTGTAAACAATTCTACGGTAACCAGTCTTCAAAATCATAATCATCTTAACAGGATGCTACGCAACACACCTTTCTGATATCCGACACAACTTCCTCACAGCCACCTAGATACACACAGTAATTAAGACCATCAATTTAGAATTCAGATCTCTAGTTTCGTGTCTGAGTAACTAATCACTTTTTGAGACGCCGGCAGAGGAAGAAAATACAGGAGACGAACTTGCTTCTCACATTATTGTTGTTTGCTATTGTGATAAAAAACCTCTTTAATAGATTATTCAAAGCTTCAATAAAACAAAAATTAAAACCGGTACTCGTTATAATGCAGCCCATTAACTAAAATTTGTGAACTCTTTCAACATCAAACACTGACTCTAAATATGTCACTTAGACCAGCACTCCACAAGAGGTCGACTATAGTTGTATCTGTTGATAAACTTAAAACTGGATAGTAATCTATCTTCTTTTTTTATTTGTACTAAGGAGAAGACATGCCAGATTAAAATGGTAAATTAGGTACTAAGGAGATTGAAAAACCAGGCAGCGTTTGTTCCTTAACTGCCAAATTTAACTCTGTAAATCACAATCGTCCTCTTAGATTAAGCCAGCCATTATTATGCTGGCAGGGGCTTTTCCTCTAGTGCTGCCATAACAATGTAAATCACTACTAAGTAACAAATGGAAAATTAGAGCAGCTAACATCTTTTTGTATCCAAAGCGTTAAATGAAAAAACTTCTGCCTGAAATATCCAAAAGGATGAGTAGGAGACAGCAACGATGCTGAAACAAGCACGATTGTGTCCTCCTTTCTGTTCATGTTATCTACTTATTGAGTGGCGGCGAATTAGTGTTAATCTTTTCCCGCCTAAGTCACTATAATAACAACCTTGGCGATTGAATGATGATGCTGTCTCATTGCTTTTTCATAACTTTCAGACCAAATCCTTCCTACTGTCATTGCAAAATAGATAAAAAAATACATCATATCTGGTGCACTGTGTTTAAGCTTCGAAACATTTTGGACTCACATTTTTCTTCCTGGGATCGTGACAAATACGAAAGAAACTGCTCCTCTCTACAGCTCATTCACTCGTTCCTATGCGTTTATATATATAAAATAATATTTGTCTTCCAAAACATGACCTCCTTCTTTCACTGGTTTCCAAGTGCAATTACGAAAACTAGACCAATCTTAAAAACTTCTCACATTTCGATATTCTGATGATTTAAAATCAGCACGCATATTCCAGCCAGTGATCTGTTCAGAGGTATTTACAATGGGTATAACATCATACTCATCAAATTTTCATCAGTATAACAAAATTTTCATCATCATACGTCAATAAGGCTTTGTTGAGAGAGAGAGAGAGAGAGAGAGAGAGAGAGAGAGAGAGAGAGAGAGAGAGAGAGAGAGAGAGTAGGTGGGGGAGTGGGAGAAGGCGCCCAAACTGACAATACCTGAACAAAAATAAAATGGACAGGGGAAATCAATATGTTCCGAGTAGAGAAGCTTCTATTTTTCTCTCGCACAAAGGAGGAAGAAGGGCATGAAAGAGACCTTCATGATGATGGGTGAAGCACAATCCGGGAGAAAAACAATGATGACACTACAAAACATCTGGAAGTGACATTACAATTACTTTCATTATGGCTCCGACTCTCCGATTGGTTCTCGCGCTGTATTTCTCCACAGAACTTTATACTCTCATCGAAAGAGACCAGCGTGAAAGTTTATCTGTCAGTCTATTTGTCTAAAGATACAGTCACTGGGATTAGTAAGTTTCTTTTGCTACATTCTGCGCATATGGAATAATGACAAGTTTCATTTATCATTTACATTGTCTAGTCACTTGTACACATGTTGAGAAAGAAAAACTTAACGATAGCGTGAACGCACATTTATAAAAGAGAGGGGTTATATTAATCCCTCACTTGATTAAATCCTACGTGAAATGCTTCATGAGTAAATGCTGTACATTGTCCAGGATTTTAAAGTTTGACATTAAAAGGACGATGCAATGTTACCTCAAGGCATCAGGCCATATGCTGCAGTTTAAGGCTCCTGGATGCCTTGAAAAGTCTATATGAAAAAGGCGCTGAATAACCGAGACAGGTCCTAGCGCTTGGCTTATGGGCTAAGCTCATAATCAATCAATCATAAACAGTAACAGAGACAAAGCACTTCTGAAGTTTACGGACGAGAGAGAGAGAGAGAGAGAGAGAGAGTTGATCTTGTGAAAAGCTAACAGTAAGGAGACTGTGGAGTGCATCTCAGTATGCAGTAAATTTTTAGTTTGAATAAAGTTCCAATCGAAAGTCTATTTCAACTTGCTAGAAAAAAGCAATGGTATACTTTTTAACTAGTTATTCCAAAATGTGAAATTTCTGTTTGAGAAAGTTTTTTTTTTTGTTATTATGGATTTGCTGTACTTAACTGAAAAAGTTATTAATGTTTTTATTTTCAGCTATTGAAGGTTATGTATAGGAGAAAAAAGCATTAAACCTTGGATCAATAAAATATATAATTTTTATTTTTTCCCTAATTTTCACATTAAATGAATGCTAATTTTTCCTAATATCGATACCAATATCGGTATTTAGAAAACAATCGGTATTAATATCGATACTGATATTTTCGATATTTTAACATCCCTAATCTCAAGTGAGCAAGACCCCAATACTCACCGATTAACAATGATTCAATTTTTGAAAGCAGAACTGGGTTATTAGCAGATGGTAGTGTCATTTCGATACCACCACTTTCATTCAAGAGCTAAAATATACTAAAAAAAAACTTCAGGACTTCTGAACCGGGAATCTGGTTCAGAAGCCCAAATTCTACTTCTCTGCCTCTAAAAACCGGACATAAAATATCAAACAGCTGTTTAATTCGAGATTCATCCTATTTATGAACAAAGATTTATCCAGTAGCAGATCATAATCCTAAATCTTTTTTGGGGCCAGTAACCTTCGCATTTAAATTATATACGTATTTCCTTGCACCTAATCATTTTAGCAGGACATCTGATTGCTAAGCAAGCTAATGATAAGAAAATAATGATCTAAAATTTGAAGAACATTCCAAACTGAAATGTTACAGATTATGCTAAACAACTCTGTAGTTGTTTATGGAGTTAGGTCTATACGGCTACAACCACGTAAGATTATTAGAATGCACTTAAAGATCATAAGAAGTTTATTTTTAACTTGCATTATGTTTTTGATAAGTGCTCCTCTAATTCGTTACTGTGACACTTTCCTATTCAATTATAAACATAATGGAAAGCTGACATTGTCTCAGAAAAGAATGCAATGTCCTGCGCTGTGAGGTACTCAAATATATATTGCAGGAAGGGAGGCCTACAGTATATCTGGGCACACTGCTACAAACGATCAAGGAATTCCATCTCCATTATGAATCCTCAAAGAATATATAAATATACTGTATACATGAATAAAACTATCTTCCCCTCGCCTTAGTACGAGATTGAGTTCTTTGGTGGTGTTTAATCGCGCTGACTATCAAATATGGTAATATATGCAACCGACGGGACATTCTCAGTGCGATATAAAAAAGTTGGATTAGCATAAACCGTATCCAAGTTCAGGGCCATTGATTAAAAAACTGACAGCTGCAATTGCATATCGTCACTATAATAAAAGACCTTTGTTAACAAAGGATTACCAAAAGATAAGGTGGTAATATTGATTGCAAGTGCTAACTCGGAATTGCACCTCAAATTTGATCGTGAGGTCTTAATTTAGTTATAGGTATCTCCCCTGAACGGGCTCACCCCCAACCCCCGAACACCTACACACACACACACACACACACACACACACACACACAGGATCCGGCTTGAGCGAACCACAAGTCAAAAGGTAAAGCCGCAATGGCGCATAGAAGCTAAACACGAGATGGTAATTAGTAACGTTGCTAATGATATTAGCGAAAAAGGGAGAGGAAACAAAAGAAAACGGAAAGAGAGAGAGGCAGACGAAGAGAGAAAGCGCTACAATCCAAGAACTAGATGAAGCTGGTTTGGCCGTCAACCCTGCTGTACCCAAACCCGAAATGGACAGCACAGGCGACAACACCACACAGGCAAATGTCGCCGAAAGGTTTCTTCCGAAACACAATTGTGCCTTCATTTTCCTTCTTGAAAACCAATCACACGTACGTGCTGTACGAAGATATACAGTACAATCAGTATTGCCTGTTTATGAGGGCTTTGTAAACGTTAACTGGAACTCCTCTATTACTAAAAACAGCCGTAAGTAGGCAGAAAAACAGTTGTGATTTTACATGACATGAGGATATCAACTTTTAACTTGATCTTGCCGTAAGAAAGTGTAAGTAATACAGATTTGAGTGTTATTTTGAACTGGAAAACGTAAACGCCAAAACCTAAACGAATAATCAAATATAATTACATTAATAAAAATAAA
>JANJGK010000038.1:8776140-8781140 GCA_039081455.1 Macrobrachium rosenbergii
ACTTAAGATCAAGCTGCTTGGCCTATTACTAGTATCATGCGAGTGGGAGAGTATGTACTTACCTAATTAGTACCGTAACCGCAAATACATAAGCCTCCTTGTCTTGTTAATTTCATGAACGATGCGTCTGAAAACCAGGCTTTTTGGGTATTACTAGTAGTGCACATGTGTGCGTGAGTATGGATGTTCGAATGTTAAGTATCGCAACTACTTTTAAATCTATCCACCGTCCCCGCAACTTAGAGACAAACTACTAAGATAAATGTGTTAATATAAAAGCACGAGTGCGGCCGCTTTCTGGTTTCCGCACATAAATACCGCACCTATTACCTGTTTATCTGCCTTTCTAACACAAAACTTTAAAATGGCAGAAGTATCAATAGAAAGGTGCATGGAGGCAACACAGAGATGTGAAAAGGTGAGGAAGGAAGAATAAACCAGAGGAAGGGAATAATCTGAGGCTCGGTGGTAGGTAGACAGGTCTTTCCTCGACCTATTCGTCATCTGTCTTGAAAGCATAACCTCTGGGTCAATCGATGATGGAGGTGAGTAGATCGTGGGAGTTCTTATCTTTTAAGAGACTGATGCCGTGCGATGACAGCTTTAACAAGGTGTTCGGGGCAAAAATAAGAGAGAGAGAGAGAGAGAGAGAGAGAGAGAGAGAGAGAGAGAGAGAGAGAGAGAGAGAGAGAGAGAATGTCAGGCAGTGACTGAAAGGGGGGGAGGGAGACTGATGAATGGTTTCATTCTGGTGGGGAGAGGATTACATCATCGAGGCTCTCCCATTTTTTCTTCAATACGATGAAATCCATTTTAATACAGCACTGATCCCTCGCATATGCATTCTCTCTCTCTCTCTCTCTCTCACTGCACCCCACAACAATCTTCTAACAACCGCATAGAAACTCACTGCTTTAGCTCAACAAAATCATGCTCCTTTTAAAGAAGGCTACCTACAGTAAAAATATTACAGTAAGCTATCAATTTTTCGACGAGGAAAAGGAAAGGCACAGTAAAAGGTAGAAATAAAAAAAAAATAACCAATCGCCTTTACGAGATGCCGAAGTTGAAAGACTAAATCTGGAGGAAAACTTGGGAGGAATTCAAATGAGGCAATAAAACCGAACTCGGTCGGCTCTATTACGGCACGAAAGGACCAGTAACCTTAGCTTTAAATAATAAGAACGTCAGCGAATAATGAATAGGAAAACATTCCCGCACTAACTCTAATCACTTGAAACTAACAAGCAAAATGTTTTCTCAGGAAGTTAGAAGTAACGATCATTCTCATTCAACTCGCTTTTGCGCCGTGATGTTCCTTATCATTATGCGATTATAAATTAGTTCTAATGCCCCCGAAAACGATATTAAGAGTGATAAAAGACCTCGGTAGTCAAAGCAGCGCCTTGTTCCCTGTGCCATAAACAGTAATTGAGATTCTTATTGTTTAATGAATTCGTAGGAGATATCTGTGAAATTACAGGATACATAAAAACCCCATTAAATATGAGTAAGTGCATATATACAATATAAATGAACGACATAGAAATTTAATGCACATATGCATTATCTAATAATCAATAAACACCCAAGTTGTCTCTCGCCTTGGCACGATCAAAGGAAAGGGTGTCGAAACAGCTCGGTCTTTCTCTTCCTGCAATTACTTGACTGCGTGAGGTACTTAGCAGGTTCTTACTTGCTCCTGCAAGCACAGGTTGGCGGAGTCACCGGATGTTCGCCACGGAGCGACCGGCTTCCTTTGCGTCATCTGGTGTGGTGACAGCGCTCCCCCGGGTCATTTACTAAGGGGAGCAGCTCGTAACTTTCGTAAATTTTCGAAAAAAAATAAACAACTCAAATAAGGAAGCAACTGAGAAAGCTTGAATGCAACGCCGAAACATCAACGATAATAATAATAATAATAATAATAATAATAATAATAATAATAATAATAATAATAATAATAATAATAATAATAATTTGTATCATGTCATGTGAAGCACGAATTTCACTATTCGTTACATATGAATGCGTATTTTATATATATATAATATATATACATATATATATATATATATTATATATATATATATATATATATATATATATATATATGTATAATATGTATATATATACATATATATATAGTATGTATATATGTATATATATATAATATATATATGTATATATATATATATATATATATATATATATATATATATATATATATATATATATATATATATATATATATATATATATACACTATCGTGCATATGTGATTGCATGGCCCTTTCCAAAGAATGAGGGATTAGGGTGTGTTTCACATGTGACATTTTATGGTTATGTAACAATGGTAACGGACTAGCGATTTAAAAAATGGCTAAACCTACCTTGTTTCTGGTCCCTAGCATTAAATGAGAGCGGATGTGTTAGAAAAAAGAAACATCTCAACATCTACGTTCAATTTTCTTGTAAACGGTAAGATCGTTATTGTTTAATGATGGAGTCAAAACTTCAATGCGGAAATACGAGTATATTCGATAATGATTTCGGGGTCTTCACACTTTAATGTAAAAAGAGAGAGAGACAAAAGAAGATGGAAAAATTGTGAACATTATAATATTGCTATCAAGAATTATTACGGTTAACCTTATATCAGCGATAAAACTAAAAAATGTTTCAGTAAACCCTTACACGCTTAATATTGCTACTAACTAAAATGTTTTGTTCATTATACCTCTCATCACCCCCAGAGATCATATCTCACGCGGGAAAACCGCAAGTTTTGCATGCTGGACTTGTCGCCACCCCAGTTCTCAAACAAAATTATGGAAAGCTTCGTTATCTAGCCTTATCCCACAGAAAACCCTAATTACTGCGAGATAATAAGTGCAAAAGTATATGTTCCGGAGAGGTAAAACAGGTTTTCAACGAGGCATGTTGGTGGCTGCGGAGGTAAAGAACTCTTCGGATAAGGGGCGATTAAAGCTGACACCGCATACGTCGGCTTTTGGAAGCCTCCCTTCTAAATATAGTTATCTCTTATCACCTCTTTGTAGTGGCGAACGTGTGCTAAATATGCGAGAGAGAGAGAGAGAGAGAGAGAGAGAGAGAGAGAGAGAGAGAGAGAGAGAGAGAGAGAGAGCTATCATTTAAGAAAGCCGTTTGCTGAAAACCAAACAATATGGAGTAGCCAGTACCTTTATACACTGATTAAGAGCACTTAATAAAATCTTCTAGGCACAAGGATTAGACTTTTATAGTATTTTCTTCTCAAAGAAATGACTAAATAAGTATATAATATTAAAAGCTGAAACATTCTTCGCAACAAAATCAGATGACGAGGCGCGGCGTAAAAATCAGTAGGCCAACCATGTAATCAACGCTTTAGTTTAGCTTCACGTTCATTTTACTTTAAGTGTTTTCTCCCTGTTGCACCAACAGCAATAATTGTGTCAAGAACAACTGCGATGACTGCATGTTTTTTAATAAGAATCTCAAACTGTAAATAAAAAAAATTCCGTATTATAATTTAATGTGTAAATGAATAATAACGTCATTTCACAATCTTTCCGGCTGCTCTTATCATTTAATCCTTTCTATTTCAACAGGTGTTTTAATATCCGGGAAGTAAATTATACTCCACTGTTTAAAGCAGGCTTCCTGCTCTTTCTCCCTCACTGAATTAACATACATAGATTAGAATACAATTAACTAAAAATACAAAAAATTAACATGCAAATATTAGAATACAGTCAGCTAAAAATGCGAGAATAACGTTCTGGTTGGTGGCAATATGAATTTCAGCCTAACAAAATGATCAGTTATATCATAAAACCAGCGAATGGATCTTAGTTACTGTTTTCTGTTAAATTCTACTTAAGCATCGGTTTTCCCCCTCTACTTGGTAACTATATACCAATATATAATCGTCTTTGCCTGATTACCAGGTGTACATTATGAAGCTGCGAGGAAGTTGGATTGATATGGATTTATACCCATAAGTTGCAACATCCGAGTGTATAGCGAAAAGGATGCATGATGACGGACTTTATATGCATGTTTAGAAAGTTTTGAAGAAGGGAATAAAAATAGTCAAAACTGCCAGTGAAGAAAGAAGATAGGAAAACAGGTGATCCATCAGTGGTAGGCAAATGGATATGAATAAAAAAGAGAGGCACTCCTTCAGAATGTTAAGAAAGTGGACATGAGAGAAGAAAGAGAAGAGGAGGAGAGGGGAGTGCAGAAAGTGACGTAAGATTAGGGAGGAATTTTGCGTGAAGGGATATTTCCGGCATTCGAGCATTCCACCGGAGCCAATCAATCAGCCATTACGACAGGAATTGGTAACACACCGAGCAATTAAATTTGATTGTTATGAAGAGAAATAGAAGATTACAAAATTACCAATGAGAGATTGTGCAGAGGCTAAAGAACGAGACAAAAACAGTATTTCATTGACTATAAATCCTGCTGTGAGTGAGAAATTAATTCTTTATGAGAACAAGAGCAAAATCCTAAAATTCTTTTCCATCCACAATCTTCTTCGTTTTAACGTGCTTTTATACCCATTTTTTTATATGGGGTAAGCACGGTGCCTTCTTTGAAGGACTTTGATTTGGCGGTGGGGTAAGCCGTAACCTCGACCGGCTGCCATGCCTGACATCGCTTAGACCCCGGTAACGAGTGTGTACATGTATTACCGAAACCCCCGCTCCCTTTCTCACAGCAGCACGAGGAGAACTGGGCGGGTAGTCCGACAGTTCGAGACGTGTGAGGTGTCTGTTATGTTTTTTAGAAGATGTTGGAGTGGCTTTGTTTATGTGTGTATTAGTCTGTAACATCCATTTGCTTTCAGCAAACCTATCCGTTGATTACATACGTAATCCCGGAATGTCTACACGGATAGCAAAGTTTCCGCCTCTTGACTGGTCGGCTGCGGGGATTGAACCCTCGCCACAGGCTTCTATGAAGTATGTGGTTGCCACTCTACCAAC